>OY365819.1:12298373-12700429 GCA_959347315.1 Bimastos eiseni
AGCGGTCGGCCTCTTACCTATTAGCATAATGGCCGAATCCGGATGCGCGCCCGCGCTCTCTCAGATGCACAAAGTGCACGTCGCATTCTTATGCGCAGCAATAATTTCCATCCTCTGTCTCCTCTTCCTCCTCCTTCTTCTTATCCTACTTCTTGTCCTCTCCCTCCTCTTCCTCCTCTTCCTCCTCTTTCTCCTCTTCCTCCTCTTCCTCTTCCTCCCCTTCCTCTTCCTTCTCCTTCTCCTTATCATACTTCTCCTCCTCTCCCTCCTCTCCCTCCTCTCCCTCCTCTCCCTCCTCTCCCTCCTCTCCCTCCTCTCCCTCCTCTCCTCCTCTCCCTCCTCTCCCTCCTCTCCCTCCTCTTCCTCCTCTTCCTCCTCTTCCTCCTCTTCCTCCTCTTCCTCCTCTTCCTCCTCTTCCTCCCCTTCCTATTCCTTCTCCTTCTCCTTATCATACTTCTCCTCCTCTCCCTCCTCTCCCTCCTCTTCCTCCTCTCCCTCCTCTCCCTCCTCTCCCTCCTCTCCCTCCTCTCCCTCCTCTCCCTCCTCTCCCTCCTCTCCCTCCTCTCCCTCCTCTCCCTCCTCTCCCTCCTCTTCCTCTTCTTCCTCCTCTTCCTCCTCTTCCTCTTCCTCCTCTTCCTCCTCTTCCTCTTCCTCCTCTTCCTCCTCTTCCTCCTCTTCCTCCTCTTCCTCCTCTTCCTCTTCCTTCTCTCCCTCCTCTTCCTCCTCTCCCTCCTCCTCCTCTTCCTCCTCTTCCTCCTCTTCCTCCTCTTCCTCCTCTTCCTCCTCTTCCTCCTCTTCCTCCTCTTCCTCCTCTTCCTCCTCTTCCTCCTCTTCCTCTTCCTCCTCTTCCTCCTCTTCCTCCTCTTCCTCCTCTTCCTCCTCTTCCTCCTCTTCCTCCTCTTCCTCCTCTTCCTCCTCTTCCTCCTCTTCCTCCTCTTGCTACTCCTTATCCTAATCCATATTTTTCTCCTCCTGCTGTTCTTCCTCCTCCTTCTCCGTCTCCTCCTTTTCCTCTTCCTCCTCTTCCTCTTCCTCTTCCTCCCCTTCCTCTTCCTCCTCTTCCTCTTCCTCCCCTTCCTCTTCCTCCTCTTTCTTGTCCTCCTCCTCTTCCTTATTCTTCCTCTTCTTCTCCTCCTCCTCCTCCTCTAGTTCTTCTCCTCTATCTCCTGCTTCTCCTCACCTACATCTTCTCCTCCTCCTCTTCCTAATCAGCATCCTGCATCCTCACATGAGTTGTTTCTCTTCAAATCCTCATCACTTGTTCTCCGCTTTTCCTCTTCGCTTTCTCTTCTAATCCTTGCACCTGCAGAAGACAACATATAATATGAAAAAAACAAAGCACGCACGCATACATGAAGTGCGCAGACACAGAGAAAGAGAGACAGCGAAAAAAAGAGACACAGACAGAAAGGACATCCATTCAGAGTGACTGACTAATTGACAGACAAATTGGCCGACCCAGACACATAATTTAGACGGATCGAGACAAACACTCTGACACGCACACGCAGATAGAAGAAGCATGCACAAACAGAGACAACAGTACAGAGAAACGGTTAAGGGAAATAGAGACACAGTAAAGAGAGAAGACAAAGCCAGAAGCAACGAACGCCTAACATCCACACCTGAATAGTAGCGACGAGTTTTGTGAACGGTTATTAAGAGCGGCGCAATGACATTGGAAACGTTGTAGGGAAAAACGATAGATGAAAGATGTTGTAGACTTATAATTATAGGCGTCCTTAACTGCTGAAGGCTAATTATCCAAACCAATTAGGCATCTGTGTCATTAGTCGGCTATAGTCAATTTATTCAGATTAACTTTTTCGAAATCAGTTGAACTGGTGTAAAATAGAGATGAATGGCTCAGCAGAAGAAAGTAACCTTGATCTGTGTCAAAGCAGGTAAATTACAGCTCAGCAAAAGAAAAATGGAATATTTTATGTTGCCTGTTTTCTTAAATGATAATATTTATAAAAGAAATGGTTAATTTTAGAGACCATTGAGTCCCTTGAGTAGAGACGTCGCCGTATTTTATATCAGTATATGTTTATTTTTATGAAATAGACGTTTATTTGATGACTAACCTGGTTTCCTCGTGTTGCGCAGTATTATTTATCGCGATGCTATCGACCGCCGTGCTCGTATTGACCGATGTGACTACAATACGGGCGCAATCAATCAATATTGCGCTCTCATAATTCAAAACAGTAAAAGAAATGGAAAAATCAATAGCGCTTGTCATGGTGCGGACACTCGCTAGCACGTTAACACGAGCCGCGCGCAGATTGCAGTTATCCCGCTCATTCTTTTCCTAGGCGTGTTTTTCTGCCTCTTAGCCGGTGCTTAACAACGCTGCCCTAGTAACAAATGCTTAGCCTGTGTAGAGTGGGATTGCCAGTCGATTACTGTGCATGTGTGGGAAGGTCTTTGTCCATCTTGAGATGGTTCGAATGAGATCTGGCAGCGCTGTTTTTAGGTGCCTAAGGCAGGTATACATGGAGCAGATGTAGGGTTGCTTTAGCGGTGAAAAGGCGTTGCTTGTGCTACGGTTGAATACAGACATTTTAATTGAGACTGAGTCTAAACCTTTACCCCAGCAGCCCATCATCACCTTTTCTCTGATCGCTACAGTTTTAATTTTAGAAATTATAACCTGCGTTGCTGCTAATTAAAGTGACATCTCTCCATTACGTAATTAGTCCGTATTTAACGTTGTCCTGGCTACCAAATGGTTGTCTAATGTTTGGCTTTTCTGTAGGTAAATGTTGACAGGGAGTTATGGTTGCAGATCGATACAACGTCCGGAAATACACTCGCGAGATGCAGTTACTCTGAAGGCTCAGCCAACAGAGAGACCTATATGGATTGCACGCAGGCAGCGGCTGAATGATTGGCTCTGTGTGTACGATGGTCGTGTGCCTTCTTAATGGTAATAATGCCTCATTGACAGACTGTGGTGGTCGATGCGGCTTCAGCTCCGTCAGTTTTCAGGTTCCTTTTCAATGTAGAATCCTTATAAGTGATCACAGTTTTATACGATCTTTTGCTGCTGCCGTCACTGTTTCTTTTACGACTCTTCCTATCAAAACCTTCACCACCACCACCAACAATAACAACAACAAACACCACCACTCACCATCACCACCTATATTAATAATAATAATGATAATAATAATAATAATAATAATAATAATAATCATACAACAAAAATAATACTATATAAAATAGTCGTGAGCTGCTGCCATACTCTTTTGACACCAAACGTTTAAATTTAACTCGGTTAAAAACTAACAAGAGAGAGTAACTATATATATATATATATATATATATATTAATTTATATTCATAGTTACATATATACACATATTCATGTATGCATTTATAATGCACATTGCTGCGTCTGTCTATGCATACACATACATACATTCGTGTTTTTACTCCGCCAGACGATACGAATCGCGGCGATCGAATCTTTTATATGAACAGAATATGAATCGGCGTGGTCAGCATCGCTCCGATTGTATTTGGATTTCTGGTTGAGAATCGGCTGCGGAGGAGGAGAGCGAGGAGAAGGCGGTGGAGAAGGAGAAAAGAAGAAGAAGGGGCGATAGAAAGGATAAGGAAGAGAATGGGGCGAAAAAGGAAAATGAAGAGAAGGAGGAGAAGGAGGAGAAGGAGGAGAAAGAGGAAGAGATAGATAGATACACTTAATTAGAAGAGAAGAAGGAGGAGGAGGAAGATTAGAAGGAGGGAGAAGAAAAAGAGGAGGAGAAGGAGGAGGATGGGAGGAGAAGGCGGGAGAAGGAAAAAGAGAAGGAGCAGGAAGAGGGATAAGGAAGAGAAAGAGGAGAGGGAAGAGTATGAAGATAAAATAAAAATGAAGATAACAGAAAAATGAAGAGAAGGAGGTGAAGGAGGAGAAGAAGAAGGAGGAGGAGGAAGAAGAGAAGGAGGGAGAAGAAAAAAGAGGAGGAGCAGGAGGAAGAGAAAGAGGAGAACGAGGAGGATGGTGATCGATGTTCAATCGAGATGGAATCATTTGAAGATGGAGATGCGGACTGGCGCTGCCGCCTCTGCGTGTTCACCGGACTTGCCTTGATGTGTCGTTATGATGAAACGATTAAGGCACGCGGTGAATGCCAAGGGTCGGTCGGCGGGTGGCCTTCAACAGATAACAGACAGACAACGATGGATCGATGGATCGATGGATCGATGGGTTGATCTTCCTCTATGTACATTGCACAACAAGAACAGATCAATCGATCTGTTGACCTTCTTCTGATAACTCAACCAATTCGATCCAATGGCTGATCGTGCGGTCAACGTTAGACATTGGCCTCATGTATATAATTCTGAAGCGCCATTGTTAGGAATGAAACTGCGCAATATAAAGTGTTCTCATACAAACCTACATACCAGGTCAATCAATTTGTGAGCCCATACACAGACTACAACAATTAAAAGCGAGTTTACAACAACCAAGTCTTGCATTTGTCTATCAATCAAGTGCCCAAATAAAGCCTTCGAGAAGATTCTGTAAAGTGTAATCTGTAAGAATTAGGCTACTCGTGTCACAATCATCGAAACAATAACCTTTATTATAGCACTAGACAGATTGTGTTGGCGTTTGCGCTCGTCTTTTATCTGGACGCCTCAGCGATTAGTGTAGGCCTACCAACTAAACCACAGTAACCACTACCATCGCTGTCAGAATTATTTTGGCGTAGGTCGTAAGTTTAATTATTTCTGTCATAGATGATGAATTTATCGCCGCTCTTGCTACGTAATTGTATTTACATCCCAGAACCAGATATTTTTGCACTGATCCTCACTAGAGGACCCTACCGGAAACTATCGAATAAATAATAAACGATAGTAATGGTTAATTTGTGGGAATGAAGTCTTCAGGCTTTGTTTTCTTTAGCACGTTGAATGACTCTAAAAATTGCCACAGGAATTCCACTAATTCCACTTGGTCTCGATCTAGTTCCACGTTATAATATAACGTGGAACTAGATCGAGACCTAGAACAAATATTATTTCAACCACCACCTGTCCAGACTCTATGCATACACCCGATTGGGATAAAAATTGAATAAGATAGACTTTGTTTGTCTTGGAACGAAGAAGCAGCGCTGAATAGCTGACTAGAAATCTCATGAATCCATAATGTAAGGAAAAGTAATCGAACATTTGTATAGCGCCACTCAAAATCAGCAGCGGTCTCGTCAGACGTCTGTGTTTGGGCCAGAGAACAGGAAGGTCTTAAGACGTCACCGGAACTGGTAAGATGAGAGGGAGTGTATAGGTCTGATTCCACGAGCAGGGACTGTGGAAGGCAGTTCCAGGCTGAAAGACCAGCATAAACCAACAGTGATACATTTGAAAGAAAATATACTTTTAATGTGTAATGTTCATGGTTACCAATTTGCATACAATAAACAAAACCTGATATATTATTGCTGTTTTGCTGAATTGAGATATTATGGATCCACAATTACTTAATCTAATAATTATTTATGAGGCCTCGCGCTATTTATGCCTACACATCTAATATCTCGAAAAAGTTTCTTAGAATTGCATTTAATTCAATTCACTTCAATTCAATATGTTTTTCTTCATCCCAACAGAAGAACGTGTAAGTAAAATGCATAAGCTACATTGAAAATTGACAGGAGTGGTAACAATAGGGAAGAAAAAGTGGGGACCGACGATCCCACTATTCTGGCTACCCTTATCTTAGAATACAGCAAGCAGCGGTATGACGATACAATTTAGATTGAAAAACATAAACCATAAACAGAACTAATTAAATAAGAATAGCGATATCACTTCCCATAGATTAAATCTATGGTGCGACCTACGAGAAAGGACATATATTATATATGCTTAACTGAATCTAGGGGCACTTAGCATAGAGATATTAAATAACTCCATAATTGAATCTAATAGACATAACTGCGCCATATGAAAAAAAGATATACTCTCAGAAGTGCAAACTTAGGTCAAAGATTTTCAATCCGCATGAATTAAATCCAATTTGAGGAAATTGCTTTTCGGGGAGGATATCTTCCTCGGTAACATTACTACTTTTTAGCGCCTTCGAGAGGTTCTTATAAGGTGCTATATAAAAAGTCTAATACATACATACTCCCTTGAGAATATTCTTCTCAGTTTTTAAAGCGTGATGGAAAATAATCGTGAGATGTTCCCTGGGCTTCATAGCACCGGTGTGTTTTCCTGCACGAAGTCATCAGACATCAATGTTTACAGCAGCCTTTCCCAAACTGTGTTCCGCGGAATCCTAAGTTTCCGTGAGGTGAAGACAAGGGTTCCGCGGAAAACAAACAGCTAAAAAATAAATTAAGCAAATTTTTCATTTGAGGCTATAGCTTATAGTCTGTGCACATGTATTAGGCCTACTTTGTACAAAAGAGAATTCATATGTCATCGTCATGTATATTTGTGTTATTATTAATCTAATCTAGGCATAAACGTTTAATTGTCTGCATTCTCAAGCGCTTGTACAATGTATCTATAACAGAATATTATGTTTAGTTGTGGATGGGGGGTTCCGCCAAAACATCAACAGAATTCTAAGGTCAGAATAGATTGGGAAACACTGTCTTGATCTCTGTTAATCTCTGCTAGTCTCTATTAATCCATGTTCTGTTAGACGCACAAAGTTTCCTTCTGTCTGCATCATCTAAAATTAACTTTTCGTAACAAAAACTAGCCTTATTGCAGGTGAATTTCTACAGTTCGGAAGATAATCAACAAATGTTCATCTGTAAAAACTCCTGCCTAAAATCTTTCCTCTCATTATGTTAAACGCAAAACGTTGGCCTACACGCCCTACATCGCCGCAGTTCAAACGTCCAAAACCAACACCAGGTTATAAAAGCACAGCGAAGTCACGATAGTTAAGAAAAGAACCGATATGGTCAGAAAAGCCTTCATGAAATAAAAGAAGCTATATGACCACATGAATAAATGTTACATGTATATGTGTGTACACTGTATGTATATATATATATATATACATTAAGTATGTTTATATATGTGGGAATAAAATGTAATAATCATTTATATGTTATGAAATATCTGCAACAGCCATAATTATGTCGAAAATTGCCGACCCAGCAACCTGTTGTGCAGAAATGGAATCAATAACAACACAAAAGCAAGAAAGAAAACATAAAGATAAAGGATTAAAACTATATACGAAATCTTTACGCCGTTCTTACGCAGATGATGTTCAATCGTATGCGCATTGCTCATCATCCCAGGCTTCTTCTACAGTCCGAAGAATGTCTCAAACTATAGATACCCTAACTGTCTGGATGTCATCAAATCGAATGCGACTTAATCCGCAGAAAACTCAATATATTTGGCTTGGTACCCGCGAGCAGCTGAGCAAACTCGATTTAGGATCTCTGTCTTCTGAATTCCCTAACTTGTATTCTCCACCTGTGTCAGGGATCAAGGGGTAGTTCTGGATCAAGAACGGTCTTTTGTGAAGCACATTTCTGCATTGACTCGTTCCTGCTATTATTTCTTGCGCCAGTTGCGGGTTGTTTCCCGCTCTCTCTCCTCATCTTTTGCTGCCACTTTGGTTCATGCCTTTATCGTTAATCGACTAGATTACTGTTCCTCTCTCTTCTGTGGGCTCCCTCAGGTCCGATTGCAACCCTTGGAGGGGGTTCAAAGGGCTGCACCTCGTTTGATTGGTTGTGTTCCTAAATTTGGCCACATCTCTACGTACATGCGGGACGACATTCATTGGCTTTTGGTTAGGCAGCGCATTCAATATAGAATCTCCTCTATTGTCTGGCACTGTGTTGTTCACCTTAACTTCGGCTTCTTCTGGTTGCCGATCTCTTCGCTCGGCCTCTAGAGGCGACTTTGTTGTTCCCCATGCTCATACCGCAACCAGGCAAAATAGAGCTTTTGCAATTGTGGGTCCTCATGTGTGGAACAACCTCCCATCTGACCTGCGCTCTCTCCCACGCGACCTGTCTGGCTCTTTCTATAAACTTCTCAAGACTTTCCTTTTTGACTGGGCCTGGGTTGGGAGCGCCTCTGAATAGTTATCTTGAAGAGGCGCTGCATAAATTGCATTGATTGATTCAACTGCATTGATTGAAATTGAACTTAAATATAACAAATTATGAAGACGTCAACAGCCTGTGTTGCTATAAGATGTCGTTAAACTATTGAATAATAATAACTGTAGTTTCACCTGAGTGTGACTCAACTGCATTTAAAACTGATAACCTATAAAATTGATCTGGGACTGTTGGATGTATCATGTGTCATCATACGTCATCAAGATAACTAATTTGTTTTTTTACACCGGGTCTTAATGAATAATATATTACAAGCTGACTCAAGCCTCCACAAGCGATGAGACTTATTGAACGCGACGACGGATTTTGATGACGTCATCCGGCGTCTAGAATTATCAATTTTGAAACCTTTATTGTTACTATCTTACGTATAATAATCGATTTTCATTGCCATATATATGCGCGTCTGAAAGTTGACCAATTCGAGGAGTTGTTGTCATATTCACAAGATGTCAGGCCTGTCGCGGGAGCTGAATAGATGGTTGCAGAGTTTTAACCTGACGCACACCGTCAGACATCCGAAATGGGACTTGGCGAACGGCTATCTGGTCGCCGAGATTCTGTCCTGGTTCTACCCGAACGACGTGTTGCCGTGGGTCTTCAAGAGGGGCAATTCGCTCGACCACAAGCGCCTAAACTGGACATACCTCAGAGGCGTATTTAACCGGCAGCACATCCCCGTCACCGAGGAACTCATCTACGGAACGATGCACTGCAAAGAAGAAGCGGCCGTCCTGCTGCTCCTCTTTCTATACGAGCGTTTGACGGGTCGCAAGGCCCGCGTCATGCCACCCAATCACGACTTCGATTTTACCGACCACGCGTACCAGGTCCAGCTGCCGATGCACGCCCGATCCACAGCCACGATGTCCGTTAAGAACAACATCAATTTAACGGAGATTCTAGACGCGAGGAGTCCCGATATGATCAGCAAGAACGCAGAGATGATCCTACGAAGACACGTTGGCGACGCTCGCTGCCAAAGACACGAGGCTCCTGACCGGTTCAGGAAGAAGCCGACGCTCGGGGAGACGGCAATCCGCAGACCGCCGACGGTCAGAGACCTCACCTGCAAGTCCGGTGACGAACAGGCCATCGCCACGGAAGCTCTCGGACCGTTCCACGCGAGGGAACGGTGCAGCAACAACCTGGAGGCAGATCCGCATAAGGTCATCGAGAGTAACGTTGAAGACGTTGAGGAGAGTCCAGGGATCTGTGGGGAACAAGAGACTGGACCGATCATTCCGTGGAAGATTGAAAGCGCCATTCCAAACCAATCGAGACGGTTACTCGATGCCTACCACCTCCAAGACCGGTCACGAGACTGCGACGAAGTCAAAGACTGCAGGGGTGTCTTCATAGACGACAATCGCCCAGTTGTCATCGCCACTCCCTTCAGAGGACCGGAAATGCCAACGAACAAGCTGCCAAGCAGAACAAAGGATGCAAGAAGGCTACAGCCGATTGCAGTAGCGAAAGAGATTCGGGTCTTCCAAGCGTCGAATCCAGACTGCATGAAAGGATGGTGCAGATATTAGCGACTGGAAATAAAAAATTGTACCTACAATTTGTTTATTTGCGAGAGTTTCATTGCGAGAGTTTATCGTGACTGAAGGACTATTGTCTTGCATCGGAAAAGACACTTCACAACTTCTTGTGATCGAAACTTCACAGTGAGGATAGACAAAGCCCAGATTATAATTATTCTGAGGACGCGATTATAGTTTTTGTTCCAAAGGAGGCTCTAAATAAATTTGCTACTTTGTCAATATGTTCGTTGACAAAGAGCCGATCAGAAGACTCGTAGAGTTTGCTGATGCGAAAAACCTGCGGATTTTGCATTTCTGCTTGTATATTAGGCCTTTGCTTTTTATTATATTAAATTTTGAAATGCAGATGATGTGCGTCCGCATTTTTTACATAGTTTTCGCCTCTTTATATATGCTAAGTTGATATGAAATGATGATGATGATAATTAATAGTAATGATAGTAATAATAGTTACAATTGTACTACTAATAATAATGATAATAGTAAAAATAATATTAATAGTAATAATGATAATCAGCGCTCGTGAATATACATACATACCCTGCTGCTGACCTGCGCTTAGCTTTCAAGTGGCGCTTTAGAAATCTGCAGATTACGATTACGATTATGGTTAAGATGTCTTGCAGTTGCGCGCAGAGTATCCCTCTAGCGAATAATTATATGTGATAAAAGTCAATGAGGCGAAGGTTCGAAGCCTTATCGTGTGCTTCTTACTTTTTCAGTTGATTGTTGATTGACTTGCTTGAATTAACTAGCTATCTTGATCGCTTTCTGCATTTCTCAGAAGATCATCAGTTACTGCCATGATGATTAGGCTGATGGTCAGGTAACAATATCTTCTATCGGAGGAGGACGTTTTGGCGCAACAAACGTTTTTTTTATTGCAAACTGGCAATCATAACAGTTATGCAGTAACATTTGAATAAGTTTACAGATAGATTGTCAGACGACAATAGGGAGGAGCCCTAAAAGGACCGTGGTCCCGCTGCCAGGGACACCTATCACAATTACAGTTAAATTCGTGATTGAAGGCGATTAACGAGCATAACGAGCATTGCTTGAGTAGCTTACAGTCTTAAGTAACTTAACTATAGCTAATTAAGAATTACTAGGTTACGTAGATAGGTAGACTTGTTGACAGATTATGTAGAGTGTAGCAGTACATATTCACGGAGTTTAAGTTTAAACGCGCTTATGTAAGTTAAAGCACGCATATCCTGAGGGACGCTATTCCAAGCCCTAAGACCATTGCATCTTATTGCAAACTTGCGCGTATTAGTACATGCATGAATGGGCCTATGATCATTATAATTACGAAGACTGTACGGATTGATTAATTTAATGGGAATAAAGTAGTTTGCATAGGCAACAGGTAACTGGTTAATCGAAAATTTATAAACAAATTCACTGTTTAACGTTCAAGATCATTTATGATTTAGTGAGTCAGGTACAGTAGGTGCACAATTTTTATACATACTCTAAAGGCTCTTTTTGCAGTGAGATTAGTCTACTTAATCTAGAGTGGTAGTTGGATGGCCAGGTTAGATTGCAGTAGGTTAGATAAGGGTGGACCAACGAAAAGTAAAGGTTAGTGTGTATAACGACAGGCAATAGGTAGGCAATACGAGATATAATGCCTATATGTTTTAGCTATTTCTTTATGCTGTTCTTTCAATATGAATTTTCCAAGAGAGGTCAACGTACACACCTAGGAATTTCGTCGATATAGCCCTAGGTAAAAGAATATTATTTATCATAAGGACCGCAGAAAGCACTGAGTCGTTTAAATCCTAAACAACCAGTGAGTCAGGTATAGCATGGGATGTAAATCGTCAGATGTTGGCACCATTGGGGAGATGAGTTGTGGACAAAGTGCAGTGTTTGGAAAAAAACACAACAAGACATGTGAGACTAGATGTGGCGCATTTCCAACCTTATAATATTCAAAATTTGATGGCCACCTGACTGTTTGGTAGTCAGATCCATTACATAAATGGCTGGCTCCTGCTTGTTGAGTGTTCTATTTTACTGCAGTTGAGATGACAAGTGCAACAGACTGCCGAAGAGATGAATAAACTTAATTAATGTGACAGATGCATTATCAATAAAAATTATTAGTAAAGCATCGTCGTGCAAGCATCAAACGAATCGTAGAACTTTTCAACCTGCTTTAGTGCAATCGTTCTTACGTAGCATGATGTCGTTTGCTTGATTCAACGTGCACGTCTGCAGCTAGTTTCTTTAAGCCAGGTGAAATAGGTAACACTCAAATGACTTCGTTTTTCTGAACGAGATGTATTGTAACACATAATAAAGCGCAATAAATAATAACAACATAGATATAAATAGATGTATGACTATTGATATCCAGATGACTGAAATAGTTTATCTTAAATCTTTACATCGTTTTCTGGTCTTGTGGAGACTTGTGCCCGTATTTGATTCACAGATCTCAATCAAACACTTCATAACACAGTTCCGTAAACACGTACTTTAGATGTCCTACTTCGATTTCCCTCTTTACGTATGTAAACGACACAGTAAAGATCGTATCGGTGGATGTATGTAGAAACCCAGCGACGTCGTTGGCCGTACAATCCATGTGCACTCGCGGTGTATACACGGATGGATGGCGCGCATGTAAACGATGCAATTAAGTTCAAAGGTCATCAATTGTCATTCTTCTTTATTGCTAATGCTTCTGCTGCAGCGGGTCGATGGCTCCGACCCCACGACGAGGACGACCCACGTGACCCCCATCTCCAGATGCAGTCCTATCTCTGTCTGTCTCTCTGTGTGTCACTGTCTCTTTCTGTCTGTCTGTGTGTCTCTCTCTGTGTCTCTGTCGTTTTTTTCTTCTGATTGATTTTTCGGCCATCAATTGATTGCTTCTGCATCGATATTATATATATATAGGACGAACGGATGTCTTAGATGACCAGCAAGATCCTATATGAATCTCGATTATGGTCGATTTCCGTGATAAGGACGGACTTCCTCCCCCATTGCCGAAAAACAGACCGTCGAGTCCCTATACGGCTAATAACCCAAAGAAACAAAAGCAATGATCTGAGCAGAGATACCAACAGAACGCAACGCGACACCAAAGCAGCAATGCGGCGGCGTGCTGGTTTCTGGCTCCATCCTGCTGCTTTTGCTCTCGAGTCCGTTCTTCGTGTTCACTTATGCCTGCCTCATTTGTAACCAATCGCTATCAACTTAACGCCGTTTATCTCCATCTAGTTTGCTTTCTTTGCGCATCATTATTTTGCGCCTGTGAATAAGCTGGTTCCCATGACTTCGCTCTTATGGGCGATGCAGAATTGTTGAGTGTGTGTGTGGTAAGTTTATTTAACGAAGCATCCATGGAGAAATGTTGAGATTACGAGTACTATTTATATCGTGATAGTTCCCTGCGTGGTTCTGGTTGGTAGGTACAACTTTCGTGAGTCTGTGCGGTGGTTCCGCAAGGTCTTCTCTGTCTATTTGAGCGTAAGTCTATATACTACGTGACACTGTGTGTAAAAATGTATGTATGGAAATGCGTGTGCGTGTTTCTACCTCTATGCGTGTTTATCACAGAGAGTGCTTCGGTGAGGCACTAAAATATGCTCTGCTGAGTGTCTTGATAGACGCATACATAAAATCATGCTTATGCTCCATCTCACTTGAGCGGTTCTCTCTGTCACTCAGCATCCGACGTTGCAGCGTGTCGGGTGCTTCACTCTGCGACAAGCGGTGAGCATCTATTTACACGGACTCACATGAAGATTATGCAGCGCCGTATTTTTTTCGGTTGTGAGCCCTTCATCTGGGACGATCTCCCACTTGAGCTCTGCTCTTTACTTGTGATCGGGAGTGGTCCAACTGACAGGCTTTTACATGTCGCTGAAGTCTTTTTTGACGCGGTAGAGTAGGTACTAGGGGAGCTATATAAATAGAATGATATTATCGCTTAATCTCTTACTGACTATCCGCAGTATGCTTGCAAGTACAGTATGAACGGATGGTGGCTATTATAAGGATGACAAGTCATCTTTATACCGTCAGGACTTTTTAGTACCTCGGTCCAGAACTGCCACAGCTCAGCATCATGCTTATGCCTCTGTTGGCCCTTTGCTATGGAACAGCCTTCCTGCTGTGACTCGTGCTGCAAGCTTATCTTGTAGCACAAGTGTTTCTGCTCGTTCTCTTAAGACTTTCTTTTCTCTAGGGGTTCTTCGCACTGGGAGCGCCTCTGATTAGTTTGTACTGTGAGAGGCGCTTTATAAATCCGTAAATAGAATAGAATTTAACTGAGCGGCAGCCATACAAGGCGCAATCACGTCCATCTGATTCAACGAACGTCGCCGCCTAGCGAAAGTAAATACTAGTCAACCTTCGGTGATCGCGGGATTCGAATTCGCTTTCTTTACCTCAGTGTGTCATCCGTCACTCGCGGTACTTCATAAATGCTCAGAAAGAAGGAATAGTTTAATGAACTAATATGCACAAGCCGGATATTGAAGCAGATTTATGGGAAATATGGTCAAAAAGTGCATTCACGGAAGACAGAAAAATTTCACAGAACGTCGTTGAACCCAGCGGATCCGAAGATACTCGAATGCATGGGCTAATAGGTAATCCACGCATAACAGAGGTAATTGTTAATCCACGCATGAGGCATGTAGCCGTATACACTGCTGTCCTGTGTTCATTCGAGGACAACGGAATCATGACCGCGTGACAGATAAGCGCATTGATCGGATGGATGCTTGAGTTCGATCGATGTTTATCTTAAGGAAATGAAGAGGCTGCACAGATGGCCGCGATGACTGACTTCTCCAAATGGAAATCGTGCTGATCGAAGGTCCGGATGAGTCGCCTCTCGTTAGTCAGGATCGGAGACGACGTCGTCGTTACTCACACGACGCACGGAACTCGTCGATTCTGATCTGGGCGCGCTCCGAGTCAACTCGTAGTAGACTGAGTATTATTCAAGGGAGCTTAAAGTAACGCCTCGTAGGAACCGCACGCTGCTCAGGCCTCCATTCACTCGCCGAGCATTTATTTTACCACTCGCAGTCGTGCTCGGTGCGTACTCTGCGCGGGGCGTTGAGTTCGAGTACTTTCTAACCTCTGCCTTGCACAGACGGATGGGATTTGCGAAGATGGATCGGTCGAAATCCAATGACTCCATTATACAATAAGAATATTCCGTCGATCGATCACTCCTCCACGCGAACGGAATTTAATCGGACTTAGGGCCAAATATCAGACGGCGGCCACCGTGTCATTATATCTTGCAAAGTCCTCCCTGTTGGCCGCTGTAGCACCATCCATGCAAATCGCTTCTTCGGTTACTACTACAGAGGATGACTGCAGCTCTCCTCATCCTCCGCCGCATCCCAATCTGTCGCTGCAACCCACATGACAAGCATACATGCATGCACGCATGATACGTACAGTGTACATACAGTCAGAAAGACAAACAAACGCACATTAATGCATGCATTGTATACACAATCACGTCCTCTTTGCCTTTTGCGCAATAGAAGAGGGCGCTTTTCAATAGTCCAGGTCTACATGTTAATTCAATTTCCGCTCCTTTGGTCATCAATTTTATTTAGGGCCGTTGAGTAGATATGAACACACTGGGACGCAGCGCTTGAGGTACCGAAATCGAGATCCGTATCCCTCTTAAGGTTGACTTCTTTCCCTCTTTCGCTAGGCAGAGGAGTTCGTTAAAAATGAGATGTGTAGCGTGTGGGCGCCCTGCGTGGCTGCCGACGGTTAAATTCGACTCCTGTAATAACTCGTCACCATTTGTTCATACTGTTCTTGTAATCATATTGCGGTTTGTCAGTTTCAAATTAAACGAAGATTATTATAAGATTGATAATTATAATCTGAACGAATCAGATTCAGACAGCTCTTGAGAATGCGAGGAGTCAAATGCATATAATAATATTGTACGTCAAACTGTGAATACGATAAACTCAACAAATTATGGGACAACGTTAGATAGTCCATAATCTCGAATCACGGCAATAACCCTAACTTAACCTATAGTGTATCTCTGTTGTATTGGTCGTTAAACTTCAATTAAGTATTCTGTATACCTAAAGACTTACGAGTTAAACAAGATTGAAAAGATTGGAGAGGATAGAACCCTGTTACGCATAATAAGAACGAGACAAATAAAATGGATTGGACACACACTGAGAGGAGACTGACTACTAAGAGCAGTCATAGAAGGAAAAAATGAAGGGAAGACGGACAAGAGGAAGACCAAGACAGATGATACTTGACTGGATGATGACAGATGGATATGGAAAGCTGAAAAAGAGGCGAAACAGCGAGAAGAATGACGACGTCGGACATTTGAACCTGCCGAAGAGGCAGAGAAGTAGAAGAAGACTAGTTAAGCAGAATGGTTTAACGCGCATGAGTTATTTCGCCTCGCTATCTTGCTTCTTGCAATGAGAATGGAATTGGAATGTAGCCAGGCCAGATGAGGTGGGGTGGAGATGGAAACAGACTTTGTGGGGATAGGTATGGACCCTAATTTTGTCCCCATGTCCCTCTCTGCAATCAACGCACACGCGAGCTGCACACGCACTTCGCATGTATACTATCAGATACACGATGCTATGGCGAAGATTTGCATTCCTGCAATTCCGTCCGATTGCAATTCTCGGGCTATGTTGTTTTTTAATCAGTCGTGATTGCTTCTGCAATTGATGAGACGCCGTCCAGATGCAACCCCTCATCTTAGGACCTACATCCGCTCGTCGTCTCATACAATATATATATATACATATATATATATATATCCTATATGTGCATATTATATATAGGGTCTATATAATTATGTATATATACATGTCTTTTGGTAGCGGAAGAAGACCATGGCCTATACACATCGGTCGTGATGCAGTCAAGCGCGAACGACGTCAGAAAAAACCGGTAACGAGAAACACGGACGTGGGATGTCGATACAACGAGTACGGGCGAAACAAGGATCGTCAGGGTTGTTATGGAGATCGAGGGCGTCATTTCAAATCTCCTGCTAAGGTTCCTTCAATTGTCACTGGTCAAATAATTTCCGTATACCCAGTTCAACTCGTCTTCGCATTGACCAGTATTCTTTGCCTTAATTGTTATTTCTGCAGAGGTCAAATGCTCACACAAGTGTAGGAGGCTGTGTGCTGCCCATAGGCAGCAGTGTGCTCACACACAACTTATTGGATTCATTGCTACAATAAAACTCGTGCATATCGCAGATAATGTACGCCTATGTTTTAGATATGCAAAAATTGTACACGACTAAGGTTATCTCACACGATGTTTCAACCTATGGACACTGCTCCTTTTCCTTTAACTTCATCAGTAGAATCTTCAACTGAGTCTGTACGTGTTGTAATTTCTGACAGTTCTCCAGTTGATACAGTCAACCAATCGAAGATTATTCACCATTCCTCCAATCAGATTGATTCGGGATTCTGGCGTGAATGTACATGTATACTAATGCGTAGTTCTATCCATTGATATGCATTTAAATGCTTATGTATATGTTTATATGCGATATTTAAGCCATGCGTTTGTATACACGATGCCGTATATTTAGCTCATTGACGCAAACATTTGTATGTTCCTTTTTCGTCTGCCAACTTGAGCCAGACTAGACATATGTATCCTGGTTATGAAAGAGTAGACCGCAGTTTGCCATATTGTTTATATAGTTTGCGTAAAGAGAATACAAAACTGCTGGAAGTAAATGAAATGGTAGATGGGCGGTATGTTATAGGAATGCCATTCCGTTCTTTTGAAAGGGCGAAAAGATTTATGGTTGGAGAACTTTGACAGGCAGGGGTCCAAGCGCTGCTTACAGTGCCATGCACAATATAAATAATTAGCTATAAGGTGTTGGACGCATAATCGATCGATCAATCAATCAACCAATCAGACAACCAACCAATCAATCAATCAGTCAACTGATCAACCAACCAAGCAATCAATCATTCAATCAATCAATCAAGCAACCCACCAACCAACCAATCAATCAATCAACCAACTGACCAATCAATCAATCAAACAACCCATCAATCAATCAATCAATCAATCAATCAATCAATCAACCAACCAACCAACCAATCAATCAATCAATCAATCAACCAACCAATCAATCAATTAAACTTGATATAAAATCTTCTCTTCTTAATAAAATTATCTCTTTCTCTGTGAGAACTAAATTCAATTCAATGTATTGCTTCCAGTAAACGTGAAATCTCCGTTGAACAACTACAAATGAAAATAAATCATATAATATCAATGCAGGAGCTCAATTAAATTAGGTATATGTGTAAACTAGTATTAGAAAACAAATGAGCTTCATATTATCCAGACTGAACTATTATACCTGAATGTGTGTCTTATACTTATGGAACCAGCGAATGTAGTTAGGCATCGATGCAACAGACTTTCTTCTTCTTGGAACAATTATTCCATGTGTCTTGGGCCCATTGTTGCGGTTGTTCTTGTCCCGCGTGTATATCAAATTGCACCAAGAACAAAATTTTTGTCCTAACCATGATGCATTTCAATGGATCAATTATAGAGTTGCTTAAACGGTACTGTGATCAATGTTCCAGACCACATTTTCATATCTGGGCTCACTTATAATCAAGGACGCTGGATGTAAAAAGGAGATTTCGTCAAGACTGGCAATGCAATGAATACTTGGGGTGATACTAAAGAAGGTTTGACAAAATTACAGCGTATTGCCTGTTAGAGAATGTGAGTTATATTAGCCCTTACATGGCCAATGGCGACTTCTCTAGTTCACAGAGCAAAATGGTGAACAGGCAAGACTCGTGGCCTTTGAATGATGCGTCTGTGACGGATAATTAGAGAATCATAGACCGTGAAGAAGGTAAATGAGTGGGTCTTGCAGACACAAAACGACCGGCTCGAGGTAATCAAGCGGCAGAAGAAGATTTTATACTTGTGACACGTGCTGCTAATGAATGCAATTCTGACAGAGACTGGAGATAATCCAAGACACAACTATCTATCTAGGATTCTAGATAGCAGGAATCAAGAACGCAAGTAGACGACATAATCGTCGTTTACGATCAACAACTGAATGATCGAGATAAAAGACAGGTAACGATCATTGCAACCAATCCTCCTCGTCTCGAGGTCTGGCTGCAGACAGGATTAGTCAAGACAATTCAGGAATGCATTCTGCGCAGAACTAAGCTGTCTAAACTACAGCTGGTAAGAGATGTCAGACAGGGCATAGGCCAACTGGTTCATTCACACGCATCGACCAGCATATAGCTTCCCTTGCGCATGCCTTGTAATAGCAGAAGAAGATACCTCACACAATGAAATAACACTTTGTTGCCTACAGCCATTCATTCTGGTCTCTTGTGTAAACAATCAAGGTTTTTCATAGTATTGTACACGCAATAACGAATCTGTTTAGTGCCAAGGTTATTGTCTACAGGCCTTTCATCATGAGCGCTGTTCAAAGTTCTATTTTGTTACTATAATATTATCTGTAGATCTACTCGCAGAGAGAGTTGATCCGCGTTGAGGTGCAATTTTCATACTTGGAAGTTGAACTGCAAAAATCCACTTGCAAAGATCATTATCATGTGACCTTTCTGATCTGATCTAATTACTTATATAGCGCCGCTGTAAATGCCAACAATGAGTGGAGGCTCTGGGCATTTTCAAAGGTCACGGGAGGCGGGGAAAATGGTGATTTGGATGTCTGGTATCGTCAAACTGAAAGTGGTAAACCTTTGTAGGGGCAACCGGAAGGGTCACAAACTCAGTTGCTTGATACTGGTCTCCCATATAAAGCAGTCATTGCCCAAGACACAATTGATAGTCGCTTCACTGGTTAATTTAATCACAAAGTCATAATGCATGCAAGAAGCCAAGCTAAAGTCTGACAGATCAGAGAGAGACAGACAGACAGACAGACAGAGACAGACAGACAGACAGAGTGAGAGAGACAGACAGAGACAAAGAGAGAGACACAGACAGACAGAGAGACAGAGAGAGACAGAGAGGCAGAGAGAGAGACAGAGAGAGACAGACATACAGACAGATACGACAGAGAGAGGCAGACAGAGATAAAGACAGAGACACAGAGACAGAGATAGAGACACAGATACAGATACAGAGACAGACTGAGACAGACAGAGACAGAAACAGAGACATAAAGAGAATGAGAAAAAGAGAGGGGGTAAACAGAGAGATACAGACAGGGAGAGACAAACAGACAGAGAGTGAGCAAAATTCAGGCTGCCATTGGTAAGCAAGTTGAAAGAGCTACGCGATGAGTCTTAAGTTCAGCTCAGACGAGACTTCAAATGAGTGACCTAACTACATGTAACTGAATTGGCGGCATACGAGTACCATAGCTATGTACGAGCTAACCAGAACACCCTGACGGCCCAAATCTGCTCTAATGCGAGATACAGCAGCAGCAACTATGTCCGTTTTACGGGCCAAGCTTTCAATAGTTAATTCCAACTCGCCATGATATATGCCGAATGGCCATTTGATGCACAGAATAAGAACCTTTGCCTAACGCAATTAATATATTATTTTAACTGAATTATCGTCCTTGACTGATGCAGCGCTACTCTGGCCCTCTGAACCAGGTGCATGTGCAACAGAGACAGAGACAGAGACGGAGACAGAGACTCTCTGCCACTCTGACACTCTGACCCTCTGAACCAGGTGCACGTGCAGCATTTTTTATAGAACGTCTTTGTTTTTAAGGTATCCATATGAAACTTTGTAATGAAGGTTCGATTTCAGCGGCGGCTCCGATGCCTATTCACTGGCCACATAAAATAGTTTTAAAATGCTACTGAAGCGAGCTATTGCCATCAATTGCAAAGGTAAAATTAACTTTTAAAATATACGATGACATTAAATGTAAACAGTCATATGAATTGTTAGTCGTGAGGTGGACTTGCTTGAAATTCCTCACTATTTATTGTTCACATGATGTAATTAAAAATGCTAATGAGACGATCTAAATCAAATGAGATCCAATGCAACAGTATATTGAACTTTAAAAAAATCATACGATGACATTAAAAATGAAAACAGTCATCTGAACTTTTAGCCGTGAGATGGGGCATAAGATTTCTCACTGTGAGAAGATTAAAAAATTCTGCTTCACTGGCGCCTCCTAGCGCCGGGATAGGAGGCGCCGGTGGAGATCAGGCGGCCGGGACAGAACTAGCCACTGAATTATATGCCGAGGCTAGGAAAAGGAAGTTGCTAACACGTCATAGCCATGATTGCCCATCAAGACTTACAGTCTTAAGAGACAGACAAAACATGGCCACATTCTAACAATGTATTATTCAATGTGTTAATTATGGCTAAAAGGCTTTGTTATCAGAATAGTATCAGAAATGTTCTTTGGCTATTTCACGTCGAAAATGGACTAAAAGTGATTGGGAGACCAATGCGGCTCTTCGATAGTGTGTTAATGAGTAGGCCTAAGCAGAGTATCTAAACGGAGGCTTGCATTAGCAGAATACTGATGCATCATTCAGTTACAAATATGAAAGCGGTTGGTCTTTGTTTTTCGTCAAAATGTACTTCTACGACCTCAACGAATGACCTGCGGGCACTCACGAACCTCACTAATAGACGCATAAACACTATCAGTTGATCACCAGCTAGAATGTCACGCTAAAAACAGTTTAGTCTTATGGAAGCATTGGCCTATAGTTGGTCGTAACATTCACTCAGAAGTTTGTTATTTTTCCGTTCCCAGTGTACCTATAAATATTATGCACTTATGTTAAATGATGACACTGACTTTTATAGGCATACATAGCTTGAATATGTACAGGTATATTTGAAATATGATCTTATATGTATGAACTTTATGCAGAAGCGAACCACTGCTCTCCAGCCTCGTAGGTTTCTTATCAATAAAACATTTTTTGGTAGTCATTATCTCATCTGCAGGCCCTCTATACCGCAAACATACTTTTGGCCTGCAAAAGGAAGATTAGGTCGACCAGATGAAGCATCGACTGTATTTGCTTCTGATCTTGGTCATCAGCCAAACACAATCGTGACTTTAAACAGACGAATAATAATTACCTGCGCACATTTATTGGCGAATATTGCGTCAATTTCTGCTCGTAAAAGACTCTGATCTCAGATCAGAGATTTAATTAGACTCTGTGAATAGACCGACTATTATCCGTTCACGTGCATGCAATGAACGCACGTGCGGATGTGTAGGCGAGATCAGATGACCCTTGACCCTCACTGCTCTCTTTGATGTTATTAGCACTGTGGCATTTGATTCCGTTGGTCTTTCTGATCTCCTTCATCGCCTCTCTTGTTCTTGGCCACATAAAGCAGCTACTACCAGCTTCGTCACTTGCGTTCTCTCTTCCATGATGCCACTGTAGTTCTCGTTCTTGTCTTTGTCACCTGCAGAGTCAATCATTGCTGCTCTGTTCTTGCTGAGGTCAGGCCTTATTGTCATTATTGGGGGCTATACGGTCTGCTGCATGGCGTTCTCGTCAAATTCCAAGCAAACATGCCCCAGTTTGTACCTGTGGATTTTATGCTCGACGTCTTACGGTCTCGATCGTGCCTCGAAAGTGCACGTAGCCTATCTAGGCCTCCACGCATAGCCTACAGGCATGAATACATATCTATGTATGTATGTGACGTATGCACAATTGCATATGTATATATGTGTGTATCTGTATGTAGGCAAACTAGGCATATATATATGTGATACGTGTATATATATGCATATAGTTGTATGTATGTGTATGTAGCAATGATTCAATATGCATGTAATAATGTGCATGTTTGCATAAATATGTATGTATATGCAATTTTATGTATGTATGTATGTGTTTGAATGCATGTTTATATGTTTCTGTTTTCACGCATTTAGACATGATGATGACGAGGAGGAAGACTACGACGATGACGTTGACGATGACGACGACGATGATGATGATGATGATGATGATGACGTTGATGATAACATTTAATGTAAGCCTGTTGTGTTCTATACAGTCAACGTTCATTCCCGCAGACTCGTTGACCCCACAGCAGCAATCTCTAATCACCCAACGCATCGTTTTCGATTCGATCTAAACATGTATGTGTGGTTATGCATGTTTTTCATGAATATATAGTGACTGCGATCTAGTACGTCTCATTCACTTTGGTACGAAAAGTTTAATTTGAGGACAGATGAGGCACGTGTGGATAAACAACATGCCAGGAATCGAGTCGAACCCGCAATGGATAACCAATCGACCAAATGTATTACCAACAGGTCACAGTGTCCTTCTGATTAAATATGGTTTACACGTCCATCTTGTACGAACCAGCACCACTGTGGTAGTTGCAGTTTAGCGACACTGTGTGACGACATAGATCATTAGCGTCACCCTCCTCCTTTATCCAGGCTTGGGACTGGCACTGCCTAGTCCGAACGCGGTGCATTGAACTCCACTGTATAAATACTTGTATGTGGGTCGTTCATGAAATTGGCAGAAGATCGTAACGAGCAGATGCTTTTCCTAAATGCGAATGGCTGTCTTCTGCTAGGTTGGATCTTGACGCAAGGATTACCCTGTAAACAGAATCGTGCTTAGAGCTCCTACTGTTTAATTAAAGTATGAATAATAATACTAAAATTGAATGAATTAGAATAGCTTAATGTGACAGATGTCAGTGCCTACAAGTGTCGAAGTATTGACGTCTGGCAGCGCTTAATATTGGTCTTAGTCATGCTTGTTATATATCCTAATGAAAGTAAGTAGGCTTTACTCATCTTACATCGGTGAAATTGCCAACCAAATAATAATTATTTCCTCTTATGGCAATGGTCTTAAAATCTGGTTACATACGACGACGCTCGTTGGCCTGTGATTCGCTCGCGAATAAGCTGGTGTCCGGCGCTTGGCTTTCGAATGACGCTTGCGGAGTTTGGAGATTACGATTACGATTGCGATAAAGGTCGGGCTCTGCACTCCATGGGTCAAATAGAAGAGAACAATCCGGTGAAACGAGTCGAGAGCTTTTTCCATGATAGGCAACTGGAAATTCGTGGCAAGCAGGAACACAAGGCTTTAGTGAGATCGTAATCATGTTGATAGTTTCTGCATTTATACAGCGCCTTATACAAACAAATTGATTGAGCCGGCAAAAATACACAGGAGCTTAATTAAAAAAACCAAGTCGATATAACAAGGCGAGTACGGCTAGGTCAGCTCAAATAGTCAACATTATAAAGAGAATGATTGAGTGACGAAATTGCATGGTATGTATGCGAAAATACATTCAGATCGTTAAGTCTAGCTTTAGAGGATTGAAGCAAAAAGAGGCAGCTGACTGTAGAGCGATGATTGCTAGCTCTGGTAGCATGATGTGTATAGGCTGAACCAAATGCACTGAACCGTAGGTATGGTAACTTACTGCTCCCTCGTTATGATTATCGTGCCTTATTGTCTTCAATGCTCACAGCGGGAAATTTAGCCAGATCATCAAGCTATCCATCTCCACAGATGACATATTGCTTTCAAATAATCCACCATTCTGCTTCTCTTTTCAATTTCTCTCGAGATAACTCCTGATTTGTCTAATAAAGTAGATTCAAAGCTAATTCACCATCTGCAAAACTTGCCTCTTGCTTTCAAAGATTCTGTCCTTTGGGAATCACCCCCAACATTCAGTGCGGAGGGTCTTAAGCCAATGTCACGTACAAAATATTCTGCGGTATGCATATACCAGGACTCACGATATTCCACCCTTAGTGAAAATAACAGATTTTAAAAAAATGGAGCATGATAGTTTTTTCGCATAAAAGCATATCATTTACTTAACTTTAAGTAGGCCCTGAGCAGGCCAAGTCTTAATTAGGACGAGAAACGCACCCACAGTTTGTAATAGTGATGCATGCAATAGTGCAGAGTATGACCTGTAAGCTAAGAAAAAAGATGCAATAATTATCATAAGTAGCTTTAGAAGTCTAACGCATTTATTCTCGCTCTGAACTAACAGCATAACATTTCACGTAGGCCTGTCATTGGATGCATATATATTGTATACGTGTGCAGAAGTAGACCTACAGTTGTACAAAATGCATACATGTATAGGTTTGCAATGTGTATACGTTATATAGCCAATATATAGCCCGACTCCATCGCTTTGCGCATATCTCTACATATGTGCTTGAAGTCTTACACTGGCTTCCTGTCACTGCACGTATCCAGAACAAGATCATCCTTCTAATCTCCAAAGCCCAGCTATAGGCAGTGCCCCAGGATATCTCTCTGACTATTTCCGAAAGCCGTTATCTGCAACTTCATCTCGCTCCTTGTGTTTTGTGCCGATATATAGGACTAAGACTGCTCTGGCCCAACACCGAGCTTTTGCCGTTGTGAGTTCATCTGCCTGGAATGACCTTTCTTCATCATTAAGGACTAAACTAATGACTGGCTTATCTCCCTCGGCTGCTCGCTCTTTAAAGGCATTTCTTTCCCCCGGGGTTTCCGTGCTGAGACCGCCGCTGAATAGTTACTCTGTGAGAGGCGCTATATAAATCTAAAGATACGATAGATACATAAGTATGCATATGCCAATGTAATCCATACGTCTGACTAAAGCGCCATATATAATATATACATGTATATATATATATGATATACATAATCTTAATTTCCAGTTCACTCACGGACTCATTAATAACACGAGAGAGAGACAGACAGACAGAGACGGAGACACAGAGACAACGACAGAGAGACAGAGAGACAGAGACAGAACCACAACCTGTATGCCCACTCCCCAGTTGTTTTGGAATCAACAAGCTCACATCCGCATCGACACAAACACGTGCAATTCCGATGTTCAATTAAAAGATAACATATATAATTAATATCTAATTATGTGCCTATATATTTCATGTTGTAAATAGCCTATATATAACGCAAATGTTATGACATCATCTGCACTACCATAGTCAAAACATAGGCCATACATTAACTTGCGCAGCCTGCATGCATACATGTACGGACATATTGAGATGAAAGATGTCTTGTATGAGACACAGAAGCCTAGACATTATGTGTTAAAGGATGTGCGTCTGTATGTAGATGAAGCAGGTGTTTAACTCGCCTAAGGGTATTCAGTTTAAAATACACTTGTATTGCGTGGTACGAATTGTCTGCTTGTAGGCCATTATTTTCGGCACTGTGAGGCGCAGTCTGTTCTATCCGTTCAGAATCATTTGCACGCGATGTGCTTATAGAACGGGCATAAACCTGTGCGGAGTCTACATTTGCGGCTGTAGAACAGTTCACTGAATCGTGTTCAGGTCCTCAACTGCAGCGTTATCACGGATTCTAAAGCAACAGATGTCTTCATTAAACGGACAGAGCAACTGACCATCGCTACGGTTGTCCTAGAAATTAGACAGCATTCTTGTCCTCTATAGTATTCGAAACGGGATGTATTGTAGTTCCAGGTCAGACCAATCAGTTCCATACGTCCTTCACTACAGCGGCATCTCTCGGCCATGCATGCATGCTTTCACGTTACTACAACACGCAATTACAACTGGCGCTGCAACGGCCGTGAGTGTTGAGGCTGGGCTGCTGACGGGAGCGGTAAGCGCGTCTTAGAGCACCGCTGCCATGGCCTCAACCACCGCACCGCGGTGGCTGGCAGCCGCCTCCATCTCAAGTAGCCAACTTGGCACATCGTAGGCCCAGCAGAAGCAGCAGCAACCGCAGCATCAATGACTGCAATCGATCATTCTACCAATGACGACGTTTTACCGCTCTCCAATCCTATTAACTAATATAACGGTGCGAGATCGTAAGCAGGAGGCAACTGTGGCGGAGGTAAAGTCGACGGACGGCATACGCGGTCACTGAGGCGGCCAAACAACAATCCTCGGTCACCGTCCGTCTTCCAAACAACTTCATCGAATCGGAAGCGTAGCGCATTTACTATCGTTCCCAGGTCCGGACCGTATACAATATATATTATCACGACCTGTGATGCCATACACACGATGAATTTTGGACGCATGCTGAAAGCAGGAAATCGCTTGCGGTAGACTGAAAACCGTGTCGGCGTAAGTTTATGATGTCCATCGCCAGATTGGAAGGCTCTATATCTCAAGATCGCCCAGTGTTGTGGGGATAGTTTACGCTTGTTCCCGCGACGCATCTAGCTCTGATATCTCAAGACTGCGATTGCAGTGAATGCGTTGAATCCTGATTCGTGTGGTTCAGCCGTAGTATAGGCCTGCACAAGAGTTTGCGTCCATCTGGTGAGCGACAATGTGGCTGCTGAGGCAGCTTTAGCATCTACTCACCTGTGCCGACCTCTTGCGTCGGAATGTCAGTCTAGGGACTATGGACCCGCTCAACAGGACCGAATCGCTGGATTATTACTGCTGCAGCGGGGGCTACACCAACGACACGACCCTCCTGTTAGATGTATTAGGGAACTCGACGGGAAGCTACGACGCGAACCTTGACCCTCGTCCGCACTGGGTCTTTCTATCGTTGATCGTCATACCCGTCTGGATGCTCGGAGGGAACCTGCTCGTCCTCCTGGCTGTGCTCTTCCAGAGGAACCTACAGAACCTGTCGAACAGAGTCATTGCTAGTCTCGCATTCACGGACCTACTTCTCGGCCTCGTTGTTGTTCCTCTCAGCATCTATCAGCTCGTAAGTCCATCAGTGATTGTATGTGTAATTCAATCAATTATTGTGTGAGTCATTCAACCAATGATTGCATGTGTAATTCAACCAATGATTTAATATATAATTCAACCAATGATTTAATATGTCATTCAACCAATGATTTAATATATCATTCAACCAATGATTTATTATGTCATTCAACCAATGATTTAATATGTCATTCAACCAATGATTTAATATGTCATTCAACCAATGATTTAATATGTCATTCAACCAATGATTCTATGTGTCATTCAACCAATGATTTAATATGTCATTCAACCAATGATTCTATGTGTCATTCCTGACCGAATGTATATTCGTTAGCGTCACTGCTTGGCTTTACTCCAATTATTCTAAATCTAAAGCGTCATTGTCAGACGAAAAGATTCAATCGATGATGACGTTATCTAGTTGATGCAATGTTTTGTTTTTTATCAATGCATCTAACCACCTGTTTATTGGGTCATCGGTAAGAGTGCAGCGTTCTGTTTTTATTCATCCATCCATTATGTCCATCAGGTTATCAGTAAGAGTGCAGTGCCTTGTTTCTCAGCCCCCCATCAATCCATCCATTATCAGCAAGAGTGTTTCCATAGGAATCCATTGAAACGGATGAACCGATGCATAACGTCATTAGACTCATTACACGATGACAACATACTCTATGGCGAGGTTCAAACTCGTACGCTATTGACAATTAAAATTGAAAGAAGGACCAACGACAGTTAATGCTGTAGCATGCATATAACTAACACATATACTCGCTGTTGAGTAGTCTATTTCTATGAGGACGGATCGAAAACCTTTCACGAAGTGGACGCTTATTGGCATTTGGCAGATGCAATGCCCTTGTATTCAGTGCATAGGCCTAGGTGAGCTGCAGGATTAAAGCCAATGACAGATCTAGAAGTGGAGACGATGGGCCAAGACCTTGGGTTTTATAAAGCCAGTAGGCCCCTACATTTATTATGGCGATTAATTATTTGTACGCGTTAATTATTTGCACGCGTTATCTGTCAGTCTGACAATTAAGCGAAGATATTATTATTATTATTGTTGCTGTTGTTCTTGTTGTTGCTGTTGTAGTAGTTGTTGTTTTTGTTGACTACAATGGTTCGCTAGTAAAATTAAGTGGCAGAGACTGATATAATATTTTGTTCAAGAGATGTCTTACATGCACATAAAATTATGTAGGCCTACATATCTCGACACTTGCTTTAGCGCCGTTTTAGAACCTCACAAAAGCGCTGAACGCTATGTTGAGGGGATTAGTAATGGACAAGACACATTCGTGCGGAGCAGAGGAATCTAGTTTGAATCCCACTATCACTTATGTTGGTCCGTCCTTCTCTCGCAAGGCGACGGCTTTTTTAAAAATCAGATTTGTAGCACGATGGGCGCCTTGCACAGCTATAGTAACATTCGACTCCTATAACAACTGTCATCACCCGTTCATACTGTAGGTTGCGGTCTGTCAGTATGACAATTAAACGAAGATATTATTGTTTTTGTCATTATTGCTGTTGTTGACTACAATGTGATAGTTCGCTAGTGAAGTTATATATATAAATATCTGGCGACATATAAACGATCAAATGCGTTGGTATCTTACATAGAAAATAATGGAAGAGCATCGAACCAATTGATGATCGTGTAGCAGCCAATCAGCGACGACTGTTTTGACGTGATTAATTTTAATTGATTGGACGCTGAAAAAGTCGACGTCGTTCATCCTTCGTTGATGTCTTAGTCGTCTAATGGAGAAGGATGCGTAGCCTACAGTAACTGCATCGAGGATTTCCTTCCGTTCGATATCTTTCCGGTTTCATCCAGTGTTTCCTATTTTCCAGGTCGATCGAGGGCATGGCCAGGGCTGTGGACAACAAATTGCACGAGGGGGTCGCAGTGTAATGGATAACAACCAAGTTCGAGACCCTATTCCCCGTATGGCTGACTAATCCTTCTTTCGCTAGGCGTTAGCGTTGGTTAGATTAGATGTATGGCTTAATAGGGATCCTGCGTGGGGTAGCCGACGGTTGAATTCGACTCCTGTAGTAACTTTCGTCATTCGCCCATACTGTGTTTGTAATCTTACTGCGGTTTGGCAGTTTGCAATTAAACGAAAATATGTTATCATTATAGATTAGAACATAACACGATATGTAATATAATGTAACACGTCACCAGTGTTTCGCCCACGCACCACCACGGATCCAATCAACGGATTCCAGTCTACAGCTGACAGATGGTATGAATAATATATATATATGCTTAGAACAGCTAATATAATAGGGGCCTAATCAAAGGAAATAAAAAACACTGCTATTTTACGAGAAATTACAGATAACATGAAATCAAAATAGAATAATATCCGTAAACAAAACAAATTAGAATTGATTAGGTTAGGAATAGAATCCAAGTTGAAAAATGAGCTTATTTGAGCACAAATCTGCACAAATTTAGATATGCTGAGAGCCTACGAATAAAATCGAGTTATGTGTGAGATGACGGTCTAATATGTTGAACTTCATCGCCCACGCAATCATCGCCAGTCCACGTTTTCGAGTTTCATTAGTAATGTTTCGAAGCGGTTAATTAACGTGGTGGCAGTGGTCCAAGCCGCAGACGCCGCCATGATGGCTATTATTAAGAAGTCTATACCAAGGCATACACGCCTGCGTAATATTCCAGTCTACGACCCACGTGTTGTGTGCGGCAATATCCTTAACTACGGTCGTCATGACAACTGTACTGCATTATTGGATCTTCCCTCCGCTTTGCAGACACGGCTTTGTGTGATAAACTACGCTGAGTGGAGTTTATTAATCGACTTTGCTTCTCGCGCATCCGGCAATACAAGTCTTGCGTCATTCATCGCATTAATAAGAAATCTCAGTTTCAGTGCGAGAATAACAACACGTGATCAACAGGGACCTGGCGCCAAAGTGACGTTTCAACGTCACTATTCTGTCAACGGAGTGACGGCGATGACGTCGAAACTCTCATAATTAGCATAGTCCTACGTCATTGATTGTCGTACTACGGGCGATAGGTCCTGTCAATCAAGCTCTTCGTCTTCAACGAAACCTTCCTTAGTAGTTCTTCTACCCAACCTCTCCGGTCTCTGGCAACCTGACTCTGATCTCCACTGGACATCAATCTCTAAACTTCTAAAGCGTCACTCGAAAGCCTATAGCTGAGGGCACTAGCTTACTCACGAGTGCTGTTGTGTCCCGTTGTTTCTGTTTATCTTCGTCCCCTCATACTCCTCCTCCAATCCTCCGCATCGTCGCATGATTGCAATCCATTTATCAGCGCTCCATGAAGACAATAATCTAGACCAACATCCAGCCAAGCTGTTCCTTGTTCATTTTCCACGTCGTTCTTTCTATCTCCTTCTCCCGTCTATCTCATCCTTTTCCTCTTTCTATCCGTCCCTATCCGTCTATCTCAGCGTTTCCCAAATTGTGCTCCGCGGAACCCAACGGTTCAGAGAGGCGAAGACAAAGGTTCCGCGGAAAACTTTCAGTGTGAACAATAAGCTTCCAACAATTTAAAATAAATTGCACTAATTTTCCATAGAAGGCGTTTTGTTTAATATCTGTGTATAACTTTACATGAAAGAGAATTCGCTTGATTACGTAAGTCATTGTTATCGATATTTGAGTTGTTTTAAATAAAATTTAGGCCTAAATCTATAATTGTCTGCAATTCTTAATTCTTAAGCAAGCGTTTGTATTGTACCTACACCAGAATATGTTTAGTTTTGTACGGGGGTGCGGCCCAAAATAGTTGAGATCAAAAGGGTCCCCGGCCAAAAAGAGATTGGGAAACCCTGGTCCTTATCCTTATCCACTCTCTTTTCGTGTTTTTCTTCTTCATCTCCAACAGTTTATCTATACTGATCTCTTTCAGTATAATCTCTTATATGTTCACTCTCTCCATCCGCACTGCTTCCATACTCATTTCCACCCAACTCCTCCTCCTGCCGACAAACGCCGACCCACCACTCGGCCTACCCACCGCTCCCGCTCAACACAATGCCATTTACTGAATTGCGTCTTATATATTGAGCGCCGCCTCTGGCTTTAAAGGTCAACAGCGGATCGCATCACCTGCCACGTGTTTGCGCATTTCTGGCTCCAGTAATGTCTGTGTTTCCGTTGCAAATTAATTTCTCCGTGATCGCCGGCTGTTGTTTCTCTACCTGGCTGTCTGGCGAGGCATAGGCGGTCCGACCGGGTTGCCCGGTGCTATTTCTACACACCTGTGGTTGGCTTTGTTTTTTACGTGGTTGACTATAGCTTCGCCTGAGCCAGGTTGGCGGTTTATGACCTTATAACGTAACGACCGATTACTGAGTCTGACCTCTACGTCGTGAGTTCAAAGCCAGGTGTGTTGCTTGATATGAACGTTTCGCTTACAAGTCATTTGACTAGTATGGAGAAGATAACCAGTTGATGTCCTGTTGGTTATTCACTCCGCAAACTGAACACCATAGACTGTTTTACTAGTATGACATCGTAATATACACCAGAAATGTATACATAACTGAACGATTGCCTATTCTGAACTATTCTCTCTGTCTCTGTCTCTGTGTGACTCTGTGTGTGTCTCTCTGTCACTCTCTCTGTCTCTGTCATTCTGTCTCTTTCTGTCTCTTTCTGTCTCTTTCTGTCTCTGTCTGTCTCTGCTTCTCTGTCTGTCTCTCTCTCTTACACACAAACACACTCTTACTTGCTGTTTACGTTAAACGAATCCAATTATTACGCTTGCCTATCACGTGAAATCCCGATAAAGTCCTGGCCACATGACGACTTGAATTGAATCCAGTCCAGTTGTAGAACTAAAATAGACCGAACTGAATTGATCTGCAATGTACGCTGTGTATGCCTCGCTTCGTATCATGTGGTGTTTTGCAAATTAGTGTCTGGTATACTATGTAAGATTGTCTGTAATGGTTTAGCGTCTCGAAATGTAACTGTACTATCATTTTGTGAAAACAACGTTCGTATAATAACATAGCATCGTTCAGATGTTAGAGCAAGTAATGTGGGTTAAATAATCAAATTGAAACTATTTCTTTTAATTGTGAACACTTAATACCTCGTGTAAACAATAATGTGGATTACGGAGTTATGATTATCTTTCGTGATAATGTTAATTGCATGCGATGCAGTGACTGGTCCAAAGTATAATGTACCACACGATAGTCAGGTGTATTGTGTATCTCATCAATAAATCTGAATTTATGTAGCGTACCTTCAACATCTCTACTCAGAGGTGCTCCAGACAAAGGCCAGGCAGAAGAGGCTAGTCTTAGGAAACTGAGGAAACGAAGAGGAGGGACCCTGCATGTGAAGTTATCAGTCATTCAATATCCTTTGACAAACTATATTATGCTAGGCGGAACATTCTATTGCGTCTTTCTCTTTAGCTTTCAAAACGACTATCTAAGAACTTTTAAGTCTAGTCAAGTTTGCAAAAGACAATTAAGCGTGCACATTTATACAACGTCAAACAATGTCGTAATATAACGTTTACACAGGCTACTATTTGGTGACGAGAATGAAGCATTCTGCATGGCAATAAGTAACAAGTTACTGTTTAATGACACTATATCATAACAAATATGATTAGCGTCGCCCCTTCTCTATCCACGCTTTGGACTGGCACTGTCAACGATCTAGCAGTGGCGATGTTAAGCAATAAGTCAGACTACTATGCGGGAATTGATGGGCTGATTGAACGTCTAGATATATACGCGTAGGTAGGGAATTCCGCACGGGAACAAAACACAAGCCTGGTGCGAGACGCAGCACGAGCCAGATTATTCATTGATGAGTGCAATTCTTAATACTTGCAGACGATGATGAGGGTCAGATCAACAGTTTAAATGTTGTGCTTTGGGAAGTCATACTATACACTTGTTTTTACTGAGCTCAGTAAACACAATGTGAATATATCACGGCGATATATTTGATGGCCAACGAAATTAGAGAAGAACAGAGGATGTGAATGATGATAATAAAAAATATAATTTAAGAAGATATCTGAGACCAAAAAGGAATTGAGGGAGGAAGCAGACAAATTTGGATAGAAAGGCCGAAGAACGATTAGGGAATGACGAGAAGAACATCGTAGTTTGAGACATTTTATTATGAAACGGGATATTGTCAGTAGCTGCATGCGAGAACAGTAGCATCAATTATCATTTATTTATAGAATTCTTGGAATATTTTCGCGGAACTTCCAACTTCTACAGTAACACCAATTATGATATATTCATAGAATTCTTGGAATATCTTCGCTGAGCATACAACCTTTTGCTTTAAACAGTTTGAATTGTATTTTGTTAGCTTCCGCCTTTCGTTTCCATCCACTCGAGAAGCTGCTATTGATCTACCATTCCATTCCTCATTCGCTGTTTCTCTGGGGTGCCCGGAGAAACGAGCCACCATCTTGAGAACACCTCTGCATGGTTGCCCATCGAGCAAAACACCTCTGGTATATCCATACTAGACAGCCGAAAAATATCTGTTCTCTCGTTCTTCTGTTCAATAATTCTGGTTTTCTGACCAACTCATGGAGTAACCGACCTCGTGAGTAACTCTGACCGTCGTGTTAGCCTCCATTGGAGTCTAATATTTCAACTTTTAACGAATGTGACGGCCTACGAATGTGACGCATCTTGTTAATTGAGTAAGATCAAGACCAGTTTCAATAGATGTGCCGTTAATGACTGACACGTCGCGAGTCGTCGTTATTACTCTCAATGCTTCTAATTATAGGGAAAAGGAAGTAAGGTTCTTCACGAAACACAGGTGAATAGATTATAGTCTGCCAGCGATTCAGTAATAGCCGACAAGGATGAGGCAGTGACACAGATTGCGAAAGTTGCTTTATAGGTATACACCTGAAGGATATTAATGCTATTAAGTCTGACAGTACATTGTCTCTGCCATCTAAAGGTATTTTCGTTGTAGCATGGCTTCTACCTCTGATCCCTCTTCGCCGATGAAGGCTCTGTAAGTAAATGCCTCGGTCTTCTACCTGCCTAGATTGATCTTGACGCGTCTTAGAAACCGATTAGGCTCTTATAAGCTCCGTTTTTTCTTCATAGGAATCTGATGGGCACTTACCCTGTCTGTTTATCTTGTATCCTCTTCTGTGGCAGATATCCTTCGGGCTTCGTCTAAAGTCTGATGGCTGACTGTCAGCGAAGAGATCGTCGGGGCTCAAACCTCCGTCAGGAAAGACATTTGCTTTTAAAAGATTTCTGCTTCACTACAGCTCAAAACCAACCCTGCTACATTAAATACCGCGCTATATTAATTTGATAGATAGATAGATAGATAGATAGATAGCTAGCTAGATAGATAGATAGATAGATAGATAGATAATGAGTACACTGACCGTGCACTGTTGGTGGTAGGACTTACGGCGAGGGGATGACTGATCATTGACCATTTCCAATCGGTTTCAGCGTGAAAATAAAATTAGTCTACTAAACAAAGAGAAAGCTGGCAAGAGATGCAAAGCTTTGGTTTAAGACTATGAATCACAGAACCGCATTTTATATTCGATTTAAATTTAATCTTCTGCATTTAGCAATGCTTTCTGGGTTCAAATTTGAAATGTTCTTCTCAGGCAGAGAACTGTAACTTTTCTCACCCAACCAAACTACGGCAGTTAAGTCTACATCAAAAAACCACAAAAGTTCAAACCTAAAACAAAAATAATAATAAAAATTGCTCGCTTCAATTTGCTAATTCGCTTCTTTCATCCAGGTCCTTTCAACCTCTTTCGTAACTTCTGGCTCAGTTTCTCCTGTTGCAGGCGTCAATTAGATCTTCTTCCGTCCAAGTGCGTTTCGTCCCTTAGTGAAGACAGGTGGTGCCATGTCAATAGTTTCCCGAATGAAAATTAATTTAGCAGTGAGCGTCAATTTCTGCATATTTTCTTCGGATGATTATTGGCTTCATATCCGTCAGTGAAGGCATCTAAGAGTTACATTTGCGGAGGAAGAAGGACACGAGGAGGAGAAGGAGGAGACAGGAGGGGAGGAGGAGGAGGAAGTGGATATGGAAGATGATTGGGCTAATTGTGAGGGGAGAGGATAGTCAAAGACACGGATGACGATGAAGGTGCTGCGTTGAATCCTTTATGGACAAACTTAATTATGAACCGGTTGATCTATACAATCGCGGAGGCCGCGCATGCGCTTAATATAGATCTACTGCTATCAGGTATGCAAACCCGTTAACAGCACATAAGTATTATTATCATCAGGATGATTACATTTTGCAAATAGCAAGTTTCAAGCACAAAAACACAAGTATGATAATTAAGGTTCTTATATTTCTGTAAACAAGTTGAATAAGTATTGCGATCTTGGTAATGTTAACACATAATGTATGCATAATATTATGCATATGTGTAAGAGTAGGCGTAGGCCTATGCGTATGCAAATGGTTATGTCTCTATTCGCGAGCTACGCTGTCATGTCTCTTGTGCTAGGGCCCTTCGATCCCTCCGCTCGTCTCCGGTCAACTCCGGTCATCTCCGGTCATCATCCTCGTTCCTCCGGCCATGCTCCACTAGACAAAACCGCGCGTTCCTGGTGGCTGGGGTTTTGTATCTCTCCCACGATCTCACCATCCATTTTCTTTACTCGCATTAAGACTACTCTGTTTAGCCGTGTCATGGTTGGGAGCGCCACTGTGTAGTTAGTTTTAGTGAGGAGGCGCTGTATAAATTTTCCATATGAATGAATGAATGAATGAACGAACGAATGTATACATGCATAATTTTTATGTGTCTTATATAATTAATTTTATCTCTGATATTGTCAACACTTGAATGATAATTATGATGAATAGTAGTAGCAGTTGTAGGGTTTGAAAGCGTAAGATAATAACAACTTAATGCACGGTAAATGCGCTTGAGTTGGTGTTAACAGGATGACAAAAATCCGACGAGACTTCACTCCGAAACATCATTTGGAAGACCTTCAACAACGTTTCAAGATCCATAGACAAAGCATTAATGAATATTACTGGGGCATATACGACAAATTTAATTTCTATTACTTGTGTTTATTCCCATTTTATAGTAGAACGCAATTCATGGCAGAATAGAGTTGGGGTACCATACTAAAATCACTCGTCAGGTAGGGCGGTGCAAGTCCGTGGAGAGACTTGTCAATCAACCTATCCAATTTAAAAACAATCCTCCTGCGCATTGGCAGCTAGTGCTGACTTTGACGCACAAATGTTATGTATTCGATTTTCCTATGCGCCGGATATGAATCTGGCTGTTGCATTACCGCACCGGGCGCAGGACGTTTCAAGAGCTCTACTGCACACGAAGCAGTAAGTTACAGCAGTACAAAAGACGGTTTCTCATGAAAACGGGATATTCGATTAGTTGCAACCGGCGCAGTTGATTATAGCGGCACGACTGGCCTAGATTGTTATCCATGGAGTCTGTCTTCCGGTTTTGCATGCACGGTAAGACCCAGATCGGTCGTTGAGTTATATAACGGAAGAGATGATGACTCATGTTGACCTTTGACATTGACCTTGGTCAACCTAGTGTCAATCAAATTAAATGTAGTAAGAATCCATCATTCGTTCTGTTCAATAATCCATGACGCAGCTGATGCACGGTATGCATGCATCGTTTTCGCGCATGTATACATACCTTTTCATGTCTTAATGCATGTAAAAATGTTCCGAAATGGATGTAGCATGCACGAGCGTACTTATATAGGCATGTATTTATTTACGAACTTACAATCTTTTAGGTATGCGTGTATTTGTATATGTAATATGTATGCATGAGAAGACCTATGCTTGTGTTTTGCGTTGTATCTAGGCCCTGAGACGCAAAACATCTAAACAGTTTCTATTCTTCTTAAAAGCGGCCTATGACGTATCCTGTACAACATGATCGAAGGCCTTCCTATAGTCCACAAAGCGTCGCAGGCCACGTAACCCTATCGTGCTCAATACTCTTTTCTTTCAAGACGACCTGCACGACGCAAATTTCCTTGCTTGCTAATCGATACAATATATTTTGTGAGGTTGCAGTTGCTGGCTCATTCCGTTCTAGATCTTGTTGCGTCACACAGCCAAATGGCGCCAGCATATTAGACTACTGAATCATCCAGGTTCGTTATTGATACTGTGTCGACCGCAGCGGATAGCTCGACTCCCATAGCTTTTCATACACCACGAAGCAGTATATAACATGGACATTTACAGTAAAGTATTATCTACTATCAAGTAAATTATCATAAGTTGTGTATTACGTGGTGACGACAAAAGCGCGCACGACATAAGCGCGTCGACATAAGCGCACCGACATAAGCGCACTGGACAAAAGCATGGAGCTCACACGTGTTTTAAATTACTTTATTGAGACAAATAAACTGGTGAAATTTACATAAATAGAAGCGGGATTGACGAAAATAAACACGTCTAAATGGAAGCGGAATGTATGAAAATAAATGCACCTAAATGGAAGCGGGATTGATGAAGCAAAATGACCTAAATGGAAGCGGGATTGATAAAAAAAAGCCTAAATGAAAGAGGGATTAATATAAAGAAATACATCTAAATGGAAGCGGGACAGACGAAAATAAACAGAAGATTCACCACTATCAACTAGTGTAAGCTCATTATCTCATTTTCTATTCTTGTTTTATAACCGTGCGCGCCTATGTCTTGCGCCCATTTGTCGAGGTTTTTGAGCGCTTATGTCGGCGTCCTTATGTCGGCGTTCTTATGTCGGCACGCTTATGTCGGCGTTCTTATGTCGCTTATATCGTGCGTGCTTTTGTTACGGCGCCGTATTACGTAACCTATTATATGTGGCGTCTATATTTCATTCTACACTTGAATGTCTCAATATCATATGTTCGCCATTCGTTGTCGACTTTTTGCGAAGACAATTGAGGTAAGAACATCATTATAGCAACATTTATTTAATCGTTTATTTATTTTTTACCAATTAAATCCCTGATAAACTCGTGAAATTCGTGCGGCCCAAGATCTTCAATTAAGCACATTGCACGAATGAACGAGCGAACGAATGTGTATGAAAGAGACCAAACCTTGTGAACCTGGTCCTGGTTGATCTATTGCGAGACCATTACACTTTACATCAGTAATCGTAATAATAATCTTCACACTGCTAAGGCGTTACTCGAAAGCCAAGAGCAGGGCACCAGCTTATTCACGAGTCATATCAAGCAATGTGTGATCCTTGTTTGAATTGAGATGCAGCTTATATATTTCTATCCGAAACATTTTCAAGTCGCCCATATATATTATGTTAGAATAAATAGTTACCTCCTTACTATATAGATCTATTCGCTGTAAAAATAGCAGCAGTTTTTTGAATTTGCGTGAAACTGGAGCGGAAACAGATGTGTATTTGACGACGGGGAGGGAAATTATTCCGACGCAAACGAACAGACTGCTTGCCGACAGAATTACGTAATAACATCCGCGGTTGAAAGGTAAATTACTGGGCAAAGGCGTGGCAATGAAGAATGGAGGAAAGACAGAAGAAACAGAACTGGAGGAAGAGGAAGAAATGAAAAGGAAGAGAGGTGGGAAAAGAAGGAGAGAATAGAAAAAAGAAGAAACTGAGCATTAAGACCAGAAAGAAAAGACTCTGCAAACAGAAAACCAGCGGAGGATTAAAGTACAGATAACAGAAGGAAATTAAGGGAAAATGCAATTAACAGAAAGAAATCAAAGATAAAAGATTAATCACATCTATTGTCGAGAATTAACGCGCAGGTGATTATAAATAATGATATACCAAACGAGAAACATTGACTAAAATAAACAAATTAAAAAAACGCTTAATTGTCCACAAGTTAATCATCTCTGTTCTCTAGCCGGCTAACCTTAAACGTATGCCAGAGCTTCATGTGACTTTAACTGCATCTCATAGATATACATTATGTGTCATGGTAACTGTTAATTGACTCTGACACCGAACTGTAAAGCGAGCTTCAATTCTTAAAAATAAAAACCTGTCCTTGAAAGAATTCAATAGGAACGAGGTCGCCAACATTAACACAAAGTCAAAATAAGATTGAAAGATCAATATAACGGAGAAGAAGTAGTGGGTGGAAAGGAAATTGGAAAAGAAGCAAAGTAGACGAGTAGAAGCAGAAGGTGGGTTAAATAGGAGAATTCGAAACGGTAAGTTGCAGCAGACTGAAAGGTCGGCGTCTGGAAGATATCAGAGGAGATCGTTTGGATGGCGCATGGGATAAATTTAGCCGATCTGCTGTCGGTTCAATCTCCACGGGAGCCTCCGCTGTTGCCAACTCCGCCGCGGCAGCCGCGGCTGAGGGAGACGGGGAGCATGGCGCTGGAAGGTGGTGCCGGTCTGCGCTCCCTGCTTGATTTTCACGTTGGGGTCAAACAGGACAGAAGCAAGTCATCAGACAAATCATGACGAGCGAAAGACCGAATATCTTACGCTGACTATCAGCATCTCTCGAGATCAACAGCAGAGGCAGCAGCAGGCGCAGCAACTCGAGTCCTGGTTCGATCAATCAGGGCTTATTACAGGCTGTCTAGCGAGATGGGGAGCGAAAATTTGCGCTATTCAGGGCGACGTCCACTCGGTCGAGGGGCCTTCGACGAGGCACTGCATGGGGGAATAGTCGCCCGTCGGAAGTCAGGACACGGGCTGGTGAGAGGAGAGGGGAGAGGGAAAGAGGGGAAGACGAGAGGAGAAGTAGAAGAATAAGGAATAGGGAAAGGAGGGCTGGGGACAGTGTCTCGACGGACCTGGAAGGATACAAACGAAAGCATTTCATTCATTCAGAAATCATTATCTCATGAAGTCTAAAGACGAACAATAGAAACAGGCAGTAGCAATGAAAATGAGAACAACATATTAATCATTTGCAATTCTAATAACAATAATAATAACAATAACAATAATAAGATTCATAATAATAATAATTATTATTCTTATTATCATTATTGTAACAATAATAATAATGACAATAATAGTAGTTATAATTATAACAAGAACAGCAACAGCAGCAGCATCAAACGTAAAATAATAATAATGACGATGACGATGACTAAGACGAAGATGACTATGATGATGTTGATAGTAATGATACTACTACTACTACTACTACTACTACTACTGCTACTACTACTACTACTACTACTAATAATAATAATATAATAAATAATAATAATAATAATAAAGACAATAGTATTAAGCGTAACAATAATGACAGTAATCATAATTATAACTACAGCAGCAACGGCAGTAGCTTCAAACACAAAATAATAATAATTATTATTATTATTATCGTTATTATAATAACAATTAGTATTAGATGTAGGCCTGTAATATTATTATAGCGTCATGGTTGCCATATTGAGAAAAATGAGAAGAGAGGGAAGAAGGAAGGAGGGGAAGACGAGAGGAGAAGTAGAAGAGGGAGGAATAGGGAAAAGAGGGCAGTGAACAGCGTCTCGACGGACCTGGACGGATACAAACGTATCACAGGGCTTATTACAGGCTGTCTAGCGAGATGGGGAGCAAAAATTTGCTGTATTGCTTCAACGAGATAGGGTGCTCGTCTTCCCTAGGTTGCTCAAAGGGAGAAAGTCTAGAAGTTGAGTGAAAACCTCCGATCAGCCAAAAACACAAGTTATTGCGAAGCAGAAGCTTGACAGGTAGTTATAGGCACTGGAGATATTAGAGAAACATCGTATCTTTTCCAACGCCTATCTACCGTAATCCAACACTTTAATGTGGTTGCCTTCAGAGGTACATTTGTACAAAGGTACGTGTACCACTGTCGAGTGAGTTGCCGATCCAGAAAATCATCACATCTCCGGATATTGTTTGGATAGCAAGAGGGATTATTAAGAATAATAATACATGCGATATCTTGACTGATGTTGTTGAGTTCCTGCCGTTACAGAATGTTTTTCGAATTCTCTAGCAAAACCATTATATCCGAGGATATAATTATTATTAGGCAAAAATAGTAGTAATTCAATGTCGCGTCCAATATCATCATGGTCGTGATCGTGGTGATGATATTGGTATTGATGGTGTTAGTGGTGATGGTGTTAGTTGAGATGGTGATGGCGGTCTCCATGCCAGTTTTCTCAATCAATTGGATGATTATGATAAATTGTGTGTGCAAAGATATAACATAAGTGTTGCACCTGATAGATATAATATTATCAGTAAATTGGTGATATTGAGATTTTTCATGTTGCGCTATATAATATTAATTTGCTGATCGCAACTTGTGCAACCCTGATATCCGAGTGTTATTTGAACTCACTAATATTAGGTCAATCTCGTAAGGATAATTGCAGATTATAGATCTTGAAATTGCATGCGCCAATTCCTACCATCGCACAGGATCACCAATCAACTGTTGCTGCGTATCAACCAACAAGTTGCCATCTAGTCCGTGACGTTGGTGATCTGCCCTCCGCATAGTATAGGTTATACGCCACTTCAGACTATACAGTTGCAACGGGCAGTCTTCCGTTGATAGCTAAGCACGAGAGCAGTGTAGTAAATATGCTCTTTGTCTGCCTGGTCTGGTGCTTGCTTTACGACTGTTTTGTATCGATGGAGTTCAGTGAGTTCGTAGTATGTATGTATTTATGTATGTATGTATGTATGTATGTATGTGTGTGTATGTGTGTATGTATGTATGTATGTATGTATGTGTGTATGTATGTATGTATGTGTGTATGTATGTATGACACACAAACGTTTTCCATCTATCTCATATGTAATGTATGTATCTAAACATGTAGGCATGTATATATTATAGAATGACGCTGGGAGGCAATCTCATCCCTATCTACACCTTGCAACACACAAACTTTTCCCAATCAGACCCCATCCATGAATGCTTGTCACCATCTCAGAACCACTTCCTAAGGATTCCTCCCTATTCCCGCAGAACCAAATCACATTTTACGCAAAAATGTTTCGTCGATTAAAATTTGAAAAATAAATGTTTGGCTTTCAGACATACACAGCTACCTGTTTCGCTGATCGTCTGTCTGCATCGCTCTCCAGAACACAAAAAACAGATAATGTATTTTGATTAGAGCATCATAATCATCTTTTTACAGATGGGGCTAGATCATAATAATAATAATATTATTATTATTATTATTATAATCTCTAAGTCAATGGGGAATAAAGTACCTCAGGGCAAATAATAATAATAATAATAATAATAAAAGTATTCGTCTAATTTCAAACTAACAAACTGTAGTATGATTTTAAAATGGTGTAAGCGAATGATGATTGGTTATTTCAGGAATGAATTTAACTGTAGGCAGCCATGCAAGGCTCCAATTGCGTCATTCATCCCATTTTTAACAAACTCCGTAGCATAGCTAAAGAAGGACTAGTCTACCTTACGGGGGATAAGGGTCTCGAACTCAGTTCCTCATCTCCAGTGTGGTCACCATTACTCTACGGCTCCTCCAGGGTTTGTTGAATTAATGAAGAGACGGGATGGACTGATGGAAAGAGGTATTTGAGAGATAAGATACATACATTCCTTGCGCTATAGTCCATCTGTCAGTCTTTCCTCTCTCTCTCTCTCTCTCTCTCTCTCTATATATATATATATATATATATATATATATGTGCATGTATATAGCAAGGAGTCAGACAAGGAAGAACGGAATAAAGAGGTTAAAGAAACTTCGATCGTCGGACTAAGATGCCTCGATCCTCTTGGCTGCAGACTCCCTGAGGTGTTTTAAATGTTGCTGGCTAATAATGGAAACTAGACGTGCCATTCAAAGCACAGCTGTACCATCGCAACTAGACTATTCTTTTCCATTTGCCTTGATGGGGTCCTTTATAAGCGCTATAAAACTCGCTGTCCCCGTAGACTAAGGACTTGTTGAGTTCTGATGAGATTTAATCTCAAGCCTAAGGTGAAAGCTGCTGGAGTTGATTGTAATTTGTAGTGTGTGATTTAGTATACAAACTAGTCGTATATATATATATAAAGGCATCTTGTCATTAACCTTCTGCGTTGAAATGTATGAGCCCGTTAACGAAACAACATTATGAAGCAGTGTTCGGAGGCGTAACAAAAGCCGTGTCAAGATGGTCTGAATGAATGCGGGGTTTTCCAATGAGGTAGCTGCATTGCGAGGTAATAAAAATCACTAGCAATTCGCATCGCTATGCATACGTACAAACATCGTTGTCCGGTAACAATGTAAACTGAAATCATCATGACGTAATGTAACCTTGATGTGATGAATAAAGTACTTTGGACGGCGTGACCTATTCCAAGGCAAAGCAGTTGGCATCCGCGAGGAAAAGTGTGTGGCTATGCAACGCGTTGCAAACTGACGGATTCTGATTGAGTTATTAGGAGCTTCTGTTGTAGATATAAATATGGGGCAAGTGGGATTTGATTTATGTGTCTGATGCTACTGAAGCATCTTTCGACATCCGTCATCACATCCGTTGGCAACTGCTGCAGCAGCAGCCGTAATAATTGATGGCTCACCGTGGATTCCTACAACTGCGTGATCTATGAGTCGAGTCGCAGAACAAGGATACGTTGCAGCCACCGACGTGAAGACGACGATGACCAGAGCTTAGTTAAGGGCTGTCTCTGCGATCGCCCATCGTAACTTATGAGGCTAACACTGTCTACGTAACCTTCGATTGATCGAGAGACTGCGTGAGCGGCCACATTACTGTAATGTGATGTTAGATGAAGTTAATTAATTCATGAAATTACTGCAGAGACTCTTCAAGGTATTATTTCACTGACTCTCTTAAGGGAAATAGAGAAGTTCTCAACTAAATATTGTGCTGACAGTTGTCGCTCTACCCATCGATGTAGCTTTGCCCTGAGACTCTGAAAATCTATGTAATCTGCTAGCTGTCGACGGGAAACAGTTGGTTGGTTCCACGCTTGTGCGTGGGCCCATCAGTTGGTGACACTGTATCAGCTTACTGTTTAAAGCTCTGCTAACAGACGCGTTTTATTAGTTGACTTTGACATTTGAGTATCTTAGGATCATTTATTGTCCAGCGCAGAGAACGCTTTTGAGTAGAAATCTACATAAATGTCTGATTACATCACATTACATAGATGAATGGTGAGCGGACAAAATGGTAGCGGATAAAATGGTACGGACAAGATGGTATGGACAGAATGGTATGGGGACAAAATGGTAGCGGACAAAATGGTACGGACAAAATGGTATGGACAAAATGGTATGAACAAAATGGTATTGGACAAAATGGTATTCCATTTCCACGTAAGCACGCATCCATTCTAGCGGCTTTCTATATCAATCCAGCTTCTTTTAAAATAGGAATCTTTTATTCGATCCAGTTTCCATTTCAGCATAATTCTTTTCGTAAATCAAGCATCTACTTCAGCCCCTCTCTTTTCTAAGGATACAGATAACAGCTTCTAATTAAGCGTAATTCTTTGGACCAATCCAGCTTCTAATTAGGCATAATTTTTAACATCCATCTCGTTAAAGCAGAATTCTCTTATCGAATCCTCTATCATTCAAGTATAACTTTTCGTTGATCCAGCTTCGTCTTATAAGCATGATTCTTCTAAACTATCCAACTTCTAATTAAACATTGTTTTCTCGTCGATCCCGCTTCTGATCTGAAGAGCGATCATTTTCATCAATCCCCTTACAAACAAACATGATTCTTTTCATCAATGCAGCTGCTGATTAAACAAGATTCTTTCAATTAGTCAAGCATCGATGTTAGCAAGGATTCTTATCAACAGTCCTACTTCAAATTATACATAATTCTTTTCATCAGTCCAGCTTCTGATTAAACAAGACTCTATTAAGTAATCCAGCCTAAATTTATGCAAGGATTCTGTTCATCAGTTCAGTTTCTATTTCAAATTTAGACAGCATGATATTTGCAAGAGAAATGACTTTGCCAACCTAAACTATGGTTTACCAAAGTTTGTTATACGCATATCAAACATAGTCTGATATATATATATATATATATATATATATATATTTCCCTGACATTCCACTCCCGGACATTATTCATATATATGTTATATATAACATTAATCATACATACTTAATTAATATGGCTAATATGATACACAACTTATATATGTGTGTGCTATGTTAGTCAGCAATCGGGGGAAATGTCCTAGGGGAAATGTCCGGGGAGTGGAAATATGTCCTAGACCCCTTAAATCTCTATCATTTTTTCCGTAAGCGTACTATTTTGTACAATACCATTTTGTCCATACCATTTTGTCCATACCATTTTCTCTGCTACCATTTAGTCCGCTACCATTTTGTCCTCATACCATTTTGTCCGTACCATTTTGTCCTCATACCATTTTGTCCATACTATTGTGTCCGTACCATTTTGTCCGTACCATTTTGTCCTAATACCATTTTGTCTGCTACCATTTTGTCCATACCATTTTGTCCATACCATTTTGTCCATACCATTTTGTCCATACCATTTTGTCCTTTACCATTTTGTCCTAGAACCAAATGAATCAGTCAATTTAAATTTGTTATACGTCATATCACGATATCTTCTTCTCGGAGGCTAGGCAAAAGAGTACCAGTCTTAAGTGACCGGTAAAGAGGAGGGGCCCTAGGGAAGGTACTGATCTACAAACGACCACCGCAGTCTCCGCAGGTACTGTAGCATCGCAAGTCATGAGATGCGGCTGAATAAGTTTGAAGCAGAATTAAACGAGGATACAATGCTCCGCACGTAAGTGTGGAGGATATGATGTAGGAAATCACTTCTTTATTGAACGCCGTTAAAGTGTAGCTTACGATAATTATATGACGTTCAAAAGGTTGTAAATTTGTAATACTACTATTATCACCATTGTTATCATCATAATCATTATTATTAATTTATTACTATTGTTATTGCTATAATTACTATGACAATAATAATAATAATAATAATAATTATTATTATTATTATTATCAGCCTCAGTAGCAACAGCAATATTATTATCATCATTGTACTCATCATCATCATCATCATCATCATCGTCATCATCATCATCAACAACAACAACAACAACAACAGCAACAAAGGCAACAACAATAGCATCACTAACAACAACATCTGCATTACAAGGCGAGCACTAAGCAGTCCGTTCAAACCAACATTAAGTAACAGAACAAAGTCGTGCAATGTACCCAAATAATGATGTCTTCAATTATTGTGTATTTCATTCCTTTTCGTTCTACATCACGCAATATCACCTAAGTAGCCAAACGTTTGCTGAGCAATGCTTCAGGAAAACTGCGCAAGAAGACGCCTTCGAAAGGAAGCGGATTAATGGCAGAATCATCAGCTGCCGTTACTGTTCAATCCTTTAGGCCGGCTTGATTGGCAGCATATGGGATAAATGTCCATTGAATCGCGTCGCAAGCGAGTTCACATCACTGCGGCTGATGTCCAATAATGTTTTGACGTCTAGCAACAGAATTGAACGACATCGAAGGGGGCGGATAGGAAATAACGGTCGAGAACCAGATGGCATTATTTCGCCTGGAAACTGTGTAGCCAACTATGAGCCACAAGACAGCAACGAAATCAATAAGTAAATGCCTGCAATGGGTCAACGATTGATATTAAATCATTACCAAACTTTATGGCAGTCCATGACGATAGCAGATAAGACTGGAAACACCGGGAATGGACGACAGACTGTTTTAATGGAGAAAACACTGACAACTCTTTTCGGCTTAATGTTCTTAGATTTGCTAACAGCAAACTTGTTCACTGTGACTTTGACATCATCAAGGCCAGCGCAGAGAGCCATCAAGTGCAAAGACCCTAGAAATTGGAATTCTATCTCTGCCAATTTTCGTCTCCTACTCTGCTCTCATTTATTTAAAAACAAGATTAAATCTGTTATGCTCAACACCACTTCTGACAATCGTCGGCATACATGTACGTCGTCATCGAGAAATCTATTTAGCGACTCTCCTGGCACATTCCTGAGTTTGCCTCTTCTAAATTGACTTTAATAAATCAAATAAATTGTGATGTTTAAAAAAAACTATTACTTTGTTATTACCTACTTTTATTTACTGGTTGTGATCGGCTATCTTCATTTTACAATCCCTATTAGCCTAAACAGGGCCAAACCGAGGAATGGGCCAGCGGGGCCGTGTCCCAGGGCGCAAATGTGAAAACGGTGCAAATTTCAGGCGAGAATAACTTATTTTTACTTAAAATGAAAATGTGGGGGCGCCAGACTGATGCTAGGCACAAGGCGAAAATACTATTTTCAAACTGTGGGGCGCCAGATTGATGCTAGTCACATGGCGCAATTATAGCTTGGTACGGCCCTGAGCCTACAATATACCTATACCACTGGTTGCGGTCAGCTACCCTGATTTTACAACCCCTATTAGCTTATAATCTACCTTTACTCGCTTAATGTTAGTATATTCGTCAGTTAAGATTAGTTAAGCCTTGTTCATCATCTCATTTTCACCCACTCTATATAATCTCCCTTTGACCTCTGTATACCCTACTACCCTGTGCCCAATTTATTAGATGGCCCTAACCTACGGGACCCTCCGTCCTTAATTGGGTCTCCGGTGTAATTATAAATTTAGTTTGTTATACAAATCTCAGGTAACTTGTACTCTGGGTTGCCAAATAAACTTAAATGAAAAAGTACGCATTTATATATGTATGTACATATGTATGTATGTGATTATGTATTGGGTATGCATGCATGTATGAGTATATACATGAATTTATGTATGTATGCACGCATTTATGTATGTATCTATATCAATCTCGAGGCATCTAAAATGCAACAGAAATCGTGTTAAATATCATAATCTGTACAGGATGCCAAGTGAATAGTTTCTGATGATTAGAAAATGCATCAAAGAAGGTGATTATGTATTGGGTATCTAAGTTGAAAGAAGAAAGTCGTGAGTTTACACTCGAATTACAGTTAAGAACTCACAACTGGAATAGAACTCCGTAGCTGGATAGCCTGGAAAAGCATCCACGATCGACATTGTCCTAATAATTTATGAGGCGTACCTAATGTTTTATGAGGCATGACAAGAGTTTACTGGTTTGAATGCAATACTTAGTTGTATGGGAGGTGTACAATCACTGAGCATATATGTCGACTGAGGGGCTCAGTGTCCTGCACGGATAATTAGTAGACAGACTTACACTGGGTTGTTTATTCGAAGGGGGGTCGTGGAGGTGATAGGCTTGTACTGAAGGGCTTTTGTTTTGCTTCTGGTCACAGATTTGTGAACAATCTGTGGTTTGACATTTTGAAAATAGAAATAAGACTACGTGCCCAGTACAACTTGCGGGGAAACAGCCAAAAACGAGAAAGACTTGATCACCCGTTTGCTGTGATAATTTGTCACTAAGCATCAGAGAAATCAGAAAGGTGGTCATAATAAGATCAAGTCAACTTTCTCAGGTCAGCTACTGAAAAATGAGGTTAAGTGTCTCATTCACATTTGATGCAAGCTGAGAACCTATTAGCGTGAAGTAGATTTCGGGTATAATAGTTCACCAGAAATGTTGAAAAACCTTAGTGAGTTCCATGACCGATATCTTGTCTGAGAATAAAGATCTAAGGACCTATGTATATGCAAAGAAAGAATTTGAAGATTCCGAAGTGTACTTGCATATGTTTGAATAAGTATACATTGTGTACTGCCTTTCAAGAACTCTAGAGGCAGGACAAGGTGTACATTTGGCCACGTTTGCAGAATTATGCCTGAGAACAATACAACGCTGGCCCCTATATTTCAAAAGGTTGACCAGAAAGTAGACTGGTAGTTCAGAAGGTTCATCAGAGCGACGCCAAATAACCGTCAGGCCGGATCCACAATTCCTTACAATCCGAGTTATAGGCTTACCGGAGCTGAGGTGTTGGTGCTGAAATCATCATGATAAGCCTGAGGTGATGGCGCTACAATCACAACGTTATTAGCAGCTTATCCAGAATTTCGTATCCACTGGAATTTACAAGTAGCCTACTCGGGCCGCAGTCGCCGTAAGTAGGTAAGAAGTGGATATTCTCGGACATTCAACCATAATGTACCTATATTATCGGACATTCGACCAATAATTTGGTTATCGCTTCATACTTAATCGCTTCGTACTTAGCCAAAACTCATAAGCAGGCAAAAAACCCTAGCCACTTGTGGCTGTGTTGCCTCCAAGCAAGCTGGTATCAAACAAACTAACGATCTAGCGTTGCACAAGCCACCTACCATGCACAGGGCTAGGCTTTGATTAGAACATCCATATACAGATTAAATGAATAATCAAAAATGAACCATGAACGCACCTTGTAAAATGTAATCCATGTGCTATCTCTCACATCCAAATATTATGTGATGGGAACATACAAACAACCTTGACGTATGAAAAACGATAGAACAATGAACCTCTGTTTTAACGGACGATGAGGCCTGCACTAATTGAACATATTCGTCTTGATGTCTCTCCATCCGTCTCTATCCCTGTCTGTCCCTCTGTCTCTCTGTCTCTCCATGTTCCGTTTACAAGAGTATTGAAACGCCTTAACAACGATTGCGGAATTAAATGTTCACAGCCTGATCTGACAAGTCCGTCACGCTTCTGACTTTCTCCATCAGAAATGAGTAATAGATCTACACTGAAATCGCTCTCATGTTTCGATAAATAAAGCGGGAATAGATCTACACCTTTCTCGTAACCGAAGACATTAATACTAATTTTATTATTTCTCTCAAACTTACTTATCACGTTAGCATCCGCTGCGACTGGGAATTCAATGCTGGACCAATCAAGTTCTTCAGACTGATTGATTAATTCTTTCGTAATTCTGAACGGATGTTCCTCAACGGGGTTTAAGGCTCTTGTTACACACCACTTGAAACATTCTTCGTCTTCGTTCTTCATATTAATAATTCCCGTTTTACTCGCTAAACATTTCGTTAGTGGAATGTAAGAACTACCTTTCAGCGGTTTATAAGCAACCGTGTTGATTTCTAATTTTTGAACCGCTCTAAGTCACCAGTTACTACCTCGCATCTGGAAGGCAGCTATAGACTCTAGGATTTTATTTTTAGCGTTGTTATAAATTTCACTCATATCGGTTGAGTCTAGAACCACTGCAGTTCTTGAAATGAATGGTATGTCTATGAAATCTACTTCTCCAGACTTCATATCTACGCGCTCCATTGTGCAGGTAAGGACAAAATTGACCTTAGTCTGAAGATTTTTTGCCAACAAGTCGACCGCCTGTGTTCCAATGGTGTTAAGAAAAGATGTGGCGTCAATTCCGTGTGCGCCTTCGACCGTGTATTGTTTCGTGAAGCCCTTGATAGCTGTAGCCGTCTCTTTTATTTCGCGTGTTTTCAAAGGAATTTTACCGAATATAGAATTCACTTTAGCTATCAGTGCTTCTATTTTCTCGTTTACCTTTCTCTTTGGTTCTTCGGGTATGTACCCTTCAATCCACTTTGCGAATGTATTAATCGCGGATTTTGTCTTATCAAGTGCTTTTCGTACCGCTGAGAATGGCACTGGAGCGAGTATTGGGATTCCAATGTCGGGAACAGATGCGTCCAGCAAACTAATTATTAGGCGCCTCGTTCGCTACAATTTTAGCAATCAAATCCGCTTTACGTAATCTCGTATAACCAACCAAACCACTCTGTTTGGCAATTTTTCTTAATTCAATAACAGTTTTCTTCGAGCATTATTCCATTTTATATTGCGGTGGTATTCTCTTAAGCTGTGACGAGAAAATATTTTCATTCATTTATATATGCAAGAAAATATTTTTTCCCTATTGGCTCATCATCGAAACTGATGAGTCATCGAAACTTTTGTAAATTCCCGTGACATTTGACCTATAGGCGGATGTTCTAATCAAAGCCTAGGTCTTATTTGATACTAGCTTGCCCCGAGGCAAAACATCCACATGTTGCTAGCGTCTTTTTTGGCTGCTTATGAGTTATGGCTAAGTACGAAGCGATTAAATATGAAGCGATAACCAAATTATTGGTCGAATGTCCGATAATATAGGTATAAAAAAATTTATTATGGTTGAATGTCCGAGAATATTCACTTCTTACCTACTGCCGTATCTTTCTGCGCTAGGCAGAACCAAAAGGCAGAGCAAAAAGTATGAACGTTGAAAAGTTTGCCAAGTAGCGGTGACTGATGAAGGAATGAGCTGGAGGCGGCTTCTGTTGATAAGAAAAATGGGTAGTAAATTCAGGAGCGTCGTACACGTAAGACTCAGAAAGAGAGATATTTGTTACAGCAGAACAAATGGATCGGGTTAGAAGTAGATATAAATTGTTTACGGCCTATTTCACGAGTTTTGAGGATAGAATTTGCAGAGCCAATCGTATATTAAACAGAACGTTATATCTAAGCATACGCACATTTAAACTTATGCTTAGGTATAATGTTCTGTTTACTGAAAGAGAGGATGGTGAACGAAAAGAAAGATTCGTGGAAAAGCAAGTCGACAGACTAGATATAGCTTAGTGCATGGATAGAGTAAACAAGCGAAAGTAGAAACATGAATTTTTTGGCACCCTTTTTCATTGACTTTTGCCAATCTGGTAGATGGCGCAATCGATCCATTTCCTTAAGAGATCATTTATGATGTAAACTTGCCGGAGTGGACCTCGTCAAGGAGGACTCGTTTTGTGGGTAAACGGTATTTAACTTTGCGCATTTTCTGTCATTTGTTTTCTCAATTAATGAGTCATGTGCGTAACAACTTGATACATTATATTACCGTGCCAGTGTGACATGTGTGCAAAATTTCAGCTCTGTAGGTCGACGGAAACATACCAAAAAAGGACATGAAAGAACTCCGACGAACTGACGAACCGACGATCAGACGTTCTCGTTTATGACAAACAAACGCAAGCCAAGTAAAATAAAGGAGGGTAAAATAGGCTTTCGAAGCACGCCGGATTTAAATAGTGATATCAGTTAAAACGAGAACATGAGTCTATGCCTGGGTGGACACGAAAAGGTACGCGTGAAAATGAACGGGTAATAGAGAATGTAACAACAAGAACTGCAGCGAATAAATTCACTGCAATATGCTGTGTGATATTGATGGATTGCCTGTCAAGAATTTCTGTAGTAATTAGGCCTATTATCCAAAAATTGTGCATTACTTCACAAGAAACTAACTTGACGCACTCTGCCCTTAGTACCGTCAAAACATATCTGAAAGGTACTGTTTAGTAATAATTTGTGGCGATGATAATAGCAATAATAATTGTGTTAAGATCTTTTAATCTAAAAGGATGTTGAGAAAAGACGATAAAGCTGTACAAAAACGAATGGTTGCAATTATTAAGGTGACTAAGTGTACAGATCTCTTTACCTGTGAATAGCATCTCCAGCATGAAAATCATCAAAAAGTTCCCCATGTAATACACACGTGCTACGCCATCGCCACTCCTACCACAACCACCAGCATTCCTTCTCTTTTTCTCCGTTTTCTCTTTCTCCATCTCTCACTCTCTTATTGCCTGGCTAAACGGACGGTATCCATTACGCAGTTCTCTATTACAAGTCATGCTGTGCGTGAAAAGTCAGCATGGTCTTTCGTTGCTCACTGATATCTTTGTCCGGAATCAGTGCTCACGTCTCTGCCTCGATGCATCTACTTCTCGGATCTTAACGTCCTCATACCAAAAACAAATGGGAAAACGTTCGCCAGTTATTATTTTGCATGAAATTTCAAAGCATGCTTTTATACGGTGTGGATTTTATAGGTTATTCGTGAACAATAACAGTGATCTGAAACGTTAAAGTTAAACACGCTTTTATGATGCCTCGCTGCTGTGGAAAAACATCCACCTTATCGAAGGTCTCGGACGAGATTGTAGCCGCTGCCCGTAATTATTAAAGATGGGTTGCTAATAACATCAGCCGACCGTAAAATGGTGACAGCAAACAGCCAGACGCTAAGAGGTGGGCCAAACGATTGCTAGCAAGCGATCGACCTCTCATAGGTCTATAAATGACATGCTTACGAATGATTTATAAATAGTATTAAAGTTTATAGATGACGCGAAAGGTCGTTTGCCGACGAGGTCAAAGTATGGTCGAGATGCTGTCGTAATGGATCTACGAATGACAACGATGGCGAATAAATTGATGCCGTGTTTAGATTTCAATCGTCCCAGGTAGCCTACCATTGCCACGACCGAGAGCGATACCATCACAACCACCATCCTCACTCGATCACTACAACCCAATCACCACCACCCAACTCCGCAGACAGAAACTCAAAGTCCCCGTGTCAGGTAGTGAAATTCCTGGTACCTAGGCAGAGCACTCATGGGTCGGTTAGATGGAAGTGAGGATGTTCAATAGTAATTAATTATAAGTAAGGTAATATTCATATGCCTGAAGTTTAGACTGTTACGATCAAATGTCAATAATATTAAATTTGATAACACATGAATTTATATGTTGATTGCGAGTTTCTGGGCATTCGTCCCACAGTCCCTTTAGCTAGCCTACCACCATCACCTACGTCACAATCACCGCCGTAGCCACGCACCACCAAAAATACTGCATCACAGGTGGGGGTTGAAATCTGGTCAGAGAAGCAGATACTGACAAATTCTTTCGCAATTACGACAGTGCACGCACTGGCGGGCTTACCAACTATATTAAACTATATGATTCGTATGACGTACTATATTACATCACAGCTGCATCTTATAATTATGTAATCGATATACAGTCTAATAAGATTTCATCTGAAGAATTCTTGAGTTTACGTCCAGCGAATGTCGCCAGAGACCGAAGCGCAATCTGAGGACATGCAATGCGTAGTAGATAGACGCAGACCCAACCAACATTTCAGAACTAGCAGAACGTAAGAAAACGGCAGCGTATCACAGGGCCTGTTTGCCAGCAAACTATAACGCCCGCGAACCAATTAACGTTTTGTCATCGGTTCATAATTATACACAGACCAAATGATTCCATCTGATTTACATTCGACTACGCAATGACGCTAAACGGTCTTTGTCCGGCGATATTTTTATTATTTTTTAAACCTAATGAGTCATAATCGATTATGATCATATTCTTGCTGACTTCTAATTATTGCGGAAACTCCAATTTTCATTATCGTCACAATTATTTTCTTGACATCACTGTTTCCCTATATATATATATATATATATATATATATATATATATCGACGACGCTTTGTGTTAATTTGACACAATTTTACATGATCGGAAATGCTATCTGATTTTCACGCGCAATATGTCGTTGTTTTAACACATAATTTGACAATAATTTCCTCCGATTTCAGATCACATTTCGACGCTCTTTGCCTCTTACGCTGACCCCACTCTGACCCTATTTTTCTCATACGTCACCTGCTTGCACTGATACGATGTTTACTTCTAGTTCTGAAGATGGGTCTCAGAGGCGCTTATTTTGCGGATGATACTTGTTATTACTGTCATTCCGTTTCATTAATAGCCTCGCTGCTAGCATTAATTCCAAGGAAAAATGACCTAAAAATGACCGAAAAATGACCTATTATTAACAAAAAACAATAACACGACAGATTAAAGGGCGGATGACCGAACGTAGATGCTGTTGAAAAAGTTATCACAGACGGTGCCTCGTACAGGTCTATTGGAAGCAGCCGTGCTTGAAGAATTGTACCATAGATACCATATATTAAATGAATTAACAGAAAGCAGATCATTTATCACCACATTATACATCTTATTCCTATCTGCAATTATTCGGCATTCAACATTCAGTCTGTGTATAGAGAGATGGGTTCGAGAAAAATGATAAAGAAGTCAAGATTAGACTGATGAATAAGAATGACAAAAGGAAAGAATAAAGAATACAGAAATAAATACGGAAGAATATAGTACTTAACACTTATAGGAAAAAACTAAGAAGGAAGAAAGACTGACAGGAAGGAAGAAACAACGAGTACAATTGAACTTAAGAAGGCAAGAAAGAAACAGAAGATGATTGAAAGAGACAAAGAAATGATTGAAGGAGACAAAGAAATGATTGGAAGAGACAAAGAAATGATTGAAAGAGACAAAGAAATGATTGGAAGAGACAAAGAAATGATTGAATGAAATAAAGAAATGATTGAAGGAAGAATGATTGAAAGACTGAAAGTTAGTTAGTAAGTCGGAAAGAGATATTAGAGCCTACCTATATCTGAGTAGTCACTCAACGGGCGCTATATAAACTTTTGCTTGAATTCATTATCCCACAGCTCCCGGTTCCTACGTCCAAATTATTCGCGAACTTTTAAACCGGCAGGTAACCAACTATATTCTATCATCGTGATATCTCAGTCTTCCTCGATCCCCGATCATTACTCATCTCAGGCTGACCAACCGAGCCACAACTCTGAAATGACCCCTTATTGAATTAGGAAGGAAGGAATATCCGCTTACCCAACACCATCACGTGCCTAAGGCTCTACTACTTATCTTCCCTCGAGCTTTAAACTAGAAATATAACATTTTAAGGAGTTCCTATCCTGACTCACATTTGAGCCTATGTCTTCCAGTTCTTCACTCGTGTATCTCGATCTAAACGACACCCACCTCAGCATCTCTTCACCCTCTCTGGACACCCTGGCAACCGGACTTGAATCTCCTAGGGACGATCCCTCTGATTTGACGCAGCGCTCCTGACTGAGCAAGTGCCGTCAAGTGCCGTGCACTTTCAAGTGGCGCTTTAGAAGCTCGGAAGCTTACGATAAAACTGCTGACGGAGAGATGCGGCGTATACACACGAACAAGGAGTCGATGTCGTGCTCGGCAGATGTACGAATGCAATAGAGCGGTTTTGTTGAGTTGTTGTTCTGTCCTGAGGGCCTCAACGCAGCTGTTTTGCCGGTGGTCAAATATCGATGACGTCAGTAAGTATCAGTACGTATACACGTGAGTGAGGGCTAAATGTTCAGGGCTAACGCATTTGATAAATATCTCCTCTGGAGCTCTCCGACTTATATGCCAAGACCAAGAACATGCGGCGCTCTGTGAGTAGAGGTTAGTTTAAGGTCAAAGAGATGTGGTTCCTGTATCCTTTATCGAATGCCATTAAAGTCAGCAAAGAGGTTGTTTATTTCAGTTGACGTGTTACCCGATAGTAGGACAACAGGTCAACATTGATTGACCTTTGCTAACTTTGATCCAACTCTACTGTCAACTTCGCCTTCATCCTACCACATGTAGAGCCATGCAGGTGCCCTGCTTTAATAATAATAATAATAACAATAACAATAATAGTAATAATAATAATAATAATGATAACAACAACAATAATAATAATAGTAATAATAATAAAAATAATAGTAATAATAATAAAAATAGTAGTAATAATAATAAAAATAATAGTAATAATAACAAAAATAATAGTAATAATAATAATTATAATAGCAATAACTTCCGTTTGCTTTCAAACCGGCATATCGCAGTATGATTACAAGTACAGTTTGAACGACTGATGACACGTTATTACAGGAGTCGAATTTTACTTGGCTCAAGGAGTTAAGTGCTCTATAAACTAATGCTACTTTGCGCGTCTCTGCTTAGCATTAATTCGTTTTGCGGTTATTGAGATAGGCATTGATATCGATCGTTCAAGAAGTGAGATCTTTTGAAACTGCGCAATATAACAACTGCCTTTTGATATTATGCAAACAGGATGTACAGAATGATAAAATCAGGTAATTCCTGAAGTGGAATGCACTTGAACCGATAATCCGAAAGAGTTATTTGTCTAAATTACATAGCAGTTTGGCAATCAGAAGCCAACAATCTGATGCGACCATTAGGTTCTAGGGCTTTAATTTTTTTAGGTAGATGCATTCCTAACGTGAGTTGTTTGAAAATTGATATATATAGCTTCTTTTTTCGGTATTTTGAACACGCATACTCAATCAGGTTGTGTCATAAGTTAATTAGTTCTCTCAACCCCTGCACGATCCTGTTTCTCAACGATTGATATTTTGATCAATATCAGAATAAAGTTGCAAGCAATAATGCTGTCATCCATCTAGAAGTCTATAAACTTATGGCATCGTATCCTTAGATTTATATAGCGCCTCCATCAGACTAACTATTCAAAGGCGCTCTCAGAGGCAAGGGAGGCAAGTAGCGAGAAGCCAATGGAGATGATCCAGCCATTAGTTTAGTCCTTAATGACGGAGGAGGTCATTCCAGGTAGATGGACCCACAGCAGCAAATGCCCAGTGTTGGGTCAAGGTCCTATTGCCACAAAAAGATCAAGACGGTCAACAGAACGCAAGGAACGAGATGAAGTTGCAGATAATGTCTTTCGCGAATAGTCAGAGAGAAATATCTCGGAGCACTGCCTATGTATACTGGGCTTTGGAAACTAGAAAGAGGATCTTGTAGTAGACACGTGCAGTGACAGCCAGCCAGTGCATGACTTCAAGCATATATGTACAGGGTGGGCCAAAAAAGTACACCTCTACGGTCATTTGCTACTATTTTGGACACATATATGAAATATTAAATGAATTTTAACAGGCTCAAAGCCAATTTATATTTGCATACAACCGCCAAAATGCTTTAAAAATTTTCAAACATAAAAAGTTATATCACTTTTAATGGGTGTAACCACCGACTTTTGATAATCAGGAAACATTTAGCGCCTGTAAAATTTCATTTATCAATTCTTACCAATGTCCGAAATATTGGCAAAAGACTGTGGGGTTTACTTTTTAATGGCCCACCCTGCAGATATGCGCAAAGCGAGAATCTGGCTATGAGCCTAGCTGAAGGATTTATTAAGGCCAATTGAAGGGGACAATCACGTGGGATCGAATAGACACAGCTGAACAGAATACAATATAATAAATTTATATGTTATGTGATTCTGAATAATTGTAATGTATGATCCTCAGTTCTCAGATCAACTTGCTCAAATTCTCAATCTTTCTGCTCTGTCACATTTCTAGATGTATTGGGACAACGATATACCCCGAGCAAGTATGTAGATGGCGCTTCTGTCTTGATTGGAATCGTTTAACCGAAACGGAATGGACGGATACAAATACGAATATATATAAATACATAAATGCATCTTACGTTCCTATATGTATACATGGACGCATGCACACATGTATGTATACACCCACAAATGATAGACTGCTTGGTTTAAGACGGGAAAATGGATTTCGTACAATGGATGAGATGTTCAAACTGAACGGGAGAAGACTTTAGGAAATAACAAAAGAAACAGGCCTCTGTTGTTCTGCAATAAGCTTTGGATATGGTACCAACGGGATTTTCTTCTGTAGCTTGAGGGAAAAAGAGAAGTACAGAATAAAGGCGCTTTTTACATGAAGACGCAATGACTTCGGTGAGGAGCAGTTTAGGTAACATAAGAAAATTTTGATCATAGCTGGTGTACATCATGGATCCTGCTGTCCGTTATTGTGACGGACGCTACATCGGACCATGTAAGAAGAGAGGTACCATTGAAAATTCACTATTAACAGGATAATATTGTGTTAAACTAGGAGAACGAGTAGGCAGAGAAGGAGAGACATGGATATAGACACGTTTCGCTGATTGGCATGAGGCACTGGAGAGCAAGGGCCCTAAAGGATATCTTCTTCAGGCTTGAACTGATCCCTCCCACATAGTGCAAGGATCTTAAATAAACACTAATATGATGGAAACCATAATCTGCTCTAAGATGGACGAGACGTATTCAAACAAACAGAATGTTTTAATATTTTTCATCGGCCATGAATCCTAAGAGTGGTTGGGAGCATAAGTTCATGAATTAAGGCAGTGTGGCAGTAGTGGACGGCCTTAACGGGTGTACTGTGTATTATATTCTACTTAAACATTTCTAGAGCGCTTCTATTAGGGTCAACCGTTCAAAATCGATTCCAGTGCGCAAGTTCCTGCGAGAAGCAGTAGGTTTTAAGAAAAGCAAAAGAGGATGAGAGACTGCCAGATAGAAATTGAGAGCGAACAGATGGAGAAAGTGCATTCCACCGAGAGGAACCAATTGAAGCATAAGATTGAGACTGAGACATATGGTTGTTTTAGTTCGAGGAACCAAGAGGTCAAGTCTATTGAATGAGCGAACTGGACGCTAACATGCCGATTAATCAAATGGGAAATGTATACAAGACAATGATATGATCGGTGATGACGTAGCAAAGCCTGGAAGAGAGGAGAAGGGTTATTGGAGAGAACAGAAGTGAGAATGCTACGGTGGATAAGCCATACTTGAAGTCTAGCTGAAAAGGGTCATCAAGGTCATCAGAAAGACGGCACGTTTCCGAAAGTGGCAAGTATTACTGACAAAAGCACGAGATGCTATAGGAAGCGTTGATGAGGAGAAGGGAGGACGAAGCAGGATGAATAGAGTTATGATAGAAGACGATATCTGATGCCGTAATCCGGGACGGTTGAAGAGGAGATGAGGAGACTTGATGCAACAAGGCCTGGAATTTCTCAGATTAAAGGCAGAAGACACTGGTGATGGAAATAAGTGGATAGGACGGATTTTGACACTTCCGCTGGAAGGAATTTATTCAAGACTTAGGGAGACACGTAGGCATACACAGGGCTATAAATAAACTGCTTTAATACGTACATACATAAATACATGTCTCCAAACGTATATGCATAGGCGTATATATAAGACTTCTAACAAACAGGTAAATAGTCATAACACAATGTAATATAAAGATTTATCTGAAAACATGCTTAGTGTATGAATACACATATACGCTTATGAATTTTTAGGCAAGCATACATACATAATATATATATATTTGTATTTGTGTACGAATCGGATTAGTGAACGAGATGGTGAGAAATGGTAGGCCCATCGCATTATATGGTGGAATATGGAAGGCCTACCACATAAATTATTAGATGATGGAATATGGAAGGCCCACCCATTTGAATGGCAGGTGAAACGGACGAGAGTTGATCTCTTCTGCCCAGAAGGCGTAGAATGTCAAAATCATAATTGGACCAATAATAATAAATCTTCTGACGGCAAAGAATTCGCTCGGTATATGCTCCATGAGCGCCAGAGATCAACAGATCGGGTGTTGGATCTTCATTTTTCTGCATTTAGTCAGATGGAACCGACAGATCCGCTGTTTATGTTTATAGTCAACCGAATCTGTTCCTTTGCATCAAATGAATGCAATTTAATTGGAATTTCAGTGATCTCGGGTCATTTTGGATTGCACCTTGGTTGCACATCATGATTAGGACTTGAATTCGAGCTAGCGGTTCTGTCTGTGTTCATTGGATGTGAAGGATATGATTCAGTTGACTACATTGACTACAAACATAAACAGCGGCATTGCATATATATTATAATATATATATTATAGTTTATATATATATATATAGGTATACACATAGTACAAACAAGAGGAAGACCGAGAAAAACGATTTTGGACTGGATGCTGGAAGAAGGTGATTACAAGAAGATGAAAGAGGAGGCCCAGAACAGAGAGAAGTGGCGACATAGGACATGTGAACCTGCCGGAAAGGCAGAAAATTAAAGAAGAAAACAAAGGAAGATAGTGCACACATATAGGCTACGTACACACATCTACATACATAGGCCTACATACACACACACACACCTCCACGCACAAAACTGCACACACCTACATGTACATACAACCGCACACACACATCCGTATCCATATCCATGTCAATATATAGATATATAATATATGGAACATATTATATTTATAATGCATAATTATGTGCAACGTGTGTGCCTTTATTCGCTGCTAAGCGACAGTAAATAAAGGAAAATCGATTAGATAAATATACATGTGTATGATTGACATGAATATTTAAAGCCAATAATCATGCTTCTTTATCGGTAGTTGCAAAGCAATGGCTGTGTTTTCTTCTGCGTTGAGACTAATACAGCGTCTCAAAGGCTCCTCGCTGTCTGCTGTCATTGGGCTTCTTTCCCACCCGCCGTATATATATATATATAGCACCAAGGCCGTATATATAATTATATAGGCCTAATTGGCGCGAACGAAGAACATGATCTCGTCTGCACCCTCGAGCCTTTCAACATTCAGTGATCACAAGCAACGTCGTTGTTCTGAACTAACGAACGACGCCATCAGTCTGATTAGGAATCGGAAGTCACGCTTGTGAAAGTAGATAGGCCCGTCTAGGACACGAATCTTTCGCAGACCCAAACACGAATGCGCCGAGATTGCATACTCAGGTTTATCTAGCAGGATCATCGTTATTTTCAATGTACTTACATGTTCCTATTTAGTGTATATTTGCGTCGATATAATACATATTAAAACAAGTCTAGTCTAGAGACACCTTCGTAAATCTTATATTTCAGTGTCCCGTCCAGTCTGTGCTTAACGCAGCTATTCGATTGATTGCCCGCCAGCCTCGTTTCTCGCATAGACCGTCATGACCTTCTAGTCCCTCGGTCTAGAACTTCCACAGCTCAGCATCTTGCTTATGCCTCTGTTGGCCCTTCGCTGTGGAACAACCTTCCTGCTGCGATTCGTGCTGAAATCTAATCTGGCAGGGCAACCACTGTTTTGTTCATTCTCTTAAGACTTTTCTTTTCTCTAGGGTTTCTTCCTACGGGGAGCGCCTTCGATTATAGGTTGCACTGTGAGAGACGCTTTATAAGTCCGTAAACAGAATAGAATTTTTGAAAATATCATTTTTCTTTTCATTTGTAAATTTTTTCATATGGTATTTAATCAACTGATTTTTCTTAGGTTAGACGTCTTGAATCTATTTTAAAATGAATTTTTTACTCAACTCTCGCGCTCTCTCTTTCTATGTCTATCTCTCCCTCTGTCTCTCTCTGTCTATCTCTCCCTCTGTCACTCTCTGTCTCTGTCTGCCTGTCTGTCTGTCTGTCTCTGTCTATCTATCTATCTATCTATCTATCGATCGATCTATCTATCTATCGATCTATCTGTCTCTGTTACGCAACCTTCATTGCTCACTGACCAACCTACTCGTTCGCTCAGTTACTAACTCAATCCATCAATCCATCCATCACATTTTTTATCTTCTATAAGCCTATGTAATTTGAACAGATGGCAATTGTGAGATGTTTTCCATCTGAGATATTGACGAAATCCGTCAAACAAAACAATTTATGATGTGATTGTAAGTGACACACATATTAACGCAGCCTCAGTACCTGCTGGATCATGACGACGAAGAGCTGCAGATAATGCACAAATCAGTTCGGCGAAACAACAGAGGAACGGACATGATTTGCATTACACACATGAACATACATGTAGCTTTACACACATGAACATACATGTTCCTCGAACTACCTTGTCCTGATTCCATCAGTTCACTGGTCGACTCCACAGCGAACCGATTACGTTCCTGTAAAAGAAATAGCTGTCGGAAGTCAATTATTATGCGCAGCAACGCAGTCAGTCAGCAGTAGGCCTATGGCGCAAGATGCATGTATGTATGTATATGGCTATTTATATAGCGCCTTATATGAACTTTTCGAAGGCGCCATCTTGTGCCTAGGACCATAAATCAGCGTTCATTACTCATTAGTCCTTGGGAAGCGCTGCTGATGTTTGTAAGTAAGTAGTGTAGTACAATGCGAATTTAAAGATAATAATATGAAGGCCTCGCTCCATGTTCGTCTGATCAATCATCCTGGAATCAAATTCATCGAGTTACGGCCGAGGGTCGACAGTGAAATCTTTTGGCTTGGCTAACGATTCGTTGATTCACTGCAGCTGGGCCATGGGCGAGTGACCAGGGAAAGCAATCGCTGGCCTTAAATGGGGAATCTCTGGATAGAAGGTCTTTGTGAATTTATCTAAAGGCGCTACACAAAATGAAAATATCAGACCGATTTGAGAGAGTAGGTGGAAGGTAAGAATGGTTTGTGGATGAAGACATGAAGCAGGGAGGTAGAGCGAATAGAAACACTTTTTTTCGGGAATGAGCCAGTAAGCAATGTGATTGTCTCAGCTTCAAGTTTTTCTCTATTGGGCCCTATAGATTTTATCATCCATCGCTGGGTTTTGGCGATCGACGTTGCTTGCCAAGCAACCGTTTGGCTATAGGAGACAGGTGCGCATTGTAATCTTCTTGCAGCTGATCAGGAAACTGCGCTAGGCACTTGATACTGGTTTAAGCAATTCATCCTCATTCGTCGCTGATCTCTCTGTCTCTCTCTGTCTCTCTGTCTCTCTCTCTGTCTCTCTCTCTGTCTCTGTCTCTGTCTCTCTCTCTCTCTCTATATATATGTATATATCTGTCTCTCTCTCTCTCCATCCATCTTTCTTTCCATTTTTCCGTCCGTCCGTCCGTCTGTCTGTCGATCCATCGATCCATCGATCCATCGATCCATCGATCCATCGATCCATCGATCCATCGATCCATCGATCCATCCATCCATCCATCCATCCATCCATCCATCCATCCATCCATCCATCCATCCATCCATCCATCCATCCATCCATCCATCCATCCATCCATCCATCCATCCATCCATCCATCCATCCATCCATCCATCCATCCATCCATCGATCCATCGATCCATCGATCCATCGATCCATCGATCCATCGATCCATCGATCCATCGATCCATCGATCCATCGATCCATCGATCCATCGATCCATCCATCCATCCATCCATCCATCCATCCATCCATCCATCCATCCATCCATCCATCCATCCATCCATCCATCCATCCATCCATCCATCCATCCATCCATCCATCCATCCATCCATCCATCCATCCATCCATCCATCCATCCATCCATCCATCCATCCATCCATCCATCCATCCATCCATCCATCCATCCATCCATCCATCCATCCATCCATCCATCCATCCATCCATCCATCCATCCATCCATCCATCCATCCATCCATCCATCCATCCATCCATCCATCCATCCATCCATCCATCCATCCATCCATCCATCCATCCATCCATCCATCCATCCATCCATCCATCCATCCATCCATCCATCTATCTATCTATCTATCTATCTATCTATCTATCTATCTATCTCCTTCTATCTCTCTCTTCCTCTCTCTTGCAGTATCTGTGTTTTGGTTTTTCTTAGTCTACTAAGTGCCATACTTCTGACATCTTCCAACTTTTCATTTTAATGGTCTTGTCTATGCTATTGCGACGTTTACTGTCCGATTCCTGCTCTCATCCACTGTCTATCTCGAATCATCTCCTCCGTTTCTCATCATGTTGTGTATATACATCTCATGTCTAATCTGTTTCACTCATTATGTTTCTGTCCGTCCATCTCGAGTTCGCACCATACCTTGTCTTTTCACCGTTGTTAGTTTCGATTTCTATTCCAAGGTCTTCGCTTCCTCTGGTTCGCAATTTGTTTGTCAATCTGCGTGTGTGTCGCTGTCTTATTATGTCTAAACGTATGTCTGCGCTTATCTTCTCTGTCGACCCGTTTCTCCGTAAGATCAATTCAATTTCCACCCAGAAGCAGTCCAGCATCTTGTTTGCTATTCGTCAATATGTCTCTAACTTTCCACTTTTCATCATCATCATGTTTTTCTTCTTTCTTTTTATTCTGCATCTTCTTCTTCTTCTCCTCCTCCTAATTCTTCTTGCCCTTCTTGTTTTTCTTGTTCTTGTTTTTCTTCTTCGTGTTCTACTTGTTCTTCCTTTTCTTCTTTTTCTTGTTGTTGTTGCTGTTCTTCTTCTTCCTCTCACTTCTCTCTGTAGTACGTATATATTCCGTTCGTGTTGATAAGCTACGGCATTGTCCCACTTCTGGCATTCCGTTCAGCTGATGTAGTCGACTAGTCAGTCCACCGTCTCTTCCTCTTTCCTGGATAAACGAGTTGCTCTAGAATACTTTCCATGGGAACTCCTCCGTGATCATTGTCCTTGGCCCGCATAGATGGGTAAACAGTCAGTAAATTGAATTAGAAGTAAGTAAGCACACACCGTCTCGTTTGTGCGATAGATTGAATTATGGCTCGTAATGTATCTACGTTTGAAGAGACATTAGCGTTGACATAGCTTGCGGAAGAACTGAACACACCAGCAGCTTGAGTCCTTGAGATATTGTATATATATATATACACTATGTCCGGAAATAAATGAATCTAAGATGATACTATGAAAAAATAGCAAATAATCGTCGATTTCAAAAATTCCAAAACCGTTTTTAATCCTGACATATTTATTTAGCAGTGCATGAAATTTACTAGCTTCCGTCGTCCTATAATGACGCCACAATGACGTCTTTACCTTAAAAATTAAAGTATTAAAGAATGCCTTTAATATATCTGCGGAATTTTCAACTTTCAAAAATGTTGTCGATAAACCGCCATGAATTTAGTTCAAATTCATTTTTATATTTGAATAATATTGGCCCACAAGATGTGTTCAAAGTGTCTGCCTACGGCCTCGACACAAGCTTAGAGACGCGTGCGTCATTAGTCAAAAGAAGCAGCATTAAATCGCTGATTAAATTCCTCCCAGGCATCAACTTTGTAATTTAAAGACGTCACTATGACGTACATTTTTAACCAGGACGTTCATAAATTTATTTTGGGGGATAAATATGCAGGATTAAAACGGTTTCGGAATTTTGAAAACGACGATAATTATCTATTCATTTTTGTATTATCACTAGGGGTCCCTATATTTCCGGACACAGTGTATATATGAATAATATTATATTAAGCCGAGCGAATGAATTGCTAGTGAACCTTATGGAGACACGGGCATCGAACTCGGTTCATCAGCTCTACGGGCTCCTCTTTACTTTACGGCTCCCCATTAAATCAATCGATCAATGAAAACTTCAAGCAATCAATCATTCGCTCAGTAAGTCATTCATTCAATAGGTCTATATTAGACTATATGAACCTATCAATCAGCGATTCTATAATTAGCGTAGAGCGCATGACAATTGATGACTTAAAAGGGTTAGATAATAATCCTCTATAATAATTCGTCTTCTTCAGCTCCTTTGTCTCCGATCCAAAGGTCATCATCGTCCGCTCTGATATTGTTCCCTCCAACTTAAATCTTTTATTCTCCAAAGCCCAAGGTTTGCATTTGCTTAATTATTTTCCGGAATTGTCATCGTTGCGGATATCGGAAGCAAATCAGAAAACAAACACGGCCGTCGGAAGAGAGCCTCTATTCGTTCGATTATATTAATCAATGAGCAGTCTGGATTTGTTGATATTAATTAGCATCTTTAAGTTTTGCGTTTGTACGATTGCTGGAATAAAGAGGAGATTGCAAATGCGTAGTTCACTTGCCGTTGCCAATAAACCTGAGCACTGTAGGGTGATTACATCAATTACCCTACAGTGCTCAAGTTTATGGATAAAGATAATTCTTTCTTAGTTCTAAGTTGAGAAGATTTACGAGATTGTCCCTAATTCTTTCTACCACTGCAAGCAACCCATGGCAGCAAAGAGACGGTTTCAACTTTATGCTTGAATATATAGAAGCAACTATGATGAAATTTAAAGTCAATCCCCAAACTTTGTTTAATGCTATTATATCGAATCAAGTGACAATCGGCATTTGTAGCGAGAAATACTTCCTGTCATTGAAGGTCATCAAAAAATCTCATAACTGCAATTAATCATGGCTCTTGAAAGCACGAATACGCGAGTTCTGCTACAAAGGCTTGTATTTCGCCTCTCACGCCGATTGACTAACGCAGGATTGAATTACTTATTAGCAGCCACGTTTTTTCGAATCCATCCTAATAAGGCAAACTTGACTAAGAGCAAGTTGACGTCTTGATGTGCAGAAGTGGCACAGCACTGCTAAGTGTGGGTCCTAATTTTCTCAACCCCACGTAGTTTCTCCATCGTCGGCAGCATGCCTTGTGGGTACAGGTGTGTCTGTAGAGGCAGTCACGTGTGTCGTTGCCAAGGCGATGTCGCAGTCACTTGGATAGGCCTGGTTAGTTGACTTGAGTTACACGCGACTAGAAATAGAACATGAAAGAGGTGTACACAACTGCGCATGTGTCGCGGCAGATGACTTGAAAGACGACTATTTCAATTTTGAGCACTATGAGTAAGCCCTAGCTATTCCATTTACGCATGTGCCGCGTCAGATGACATGCTTCGTCTGCTCTGACACAATCATGCATAGCCTAGATACCGCTGGAACTGGAATTCATTCAGACTAATTAATCGTTCGTGAAGACGATCATTTCACTCTTGAGTACTCTGAGTATGGCCTAGCTATTCCATAGCCATTTTTGATCGACTTTCTCTCAATGTTATCATGCCGTTGTATCTCATCGTTTTTTTATATTCAAAATTACCCGGTGAATTTATTCGCATCTTGTATTCTCAGCAGTTGCTATCCTACAGTGAATTCCTATTTTCATGACTGTGTAGACATAGGCCTACGGATGAGATTATCCCTACCACCACGTCATAGTAATTAGCTCGAATTAATGATAGCAAATGTCGCTGAGACAATTCGTCTTCTACTGAGCAATTGAAACCGCTGAGGGCAGTTGGTGCAAGCGATTCACTTGACTCACGGGATGCAAGTAAGTTGCCTTATGACGCTGTCTAACTGGATTGATCCGTTGCTTCTGTTGCCTTTGCCTGTTGCCAACCGCGGCGAGGACGAGAGACGAATGGAACGTCTAAATGTCACCTCCGTTCCAACCGAATAAGAACGAGTCAATTGTGTTCCTGTAAATGCCAAAGAGGCAGGAAATGCCTCAGGCATTTCCTACCTCTCTCATTGGGTGTCCCCCTCCACCTGTCAAAAGAGATCGCCTCCTCTGCAATGGCGTCCAGGACCAAAATTAGTCAAGGTCATCTCTCAATGAAATTGCTTAACATCAATGACCTATGACCAGCACGTCTAGGTAAGATTACCGAGGTCCGTAGTTATTACACAGCAAAATTTAGCGCCTCGTGTCATTTATATAGCGCCTGTTCAGCACCTGTCAAGGTATCAAATAACGACTAAATTGCAATGTGACCTTGATATGCATGTATTATTTTACGTTGCTATTGTGCTTGCTGCTGCAGGTCCACGGCAAATGGGTTCTCGGCTTTTCCATCTGTCTAATGTGGACCGGAAGTGACGTCATTCTGTCGACGGCGTCCATCATGCATCTGTGCGCCATAGCGCTCTACCGTTACCATGGTATCGCGCACCCTCTGCACGTGCGCAGCTACGCAACGCAGGGTAGGCGCGTGACTGCCCTGGTCATTCCGGCATGGACCATATCCGTCGCCCTGTCTATTCCGTTCATCGTTCAAGGCATCATCGACCGTTCGTATGTGCTCCAGCCGCTGGTCATATCCTCTCAGACCGCAGACGACCCTGCAGCGACGGGGTCCCTTCCTTCGGAATCCCACTCTTCGGAGCACGTACAGTGCGGCATCTTCAACCAGACGTTCGCCATCTATTCGTCCCTCGTGTCTTTCTTCGTTCCGCTGGCCATCATGGTCTTCGCGGACACTCGATCGATTCAGATCCTGCGCAAGAACATCAAGCTGCCACTCTTGCTGAACTACGGCTACGTGCAGCCGCGTCGCCTGGTCCGCAACTCGCCCGTCGAAGCCGTCGGAGAGACGACGGTGGACTCACCCGACGACAGCGTCCGCGGCGCCAGCGACGCCACCTCCAGACAATCACCGCCCACCGCGAGACGTCAACTGGTTGCAACAATCACCATGACGTCACAGTACGACCCCATGGCAACGGGCAAGGGGGGTGCGTCCTACAACGGTGCCAGCTCTGAACTGGAGCTGTTGCGCTGTGGCAGTTCAACGAGGACGACCCCGTGTTCCGGTCCGTCCACGGGGATTGGCGACCCGGCGCCCAGCAAGCCACGCTCACGGTCTCGTTCGATGATCTACCTGGACATGCTGGCGTCGTGCGGCAAGGCCAAGGTGAACGGCCGCGAGCGGAGGGCCGAGAAGACGCTTATCTGGGTATTCGCTAGCTTCATTGTGCTCTGGCTGCCCTTCTTCTGTATCAACCTCGCCTACGGTCTGTGCGGAGATCGATGCAGTATACCTGGCGAACTATTCCAGGTATTTACCTGGCTCGGTTACCTGTCGTCAGGCGTCAATCCGTGCATCTACACGCTGCTTAACAAAGACTTTCGTGCGGCCTTCAGAAACCTTCTGCTTTGTCGACACGAACAGCTGACGAGAACAGCGCACAGTTTTGGCCCAGTTAGCACGTCTAATGGTACCCTACGAACTCTAAACACCCCTTAGAAGTAATAGCCAATAGTTCTACTCTCACTGAGTTCACATCTAGGCCATTATCATAGAGGGTGGACTCAACACACTGAGCACGGGAGTGCATTAATCTCCTGTCGATTTTGACAGTGTGTGCAGTTTAAATCGACGTATCGTTCCTGACCAATGCTAATAGGAGACATAGTCAAAGAAAGCTTCAGCATTTTGTGGTTGTTTATCACGCGATTAGTGCGTTGCGGTAACAATCAGCTTTGTATTGGCACATACAGCAGGTTAGAGTACGTGCGTTAATGATGACGACGGCAAGATTGGAGTTATTTTCAAAGAAAACTCAACAGTGATTTAACGCTGCAAAATATCTGTGCAGTGAAATACTGTGAAGAAATCGTTTTACGCTCGCATGATGTGGGATCAGCTGCAAGGCTTCGGACTGTGATTTTTACGGAGTTCATCTTTTCGACTATGGTGATATGATTTTGAATACCGGATAGGTTATATAATTTTAATGAGCACTGTAACAACTATTTGCGTTTGTATGATGACCCTTATATTGATAAAGACTCAAGTGACAAGAAAATTAGAAATTCTATTTGACTAATTTCCAGCCGTAAACTTTTTCGGGTTTTCAAAGTTGTGCCTGAACGTTGTCTGTCTGATTTAACTTATGTGCGTTTGTCGTTTTTCCAAAAGGCTCTTTCATGATTGTCTGCCGCTGTCTTTCTACTTTTGTTCAGGATTTCGCAGGCAGAATGAATGAGGTATAATGAAACGGAGTTAATCAGGTTATTGATAATTAAAGTCAGATGTTCTTATCTGTCTTTAGAATTAAACGTTCCATGAACAATTGAACGGCCAATTATAATGTCAACAGAGATAGAGATCCTCGCTGGAGCCGACGAGTGACAGACGAGCTTAGTAGGCCGACACATTTAATAATCGGGACCAATCAGGACATTGAGATTCAGTTCATTCATTCATTTTGAAACTTATATGGCGCCTCTGTGGCGACCGACTTAGAGGCGCTCTCTGTTGAAACTTTCATTGACGCTAAGAAACGTTACGAACGAAAATATCACACCAGTTAGACTTTGTGCAACAAGCTGGAAAAGTCATCGGTGGGGGCCCACGCACACCCATGGAAGTGGCCAACAGATTCCTGTCGACGGCTGAAAGATGGCATGGATGTTCAGAGTCTCTGCGATAAGTTACGTCGTAGCGGGAAGATAGTAGAATGGTCAAATGTTGGGAGGAAGAACAGAAGAACGCAGGTTGACCTTTCCATTTTCTGGTGTGCGACAATACAAAAGACATTTTAATTTCTTGACGGACTTTTTTAAGGTCTGCATGCATTTCATTATGTCATCTGATCTGACCTACTGTCTTCCCTGAACTGAACGGAAAGACAAAGAGGCGCGCGTGGATTCCCAAATTCATTGCTGCTTTGTATTTGCGAATATCTGGCTTTTATGATGGCGCAGTACAGTGACTAGCGAATATGTCACCCCGTCTCTTCTGCTCGAAGTAATTTCCTTTCCTTTCATCTCTTATTTATTTATTGTGTCTGGCAGCGAGCAATGAGTCAGGCCAATGATTTTTAGACCGAAGACGTATTCACGCCGACAAAGAAAGAAACATCAAGATAGAATGGAAGACAATATAGAGAAGGCAATAGGAGGTAAGAAGAATAAGCAACGTCGCGAGAGTCAGGATGTGGAATAGGTCATGACTGATCGATGCAAATAAACACGCAGACAAACAGGCATACATTCAGCAAATCGTTCATGAACAGCCGAACCAAACAGGATAGAAAAAGCAAGAAGCCAGATGACCTGATTGGCGGACTAGGGATGAAAATGATTCGAAGAACGCGAGAGTAAGAACAGCAAGCAGTAGTAAAGTAAGGGGCATGCATGAAGGCAAATTTGCTGTCCGCATCGAGGTAATCGGTGTCGACAAAGATGAAACCGAATAGAACCAATTTTTGATGAAAATGAACAGTGCGCTACTCTTTAAAACTCCGCTTTAATCAGTTTAATAACGCCCTCGTAGAGACGATAAAGTAATCTGTCAAAAGAGAGTGTCACTTTTAGTCACGGTTTCATTTGTCGCAGTAGGGCCTATAATTGGTTTTCGATTCGCATAGTTGTTTGTTGGTAAGCCATCCTCCTCGTCGGTATTCGTTGGCTTGAAGGTTTCCATGAGCACAAGTAATCAGTGTTGACATAGAGTTGCGCCATCTCTTTCAACAGAAAGCTTGAACGCCTATCAAATCTTGATCTAATTTGCTATGCTAAAGATGGAAAACAATTTATTTAGCTTCCTATTCGGCAGCAGGTGAAGCGTAGGCGACGTTTAACAACTATTTCAATTTCAAAGTAACATAAAATTAATATTGATCTGTAGCCTATGATTGGGCCAATTTACAAATAGTTTAATTAAACAGATGTAGCTTGACGATATATTTGTATGCACCGAATAAAACAACTTTAAACCTAGTTTGTATCAAGGATTTACATTTATTTAGCAACTTAATTAAGATTAAATTCTATACATTATACAAATGATCAAGTTTAATGGACACGAGACAGCAAGCAGCACGTGAGTAAGTAAATACGCATGCAATTGGGGTAGGAATTATTTATGGTGTTGTGTCTGTTCGGCTGTCTTTGTTGATCTGCTTATGTTTGTCTGCCTGTTTGGCTACACATGTCTGCTTGTAGCTGACAAGCGTCTATGTGCCTCTTTGTCTGTTTATTTCTTTGTCTGTCTGTATGACCATCTGTATGAACTTGCCTATTTGTAAATTTGGATATGCCCGCGCGTATGGCTGTCAGTGTCTATCTGTCTGTCTATATGGCTGTCGGTGTCTATCTGTCTGCCTGTATGGCTGTCAGTGTCTATCTGTTTGTGTGGCTGCCAGTGCCTGTGTTTATGTTATATATCATGTGTGTCCGTATTGATGTCATGTTTTCGAACGTTCTTTCGTTATGCGCTGATCGAGCTGATAGCTCTTGCACTTGAGAATCTGCAAGCAGACATATTTTGCTTCGCCTATTGTTGGTCGCCCGTCATCCATCTTGGCGACTGCGCTGATGTCAATGAAGTCGCTAAATGAAGCGTTTCTCATCCCATCCATATTCGGTGCCGAGAAAGAACGAATAACGACATCTTCTGTGTCGACCCCAAATGCTCCCACACGAATCGCCTGTTCTATATTTTGTACGAACGGACAAATCAAACGATCTAGGTGAATGACCACAGGTTATGACCACGGTGAATGACCACAGGTTATGACCACGGTGAATGACCACAGGATATGACCAAGGTGAATGACCACAGGATATGACCACGGTGAATGACCACAGGTTATGAACACGGTGAATGACCACAATCCTGTGACCACGGTGATTAACCACAGGTTATGACCACGGTAAATAACCACAATTCTGTGACCACGGTGAATGGCCACAGGTTATGATCACTGTGAATGACCACAGGATATGACCACGGTGAATGACCACATCATATGGCCACGGTGAATGACCACATGATATGACCACGGTGAATGACCATAGGATATGGAAACCGTGAATGACCACGAGATTTGACCCATTAATCAATCCTCGGCCCATAAGTTGAAGCCCATATAAAACTAGCCAGTCTGTCCAGCCGACCATAAATCATAACGGATGAGTTCAAGAAGTCAATTCGAAGAGACTCCTTCTGCTTTCCATATTCAAATTTGGTCTAGAATCGAAGTGGTTATTGATGACTCTCGATGGCTTGAGTAATTCGTGAATTATGTAATTCGGTCGATAACAGAAAAGAAATTGCACTTTAAAAGATCCGAAAATGGTCGGATGCAGGTAAAAATATGAGCACGCAATAATAAATGTTATCACTGAAGCAATTAATCATAAAATTTATCGAACCTTTGCCGATGAAAACCGTCGATCGACGCCGTGGATACTGTCCTCGTTCGGACTAGAGCAGAGATGCGGAACAATCTCTTATTTGGGAGGAAGGCAAAGACGGGGGGAGAGAGTCAGCTGGATAAGCCGTCTGTCGTCTGCTTCGTTGGAGAAGGGATTAGGAGCGGAGATATGACCTCCTTCGACGATAAACGATTTACCGCAATCCATGCTAAACGGATGCAATGACACAAGAAAAGCGACCTAGAAAAAGATTCGTTACAACATAATCAAGGATATCACTATTACTAATTCTCATATCAGCACTTATACTGTCACTGAAACCTGCATTTAATACCGTGATAAAGCCAATAACCAAATTGCCAAATATTTTATTAATGACCTAGACCAGGAACAATCTGATAAGAATACACAAGATACAAGGTAGAGGTAGATAAGAGAAAAAATGGGCACGAAAAAATCCCAGGAGACCGATGAGTCCTGCTAACATAGCCTATTCTTTCTAATTTGACATTTAGCATCATACAAATATGATTCATCATTATCTTAACTAATTAACTAAGCTGACAGTGCACACGCAAGTTTTTATGAGGGGTTGAATATGGGTGACCGTTCATTTCGTCGCATGTCGGTTAGGTTCCGGTTAAGCATCGTGAGGGTCGGTTAGGGTCCGGGTTGGGTTAGTGTCGTTTTTAACATGTGACTAAATGAACTGCGACGAAATAAACTGCGACGAAATAAAAGCGACGAAATGATCTGTGACGAAATGATCTGCGACGAAATGATCTGCGACGAAATGAACGGGAGCCTTGATCATGTGTTCTTCGTACTTCTTTTTAAGGAGTCGGGTTTTGCTTGATAGACGAATTGCAATCGGTTGCTTGACGTCTGTTGCAGTGATTCAGTTTTATGGTTACTCAAAGTATGCAGTATCATGAGCAGTTCTAATTGAGTGACGAAGCGAGGTGTAGGCAGTAGTGGGGTCATTAATTATTCATGCAAGCTGTCTCAGCAGAAGTCGAATCGATTCGGTCTATTCAATTTTTAAAGCAGAGCCTCGCCGCTGCATTAGCACAACGTGCGCAGGAGGCAGAAGAGAGTTTGGTAATTTCATGTTTGTTTGTGGTCAACTCAAACCTAGAAGGGTAGGTGGTCTGAAGTACGTCAATTAGCATCGTAGATTCAATGAGTTTGGTTACTCCGTCGGTGAACAGATTATTGACTAGAACAGTAAAAGTGGTGGTGATTCGTGTAGGACGGGTGTTTGTTAGTAGAAAGGGGTTGGATGATGTTGCATAAAAAACATTGGTCTTTATATGGTACTTTTACCATAATATCGATAATGATACTGTACATATGATACTGCTGATGATATTTATACACACGATACTGATGCCTCAACTAATAATACTGACATTTCCTGTACTAATAAGCTGATACTTGTACTCGTAAAGCGGATACTTATTATAAGACACTGAAAATGCAAAATCTAAGCGTTTTCAAGGATACATTTCCCTCAAATCTTAACAAGCTAACTTGTAATCTGGCGTTAATGTTCTACCATGCTTAAAAGAAATAATGCATAGGACCACTTGATATTGTTAGTTGTTTTTTCGATTTATCAACCTGCTCTTAAAGCTCCTATTTGCATAGAAGAATTAGGGCTGATGATTATGTCTGGTGAAAGACTTGTTTATAAGGTACCGGGTCTAAATCTTTATAAGCAAACTCCGCCACTGTGCGCACTCTGGCAGTGCCAGTCCCAAGCCTGAATTAAGAAGGAAGGCGACACAGAAACATTAAACTGAAACTACTACCTTTTAAGCAGATTGCTCGAACAATTGCCCAACATAAATCACTGAAATGGTTGCTTTGCCCGTGATATCGGATACTGATCATAAAATTATATAGGGTAGTTGCTTAATGCACAACGCCCATCACACAGCGGGCTAAAGCCTAAATCCGAGACATTGTAGATGGAATCTTCTATGTCATCTATTGAAATTCTTCACGGGCAGTTTCGGGTGTCAAAACTATAGGCCTAATCCGTATGCCCTCCGTTCACTTCGCCCTTTCAATAGACTTGACCTCTTGGTCACACTATCTGGAACAGCGATTGTTCAGTCTCGATCCTTTGCTTCAATTAGTCCCTCTCTGTGGAATGCGATTTCTCCATCTGTACGCTCTAAAAATTCTATCAGGCATTCTATTATTCTCTTTTGCCTTTCTCAAAACCTACTTTTTCTCACGGTAACTTGCGCACTGGCAGCGCTTCTGAACGGTTCACGCTAACAGCGGCGCTCTATAAATGCTCAGATACGATACAATACCTAATCCTTGATAGATACCTCAACTCAACTGAAGCATGCGTGTTCACTTGGACATCGGGTGGAGTCTTTTGCCAGCGTATCTTCGAATTCCTCTAATCTCCGCGACCACACTGATTGGACACGGCAGAAGGAAAGATTGAAAGAGGAAAAGTCAGAGGGATTTATGGCGTCGGATGCTCCATGGCACGTGGAAAGACAGTTTGGTCGTTAATCTCGCTGACAGCTTTTCTATAGTTTCTTTTCCTGTGGCGCCGTCGTCATCGGCGATAATCATACTACAAGCGACAAGCTACAAGCGACACATTGCGTGCGTTCATTCTTCATGGGGCTAATTTGGCTGCTGGCGAGAGAGAGAATTGGATGATACAGATCACTCATTACTGTTTTGGCTTCTGCTGAAATTGACCTTTGACACCTTCTTCAAGTGTTCGAGAACATTATTCAAAATTTCATCCTTCATTGTCGTCCATTAGGAATTGTGTGGCACAGTAGCCGATTGGTTAGAGCGGTCGACCCGTAACACTCAGTGTGCGCTGAGTGAGCGAGTTTGACCCTCGTCTTTGGAGTCTCTGTGTAGGAACCTTGAGCGAGTCCTTCGCGCGCAATAGCTCTGCAGTACAACTGCAATTGCACCATCGAGGCGTGTACACTTCTGACCAAAAAATGTTAGAAGAAGGGCGATATCAAATTTCAGAATAAATAACTAAACTGCTAGCATCCAGATGATGATTAGCATAAGACTGAGCTTAATGTTTTTCTGTTCAAGACACGCAACTTAGGATTATTTAAGCCTCATCGTTGGCTGTGGACCAAATCAATGATGTGATTAAGGATCGGTGTAACTGTAATTCGATGCTCTATAGTGCATAAATATTTTATCAAGAATCTGTGAGTTGTGTTTTTTTACCTTATAGTGCCTAACGCTTTAATCACTAAGACGTACTAAAAATGACTGATGAACCAGTTCAGTTCGTTGTTAAAGTGTTGGAATTTGAGTTCAGTGGACGACAAAGATTGATGAAATCTATATCAAAACTCTTATCAGCTTTCAAGCAACAAACACTTCGTCATGGATCTGAGTTGTTGCATAAGCTAGTAAAGAATAAAACATGCTATTACATTGTCGAGATTTACTACCAACTCTCGTCATCACCTGCATCGTCATCATAACCACTATCAGCAACACCTGCTCCAAGACTAAATGAAAGCAACACCCATCATAAACTTAATATAGTCTGATCAAAATGCCTAAGGTGGGGTGGATTACAGATTCGATGCAATACGATGCAAACGGCATTTAGCGTCTATGTCTCCAAATAAAAGATCACCGAACAGGAACTCAATAAGCATTCCATACGCAGAATAAGTCTCTTGTGTTCTGAGTTCCTGTATGTTAACACGTCACCGCATTAGAAACCGACCGGTCACGAGAAACGGACGTAACTCTTCGGCATCCAGGATCCTGGCTACTACGGAAGGGTCTAGTTTTCTGCACCTGAAAGGCATCTAAGTTACATTTAATCGAAAGAGAGAGAATTTTGTTGAAAACACAATAAATTCATATAAATCACTCAATTAACAATGCCACCTAAGTATAATAAGCCTTTAAGACGGATGGAGGCGTTTATTTTGTGCTGACCTAAGTTTTACTTTAAGTACTCTTCATAGGACTTAAAATATGATGGTGTGCATTAAAGACGGTTTGTCTTTTAATGAGTATTCTTTCTTCAAGACTACATTGAAAACCGATTTTAGCAAGTTCTTATAAGACTTTATCTGGGTGTGCTTTTATCGGTAATGAATGAATGAATGACTTCGGGTACGTTTCTCTCAATCTCTCTCGTACACTGCTTCTGGCAATTTAGTGAATTCATAGCATCACATCATTTAGTCACTATTGCTGACCACATGTCAGCTGCTGCAGCCGCGATGCCATCTCGTTATCCACCGAGTACATCATTATCCTCGTCGTTGTCGTCATCAGCATCATTTGCGTATACTTAACTTGTCGTAAAACGTAATGGAATACCATCGGTGAGCGACAACTTAGCGCAACCTCCAATTAAAGTAATGAACGGTTCCTGGAAAGAGAGTAGGGCAGAGGACTGATGAGCGTAGAAGGGTAGGGTTTCCATAACTGAATGGAAAGGTGCTAAGGTGACAGTTGACGAAACTGATTCGATCTCACTCAATTTGATCCGATCTCACTCAATTTGATCCGATCTCACTCAATTTGATCCGATCTCATTCGATTTGATCCGATCTCATTCGATTTGATCCGATCTCATTCGATTTGATCTGATCTCATTCGATTTGATCCGATCTCATTCGATTTGGTCCGATCTCACTCAATTTGACTCGTTCTAGCTCAACCCGATCCGATCTATGGATCTCCTCAAATCTGAATCAAGCGATCACTATCCAACACATGGGGTGACATGGTCATCTCTACATGTAATATTGGACTTGGACTCCAGCCACCAACTTGGCGTAGAGGTTGTTGACATTGTACACAGACACGTACGCCGCAGTACGAGCGAGTCCAGTCAAGCGGAACGAGTTCCAATAAATAGTAGCCAAACAATGAATAAATCCACTCAATTGACGAAGAAAAGTTTCCAAAATTCACACTAACGATGTTGCGAGGAGTCGTAGACATAATAAGTCTAGTGGCAGATAAAGAGCTTTTAAAAAAGGTCGTACGCTCAATATTAAGATATATTGTTGCGATGACTTTAGTGTAGGCCTTCTCTGTGGATTTAAATGTCTTTGAAAGATTTAGACGTGCCCGGAATTACATTACCTTGTATCGCCTCCAATATCTGTATAATAGCATCCTCTCTCTAGACTTCTACAGCGCCATAATAGCAGCAGTAATGGTCACTATCTAGATTAGAGTCGTTGCTCTTATTGCGTTTAATTACTCGATTCACGTCAATCGGTGGGTCAACTTCAAGACGGGTCTTAAGTTTATAGGTCAGTAGGCAGGGTCAAGAGATGCCCTGGCCCATACGGGCATTCAGTAAGTGAGCTAAGTCGGAAGTGATGCTTCCGCAATCGGTTTTCAAATGACATTATCAAGCTTGACTTAAGCACCTAATTTAATTAATTCGAACTTCTTATATTGCGGGCATGTGAGCCATACACACAGTGATTGCTCCCTGCACACAAGTATACGTATATATATATATAATTTATACGTATATTTGTCAAAACTTGCTACCATTGGTAAATCCATCATTCCATGTTCATTAAATTTTGGTAGTGTACAAATCCATCATGGCCTCAAGGAACACATGGAATTATCTAACCGGTGCAACAATAGGAAAGGTCAATAGCGCTAGAGATCACAAGGAATTAAGAAAAGAATTTGCAGCTAAACATGGGTGAAAGTTCTGTATCCATGATGAAGTAACATCATTATAGTATTCGGCCTGCGGTGCACTTGCAGAATTAAATTCTACCTGTTGTACTTGTTTATTAACAATCTACTCAAATGAATTGCGTATCAGCGAAAACTCTGCTTCCTACTCTCTACTCTCTGAAGCATCTATTGTTCGGGATCTTGGAGTCAAACTCAAATATACTGTCATCTGCAGGACGTGCCTTTTCAGTTCAGCATCACGGAAAACGCTGACACACTGTCTTATTAAGCTGGAAAGCTGGAAACCTAGCTCTCCCGGTCTGACTATGACTCTCAGTGGCTGCCGTGCTTCAATGTGCACTTCAGAACTTCTTGTAAGGAGTGCATTATCAAATAACAGCTGTATTGTATTATTGTATTGAAATATAAATTGACTCGTGCCGTAGAGGAAAGGGCCTACAGTACGCTGCAGTATCCCAAGACAGGCCTTCTGCTCCATTGATTAACTGACTGATTAACGGAGTTGATATATAAGGAGCCAGATAAACGGAGTTTAAATATAAGGCTGACCAGAATAGGAGCAGACGTAAATAGATCGCTTTGCACAGACCGACTCCTTCTCTGTCGTCGATTATCCTCGCATTCCATAGCATTTCGCTTAGTTCTGCGTCTAGAAATTGGTCCGTGCTACACAAATTTCGGCTGATTGTTTGATACAATGCATTTTAAGCTGGTCGTTTGCCCATAATTGCGTACCGGATTAATCCATTGAGACCGACTCTCAGAGTCAAGAAATGAAGGGAACTGAGCTGTTCGAAGAACGCGTTAAACTCGATCTGGCTTGACCTTACGTTGAAATTCAGACCTGTCCTTATAAACACAATCTAGGTTCAATACGTATGATGCTCGTTTGTTACAATTTTTACTGACCACGGTTTCAGATCGGTTTCAACAGTCTATAGGGAGAGTCTGGTAAAATGTAACAAGTCTGCGTCTGAATTGAAGCAAATCAGCGATTTGTGGGTCTGCCGGCATCAAAGAAAAAATAGTTCTTCGCAGTCGTAAACGTAAACTCCAAGCTTCTATAGCACCACCCGTAGGTCAAGCTTAACAAACCAGTGTATTCACAATCGCTGCATCAAGGCATAGGGGTTGTCCGAAGGGCAGACTGAATGAGGTCCGAGTTCGGTTTTCAGAGGGACAGAGGAGGCTGAGTGAGGCTGGTTATAATCTAAGGTCTGACATGTGTATACAAACATATACGTAGCAGAGGACGTGCTTGGCGCCCATTACGTAATTGACAACACTGCGAATGATGGCCATGTGTGTGTGTGCGCGTGGTGTGTCTTTCTCTCAGTGCACCTCTCTCTCTCTCTCTCTCTCTTTCTTTCTCTCTTTCTCTGTCCCTGTCTGTCTGTCTCTGTCTCTCTCTGCCTCTCAGTCTCTCTCTCTCTCTCTCTCTCTCTCTCTCTCTCTGCAATGTTTAAGAAATACAGTCACTGTAGAGGATATACTTAAATGCTGTGATATCGATAAATCGGTAGCACTTTGCACGAATTAGATGTCAACGAACTATTTGATATAGCGCCGCTGCTTATAAGCTGTTCTGTCCGGTAAATGTAATAGCCTAACAATTCGGTATGATATCACGAGTACCGAGTGAACGCTTGGATCGTTTTTTTCCAGTTGACTCCGATAAGCATAAACAAACCATATCATAGGCTGAATCTCAATGCAGCAATTGCTCCCGTCTTTGAACACACTGGCTCCGAAAAAAGAGACGACACATTACGACTCCCAATGCACCGCGAATGGGCGAATTCAGCCTAATTCGTAGTATTACCACGACGTCCATTCTGCGTATAGTAGGTCAACCAAGAATCAGTTGTGTGAAGAGCTGCATCGGGATTCTATTGGGACGAATGAGAATCCAAGCCGTGTATGCACTAGAGGAATGACATGAACTTAACGAAGGCGGTCTGTCCATGTGTGTTTTAGTCTCTGTGCATGACTCTGTCTTTGTCTCTATCTCTGTCGCTGTCTCTCTCCCTCCCTCTCTCCTTCTCTGTCTGTCTGTCTGTCTCTCTTCTCTCTCTTTCTTTCTCTGTGTATGTCTCTGTCTCTGTCTCTGTCTCTCCCTCTCTCTCTCTCCCCCTCTGTTTGTCTCTGTCTCTGTCTCTGTTTCTGTTTCTGTCTCTGTCTGTCTGTCTGTCTCATTTCTCTCTCTCCCTTTCTTTCTCTCTGTGCATGTCTCTGTCTCTGTCTATGTCTCTATTTCTCTCCCTCTCTTCCTCTCTCCCTCTCTCCCTCTCTTCCTCTCTCCCTCTCTACCTCTCTCCCTCTCTGTCTGTCTCTTTCCCACTCTCCCTCTCTGTTTGTCTCTGTCTCTGTCTGTCTGTCTCTCTTCTCTCTCTCTCTCTCTCTCTCTCTCTCTCTCTCTCTCTCTCTCTCTCTCTCTCTCTCTCTCTCTCTCTCGCGTAATGGATAGTCATGTTTGTTCGGATACAGTGGAGCGGCGGTCGCCCTCCAGTTGCCTCGCACTCAGTCAACCCTTCTCCAGTGACCATCTATTCCGCGAAGGCCATAAGATAATTCCACTCTCCTCCTGTCCGACAAACGTGTGGAATCGTCGTCTTGCTGGAATTCTGGCGACACTGTATAGTCGTCGTCGCATCGCTCGATCTGCATAAGCTCGTGCAAGTCATAGTCCTGTCATCTGGTGTACTATTATCGCAGAATGTGTGAAAGGCGCTAAGTAAATGTATGAGCATAGTTATGGTGTAACGTATGGTATCTGATAGAGTTAGAGCTTAGGGGAATCAGGGATGGAACAGACAAAGGAACCGAGGTTGAAGGAATTGGAGGAAGAGAACATCTTCATGGATTGCTGTAAGAGGAAGATTGAATTGCGCAATAAGAGTAATGATGTAATAAGAGTCAGAGAGTCAAACTTCAGAATATAATATATCCTAAATATAGATTTTAATGCGATGATAACTTCTATATACGCTCCTCTGAAAGGTTTGGAGTTTTTCAGTTATATTTTTGTATCAGTTGTTCAGTTATGTCCGTCAAAATTTGATACATTGCATGGTCATGCAAGCGTGAAATGTATGCAAATTTCAGCTCTTTAGGTCGACTGGAACATACCTGGAAAAGAGTTGATAGATTTCTATCGTAGGTCTGGTTGAACCATGACAAACTTTATGCAAGCCAAGTTTAAGAAAAGAGGGTAAAAAAACTGTAATGAAGCATCGTGTCTCTGATCAAACTAGCGGCAGATCTTTGTACTCAGAGATGGAAACAGACACAGTAGACGATTTCAGCTACATTATATCAGATAATTATATTTTTGTATTTGTACTTGTCTTGCACTTCGGCTCGTGTGTTAACATTCATTTCATACCTTTCATGTTATCTTGTTGTTGAATAAACTGATTTATTTCTCTGTCTGAAGATTTGTCTAAATGCTACCGCTAATTAATGGTATTCAGTTAGAGGAAGACGTGAGGGCTGGACAATGCGTCCTCTGATCGAAGATTGTTCGGGGCACAAATGGCCGATTGAAAGACGGAGATGAACAGAGAAGAAGTGAGAGACAGGCAGTTGTCAACTTTCAAAACGATACATTTACACACAATTCGGTCAACGACTCAGCGTGTTATGATGTAAAATGGTCAGCAACATCATAGAAAGTGTTGAAGTCGTACAACTTTCAATTCAGTTTCACCGGAGATCATTTAATTGTTTTCGATCAAGACAAACATCAATATTCACAGATAACAAATTGCAAGTACTGACAGTTATCAATGCAAATGATCCGCAACTCGTTTGCGCAGCAGATACAAATTAGACGAACTCTGGGCGACCTTTGGGGGTGAATGCAACTTGGAGACTATTTCGTATCCGACCAGTCATAATAAAAAATTATAGCAACGCAGCGTTTGATTAAAGGTAAACGCATATGCCTCCTGTCATACATACCGCATTCACTAACTAACTAATTGATGATGCTCTACAACGCCTGTTTACAATTGGACAGACTAATACGAAACAATGAAGGATCCGTTTTACAGAATCCTACCGGTTACTGTACCCGATGCATTTTAAGTGGTGTAATTTGATTCGAAATTCCGGGCGGCAAGAAACAACCAATACAGTTCACTGAATTTGACCTCAAATGCTGGATTAACTGACAGTTAAGAATACATTCATGACAATATATCACCATAGGCAACCAAAACTGAAATAAAATTATTTGCTTAGTGGTCTCTGTTAACTGAACGAACATGGGACACACCTCCTCAAAGATGAGCCGAGAAATTTACATCGCAGTGTAATATATTGACTTGCTAATGATGAGAGGCGCATTTAAAAGTTCCGTTACATTATCTGCGTAGGCAGTGAGAAAACAACAAATCCACAAAGCTTGGGTGTAATCGAACTGTATGCATATTCATATTTGTTACCGTTGACCAATCAATACGGGATTTATAAATCCCTCACGTGTTTAGTTCAGCCGTGTCTTGGCTGGGAACGTTCCTGAGAAGGTTTCTTGAATGGCGCATCATGAATTCATTGATTCATCAATCAATCAATCAACTAAACAACCAGCAACCAAACTAGCAACCAATCATGCGTAGACCTATTGATTATTATTACAGATAATTTGTGTGCTCGTGTTTATACGAGAGTTTGATGTAATCTGAATGCCGTGCAGTAATTCTGTAGGGTATTTGATTAGGCAAACACACAAATACTTTGTAACAATATGCATTTCAGAGCAAGACGTGAAGAACACACCACTGCCTTATTTCCACAGCTTATGCTCAATGTAGGAAGGAGACTTTCTCAACTGCTTGCGATTGGAAGTATCTACTTAACTCCCTCTCAAGATTGGTGTTCCTCATTGGCAAAATTCAACGCTCGAGAGTTATATGAGATGTTGCAACATATCATCATGTGAAGCCCATTAATAGCCTCAGTTCTTCTCATTGGTCGTTTCAATGCCTACACTTCATTACACTTGCACGTCATTGTATCGGGTTTAGATGGTAATTGGGTGCTGAGTCCACCGCACCCTTGTCTGACCCTCATATTTCGTCAAGAGCAGGCAACCATGTATACAGATGAATTAGACACCACATTCAGTTCGTATCTTGCTGGAAGAACCTAAACACTAGTGTGAACAAGGACTTCATCAGAAGAAAATTCTACACTGGACACAGCAGATCGAGAGGTCTTCTGGCTCTTCGAGATTCCACCCCCAGCAGAGCGTGACGGAAGGCCAGTTGAGGCGTGGTTCAGCGGCTGCCCAGCTAGCCTTCGGTCTGTTATAACAGCCCCGTATTTTGTAGTCCGATATTGACTTCCGGCGGAAGCGGTCTGTCGCGGAGAGGGTCTGACCCCACCGTCGCAGACTGGATCAATGTTCCTGGAAATGGAAGAGCTGAACACAACATCCGAATGTGCGTGGAAAGTGCCCTTCTCTTCCATTATCCGCTGCACCGCGGGCTCTGTTCTCGAGGTTGAGGTCACAACGGAATTGGATGGAATGGTCCTGCCAGAGGCTTGGTCTTCCGATGAGGCAACAACGTCGGCTGTTGCAGCTGTCACTGTTCCACTCTCTTTCTCGGGTGATCGCCTTTTCTGAAGGCATGTCAGCTGCCGACAAGTGACCAGAGTATCTGTACGTAGTACTAGGTAGGCGAAGACTACCGCCAGACCGGTGGCAGCTTGCATAACGCAGTACGAGTATCGGAGATCGGCCGACTCCTCAGAGAAGGCTCGTAGGGTCGATACGAAATACACGGCCCACGAAAGGTCAGCCAACAAGGTCACCATCAATGACCCAAGAACCTAAAGAAGAACAGTTAAATATGGTCATGGAATAAGGTGCATTTGAGAGCGGGAACTCTGGAAAATAATATAATATAATGTGATCGTGTTCAACAGCTGAACATATTGCATGCGCTTAGATAATGTTATCTGATATATCAGAAATTATATTCAGCCGCTGAATTCCATCTCCAGAACCATGATCCGTAATGTTGCCGTGAAAATGTCTTAACGCCGTTGGGCATGAGGTTGATACACAGGTTGATTAAACGAGAGATGACCTGAATATCACTAGATTTTCAAGATTTGATAGCGTTCCTTAGCCTGGTTTGCTTACCCACTGGGTAACCTGGCTGACCTGCTACAAATGAAATTGTTTATCACCCTGACTGATAACCCATCTCAGTCTAATTATAATCCCTCTCAACCTTACCGGTCATTTAGCGCATACAAGTATACAGCCTGGCGTCTGATTTCTCTGACTGACTTAATTTTCACCAGTTTTCATCAGAAAATGAATCACGATTTGAGATCGATCTTTCTTCTAAGTCGACCATGAATTGATCCGTTGAGCTAAACAATAAACGCTCCACAGAAGCCACTAGTTAAGATTGGAAAAGATGTGCAAGAGAACAACCTCCTCCCCCAATAAGACACAGTACCTGGTTGACTGAAAGGCGTGATTTACCACCGCAGTTGAAGACAGCCGGACAGAACGACCGGCAGATGGCCGCCCAAATGATGAATCCACCTAAATAGGTAATGCACATCGGAAGGAGGTACGTACTGCAGTAGACGTAGTGGTTCTCACCAGTCAATACGCAACTGAAAGAGAAAACAGAGCGTCTGTATTGCTACGGTTATAATGCTCACTGCCAATGAAAACGGTAGCAACAGCCGAGCACCAGACAGAATTAAGATCCAGCCAGGTTTTTATACCTATAATCTAAATGCTTGTGCTAAAATAAATGGATATATAAAGTACAATATTCGTTCAGTTCACCAAAGGGTATTCAAGCCACCATATCATCCACAACTTAAATAGCATTGGAACAGGTTTAGTCAGTTAGTTTTAGAGGGAACGATTTTCACTCTCTCTCCTCTTGGGACATTATATTGTTTACTATGCATCTATAGTACACCATCTTACAAAGGAAGCGGGATATTTAATGTTTATTATCCTACAGCAGGAGTTTAAAGCCCCGGACACGCGGTAACAGGCTGTAGGGCCTACTGCATATTTACCCTTCTTTTCTGGGAGTCGAATCTTTAGCACCTATAATATAAGACTTCGATCAAGGCTCCCTCCTCTGATGACTACTTTGATCAGCAACAATTCGATTGCTCAGAGTCTTCGTGGATAATGTCATTCGTTGTTTGAAAGGTCAACGGGTCACATATTACCACTCTACCACCTTGTTGACCCAGCCAATCCTGCCGTACCAGTCTATGATCCGGTATTGAACATATCTTATTAAGTGCGATGTCTCTTAAAGGTGGGCTCGGATATAAATGCCAGCTAGAATTCGGTAGTTGATAAGATCAGCATGGAGCTGGTTCAGTGCATGCTTCTTGGCCAGCGAGTGGACTAAGGCTGAATAGCCCATTGTAAAAACAGACGACAATCATGCTGGCTAATTTCTTCATTCCTCTCTTGTTCTTTGATGATTGGGAGAGTTGGCACGTTCCTCTCTCCCAGATTTGGTCTAGCTGATCTGCCAAACTGTATTCTTCCTCTACGCTTCATAATTTTGATGGTTGGTATATTATGCCTCGCTTTACGCCGTCCACCTTTACCATGTCTAAAATCGAAGAATTTGCTGCTTGCTTAGTGAGTCAAGGATCTGCGCCAGCGAGCCATCTGGCGAATGTTAACATTCCACCACTCTGTGAATTGAGAAGAACTTGCTTCTGGTAGCCTTTTCGATTTCATACCATGCTGTATCTAATAGTCCCGGTTCAGATTCACGTGCTTGTTCTAATAGTATCGGTCATAGGAACACATGTGTAAATACGTAAATAAGGAATTAAGACATCTACGAGGAGCCATTTGGAAAGCTCTGAAAATGTGTTGATCTGTCCCAATATTTTCCTTTATTCCACCATCGTCTGTAACTGATACGTACTCATATGCTTATCACTTAAATGTAACTGCAAACAATTGTTAAATTAATAATTTAACCGAAGTCTATATAGTATTTTTTCTATACAGTAGCTCTGTCCAATATTTCTGTACCAACAATTCAATCACCTTTCCCGAATTGTCATAGTTAATTACAGCACATGTCTTCAGTGTCTTGTCAATATATCTGGCTACATCAATATCATTGAGGGCCCAGCCGATTCTTCACGAAAACATAAAGCTTACATAATCTCTCTATCTAAAATCGGTTTCGTCTGACCCAAAACTGTATGCATAACATCATACAATCCAATACATTTCAAAGTTACCTACAGTGTTTTAGACAAATGTGATGTAAATATAGGCCTATAAATAAATACATAAATATATTGTTACAGACGTCTGAATTGTACATCGGTTACACCATTGGCATAAAAACAGACTGACAGTACCTCTCAGGATTCTGCCGATATTCGTCCAAATCAACAGTTACTGATATCGCAACAGGAAACAGCGGAAGACCTAAATTCGAAACAAATTTATATTCAAATTAAATAACAACGCGAATAAGTCAGCCTTCCAATTGAATTGTTTTCCTCAAAGAAGAGCAAGTAACTTAATTCAAAGGAATAATTTTTACACTGTATCAGCTCAATAATTACACGGAAATCATTTAGTATTCCATTTCACTCCTCACCTCACATCTATATGATGGCAATTATAAAAACGCATCTTGACATAGAGATTTAAGACAAATGAGTTTATAAAGACCCAAAAATAGTGCATTATAAACCATAACTTATTGCAAGATTAGGTATCCTATAGGTGGGTGTTTTTGAATTATGCACAGTTTAAATGAACCAGAGGCTCAAATTCTCTACTACTGAACTTCACCCAGATATCTGATTGGTCTAAACTCTAAAGTGTTGCACTGTAGTATTCCTTGAAATTGCATTTGGTTTACTAGACTGCATGATATTCCTGTGCTGTTTTGAACAACGTACCGTCTTCCCAGGTTCATACCATCATCCAAGTTTTCTCGTCCTCAGCGAAACCCATCTCAGCAGCTGCTATATATGCCTCATCTTTCTGGTCTCTATGGCGCCCGGACTCCGATCTTCCCTTTACATCTTTCGACAACCCCTCTGACATGACGCAGTGCTGGCACTTTGCACTTGGTGCCACCAGCGTAGCACCTTAGATATAAATTACGGAGTTGTTGGTAATGATCGAAATGACAAAACCAACCCCAGGCGAAAGCGACACGCTTGCACAGGAAGACGTTCTCCTGATACGTGTAGTCATTGGACGATTCTCTGAGGATATGATAAGCGACGATCGTAAGCCACAGTTGGGTGGACAAAGTGAAGAAATGGGTGAGGATTGCGATGACTGCACAAGTGTTACTGCTGTCGACCTTGAATCGGTTGTATCCAATCAATAGACAGATGTTCGTCGCCAACATGGAGCTCGTCAAATGAATAACCAACTGACCAAACTCCTGCCCATTAAATGGTCTGAAATGTTCAGTTATCAACAAGGTTGACTATTGCGAAGTCTTGTCTAATAACAGTTCCATCTTTTGTAAATAATTATATATATTTATTGAGTGCACAAATCAGTTATTTATTTCATGTGTTTTTCGCATATCGCTTTTAAATAGGTCTTTTGATTTTGCTTGTATAGGTCGAATGAATGCTGTGAAATGTTATCTACTTTTAACATCATATTTTCCTTGGGTCAGATACAAATTCATTGACTTAACGTGTCTAATAAAAGCTTCAAGTAAATAAATATAAACTAATACGATGTTTTATAAATTTCCTCCTCATTTTAATCACCTTTCGCAGAGTTAAAAAATGAAAAAATATACGCAGATCCCTATCAGAAATTTTTCAGAGTTTAGTTGCTAACAACTTTTAGAACAATGCTACAAAGATAGGCGGTGACTATGCATTGTATTTCCTTAAAACTTCAAACAATTGCTAGTGTTTTTACCTAAATGCCATTTATATTTTCAAATATATGGAGTTACCTTGGACTGCAAAATATAGTTGTGACCTCATTAAATAAATTGAAGTCTCTTAATTCGCAATATCTCCTGCCGAATACAAGGTGGCTCTATAAAAAGCTCCAAGGGAATATATATATATATATTATATATATATTCCCTTATATATCATATATAAAAATATATATTCCCTTATTAACTAATTGCGATTTCACCACAAACATTTCAAACATATTTACCAAACTTTCGTGATTTACAGGCGAAGGGTGCTTCAAGAATTCCTGAAAATTTCACTCAAGTCTTTCTAATGTTTTAAAATATTCTATTCAGTAATTTCAAAGTCACGCAAATAAATGGACAGTCACTTGTTATTGTCAACATCAAATAGCATCAGCTTTCACTACGAATATAGAATAACTGAGAATAACTGAATTCTGACTTCATATTGAAGGGTGACAGTTAATCTCATGCCTTAGAAGTGTGCACCTCAGCGTTAACCCAACCTTAAAGTCCTTTTAGGATTCAATATAGTCGTGTTTATTTATTTAATTTTTGGAGGATTTATATAGCGCCCCTTTAAGACATCTACTCAGAAGCGCTCCCGACCCAACCCCGTGTTGATTTAGTCCCGCGGCAGCTGCAGGGTCCTTCCATAGTAACTGCAAAGCTTTCTTAAGCTCATCAGTGTTCTTCTTAGGCTTGAGATGAAGTGTCTTGTGCAGCGTTAAAAAATAGCTCCACATAAGTTAAAGTCAAGAGGATCATGGTCTTTCGAGCTTGCTGAACATTTCAAAGCTTGTGCGAAAGCTGGGGTTGACACCTCCAACAAGCTCCGAGATAAATTATTTTACAGATTTCTAAATTCGTAATAAAAGCTGATGCCATTTTATATTGACAATAACAAGTGACGGTCCATTTTTCTTGAAATTCTTAACACCGTGATTTTGAAAAACGGAACAGAACATTTAAAACGATTTTGTTTTTAAGCAATGAAGATATTGCATTGAGATTTTCAGGGATTGTTAAGAACAGTTTCTTCAGTAAATTCCGAAATGTTGTTAGAAAATTTTCAATTGGTTGTGGGAAATTGCATTTAGTCCGGTGGGACAATTATATTGAGCAACCCTTTAAATACCAACATTGCAAATCATGTAGAGTGAATACCTGCACAAGACATAGGTCAGTAGAACTACACCAAGACAGGCAATTGCGAGACCAAGACCGCTGTTCGTCGCTATCATTGCCTCAAAGTCTTCCTTTACGAAACTCACAGCAGCAACTTCTGGATCCTATTAACAGCGATGAAGGCAACTCTTAAATCAGACAGACCAAGAATACCCAACTAAATTGTGAAAGTTGCCTGCGAAACATAACTCCATAATAATAATATTTAATCCAGTAGTTATTTAAACGTAAACGTTGTTATTAGGTAGCTCAATTATACTGGAGAGTCGCGGTTTTGCGATAGAAATGAAGCAAATAAAAAATTAAATTTTTCGACGTATCTTGTTTCGTATTAGATGTTAACAAAAAGGGACGTTATTTTCCTATTTGCCTTGAAGCAAAACTGACATAAAATAAGAAACAGTATACAAGTCATCTAGTGCAGATAAAAACAGGGTAAATAAGACGGAGAGAGAGAAAAAGAAACAGAGACAGACAGACAGAGACAGACAGAAAACAGAGAGAGATGGATAGAAAGAGAGACAACGAAGGAGAGAGAGAAAGAGAGGAGGAGACAAGATTATAGAGATAGATAGACGAAGAGTCCAGTTAGACACTAGGTATGCGAATAATATCCAGATAGGACCTTGATAGGCCACCAAAGGTGAATCTTCCAAATTCCGCTTAATTCTCGCTAAGTGACGGAACTGGACCGGGAAACGTACCGATGTAATTCCGAAGTAAGTGAGGCGATCAGAACAACAAACTGTTCTCCGTCCTCGGTACGATAAAGTCTCGATTCCGTCAGACGACCAAACATTTTCTTTAAAAACAAACATAAAAGGCAAGTTCGCAATTATTGCCCTACTAAAACAATGGCCAAAGGTTGCGTAGGGCAATATTTTCAATAATTACATGTATATCACGTTGGCATGGTAAGAGATCAGGAAATTCCATGCTTCTCACCCCCGATGAGTTGGGGAATCGAATTTGAGTCCATCGTGTGAAAAAGATGAATCTTTCTTAAGACGTGCAGAAGTGATTTTGATGTCGTGTCGACTCATTAGTCCAGAGGATTTCTAACCTCAGGATCGCGTCCGTAATGCGTGATTACTTTACTTTGCCCCATAAAAACCGGCACAGGTGTCGCCTTCCGAAAACCGACGCCGCGATTATCTACGCCTTGTCTGATAAAAATTGTTCATGACTTGGCATTAGGGTCGCACGTGTTCATTTAAAATCAAGAGACTTCTTCAAGACACCTACCGTTTGAAGACCAGTACACGCAGCGATTATGTTTCGAAAGCTGAAGTACGAAAAGAGAAAATGGAACAGTTATAGATAGTCAACCTATACACACTCTAGAGAAACCGTATAAACAAGCTATCAACAGTGTATAAACAATCTATGTTAATAAGCTATAAGAAAAAGATATAAACAATTTATTAACAGGACATATAAGCTATCAATAGCCTATATAGAAGCTATAAACAAGCTTTTCGACTGCGAGCCAATGTTTAAGTGCACTTCATCAAAGATGGGTCTGACTTCTTCATCGCGGTTGATGGTCCACTTCGCACCGACTGTGATAAGTTTCATAATATTTAACCCTGACAATTCACGACTATTTTTCCAGTTCGGTGAAATCAGACAAATAATATAATGCTATCGTGAATTTGCACATTTGCAAAGAAAAGCTACAATAATGTTTTCTGGTTGCAAGGATTTTGACTATGAAGAAAGGTTGAAAAGGCGTGTGCTATGATGCTATTGACTCTAGAGAGATGGGGAGCAGAGGAGACCTAATCAACGCCTATAAAATTATTGCTTGAAACAATGCTGTGCATATGAATGCTTTTTTTATTAGAACCAAAGAAGGAGACTCCAATACAAAGGTATGAATAATTTAAGACGCCAAAGAAACACTAGGGCATAAAGTCTTCATTGCAATGGTGTGGACATTATTAGAATGATTTGGAGGACGATACTGTCTCAGTGGACTATCACAGATGCCTTCAAGAGGAAGCTAGAGATAGAAAATTAAGCAATGTTCAGGAAGGCATATCCCTGTTGAACTGATGTAGTGATTGCTATAGTACGGTTTTTTCTTGTTAGTTTGCTGATCGTGTCATTGCAAAGCGCCCTCGTAGCGGCATGGCTGCGTTACGGCGCTTTAGAAATTGTCCGTTTAATAATAATAATAATAATAATAATAATAATAATGCAGGTTAACATGTAGCAGCTCTAACACAGGCGATATTAGAGAGAAGAATTGAAATCCTAAAAGCACTTTATATCGCCTAGCAGTTGATGAAATACGAGACCAACTCTCATATATGGTTGCCATTCTGCGTAATAATACCCGAGTCGATATATTCCGTTACCTGTCGGTTAGGCATGACGTATCTGACGCACGTCTTCAGGCCAACCATTTGATCGGAGCCGACGTTGGCGGATATGACGTCATGGACGGATTGCAATGAATATGCGCTTCGAAACAATTTGCTGTTTCTGAGATAGACGAACTTGACTCTGTCGCTTGATATGTCCTTATGAAAGATTTCGGGTGGTAGGAACAGGCGAATATCAGGATTATTCTGAAGCCAACAGCACGACAGTTAGCTAATATTTAATAGTTACTGTCGAGGATAATATAAATCAAATTAGACTAATTAGCAACGAATAAAGATCTCGTTGTCAATGAACTAATAATTCGTTTAATATTGATTGTCACGAAAGGTGCTATATGATATGTAGGCTCATATAGACCTACTTGAGTTATATGCAATCGTATAGCGTTACCACAGTAACATCCTATTCAACTGCATTACATTGTCTTAGGTCTTACATTTGTACATTTCTTGAAAGGTGTTTGACCATTTGCCATTACGTTTACATTAAGCTCCAATACACTTGCATTTATAGTCGCATGAAGCAAAACGTCGTAAGCTAATAAAAAATTATGTTCTGGTTCATTTTTAAATAAGAAATCATATTATTTCATATTTGAAAACTGTATATTCGCACCTTGGTGTGCAATACAATTAAAGGCATAACATTCTAGATAAAAAGAATTATCGCGTTAGATTACCTGCCTGTGATATAATGCATTCATGCGGTCGTGGATGTAGGGAGTAAGGGGCCGTCGTTATTGGAGGAAGGAACCGGTGTAGCATGTAGTACGGGCTATACCATATTTTAAATAAAACTTATTAGTTTATTTAGTTTACTTATTATTGAAATTATAAGCTTAACAGAGGGACTACGAAATGTACATTCGTCGATATAGCACGCAAGCAAAACTTTGTTTAGTTTGCTCTGCCAGCAACACTTTGAATAGATACATTCGTTTAATTGCTTTTTAGTTCAAACAACATAACTTTAAAGACCATGTTAATAAAGTTCTGTTGAGGCTAATTGCGTTCATGCGGCGACTCACCTGTGGAACAAAAATCGTTCCAGTTTCATGATCGACCCATGACGTGAATCGAACAACAATCTGTAGGTTGCTTCCGACGAAGGTCATGTTGCTCTTGGCCAGCTTCACGTTCTCCACAAATTTCTCAAGGACTTGGAGAATTCTAAACATCGAAGTCACTCACTGGGTTTACCTTTAAGAATGACTGCCTTCAGTATCTAAGTATCATATGAGTGGCATCACAATAGGTATCTATTGTGATGCCACTGAGATGATGCATTGCATATAATTATATATATAATATATATCATGATGAAAGCGTGTTCTTTTCAAGGAATACTTCATCCCACTTCAAAATGTTGGATAAATCAACCAAGACCTGAATGCCGACATGCAATGTTGAGGTTACCTAGTATCTCGGAGTGACAAGTCGTTGGCGGTTTTTCTGATTTACTACAACCATTTTCGGAGAAACAAGGGCAGTTTTCAGGTTACTTTACAGTTTAAACCGACAAATAATTGCAATTCTTCTTCATCCGTACTCTCTCAGCAGGATAGCAGGTCTTAAGGAGGCCGTCATTGCCTTGAAATGCCTCTAGACATTTATCACGGAGAAGACACAGACTAAAGTGTCATGTTATTAAAGATATCTGCTAGAGACCATTCATCATTCGAGTTATTTGGTGATCGGTGACTCCTCTGGTTATCTAAGTAATGCCTGCTAACTGAAGCATGTCTTATACTTAACGACATTAATGTCATTGAGGCTAGTGCGGATTATGTTCCCTTCGAGAGGGGCCGTATTAAACAAATCAGTTAGTAATAGAATGAGAGCTAAAGACCAGTTCTGTTTCGTGTAATATACCTGTCAGTGGCGTTACTCGCATGTATGACGGCTTCAGACACGGAGAGAATACGATCGACAATTTCCAGCATGTAAAGGGCAACCTGAAAGACAAACGAACAGCTCTTGGAAGTCCAGTTTTTGACATGGAAGATTCAGTCAACAAAAAACAGATTTACTCGTTACTTCTAATAATAATTACGAATTAAATATTGCTATAGGATCAGTGTATAATGCCAGAGTCCTATCACGCTAAATTATTGTCTAGTATCTGTTCAAATGGCAAGTTGAAAATAGTTTCAAACTTTAAGTTATTAAGCAGTTCATTTAAGATTAATTTTTATTCTGTTTTATAAGTTGCAGAATACTTATTTCTATTGCCGTGGTTGGGCTGGCATTGCCTCCGAGTAGTCTTCTTGATGAGCGCTAAATAAATGTTCAAAATGAATGAATGAATTCCAACGTGAGACAATGTTCATAGTGGTAGTGTTTCTGCCTAAGAAATGCATCCGCGATTTGTTGCTGCTTCGTAACATAAAACTGCATAGTATCAGTCAGTGCATACCATTTTTTTATTCTGCAGAGGCCTTTGCTTCCGAGTCAGCGTCTTCTGTCAGCATACCTACATGGGCTCATAACCGCCCCATATAGGTTCCATATTTCAAAACTGGATCCTTATAAAATTATATCCCAAAAACATCATTTGGCTGCTGCTGGAGTTTCTGTCTTAGAACCTCTTTGACTTTCGCATACCTGAGAATCTTCACACGCAAACTGAAGGACGGCAGCGAGAAGAGAAACGACGTCGCTGACGATGTATTCATCCGTTAAGTTCTGACTTCTGTATGGACTGAGAGCGTTTCTCGCTCCTCTGCTGCTCTGTACCGACTGGGCAAAAAAAGAAACACGCAAATAAGAAAATAATAATCAGGATTACTTCGAATACAAACTATATATGAAACCAGACAGTCTCGGTGAAAAAATTTAGAGACATATCAAGGCAATGACGGGCTCCTTAAGACCCGCTATGAAGCTGAAGGAATACGGATGAAGTAGGGTTGAACTTGACACTAATTGTGAGCTTAAGCTTTGAAACGCGGTTCTGGTCAAACGTTGCGCATAGATGTTTACGATGCACTCAGCGGTTGTGGTAATCTATAATTGCAGGGGCTAATTGCTACCAGCGCAAAGTTGTGACGGAATATGCTGATGATGTCACGCGATACCTAACAAGTAAACAACCGTGCAGGCGATCTAAAAAACACATGTCACACGGTGTCATGACCCGATGACATTGCGTCATGACCCGATGACATGGCGTGTCTGTACCAGCTTTAGCTGACGGCATGCCGTGATTTGACCGATCTCAGCTGAGAGGATAACCCGCCATCGACAGTAATTCATTAGCGCAAGCTTTTTATTCGATGCCTCCTTAAATTCGTTCTTGCTTACGTTATTTCTATAGCGCACTTCACGCTTTAATGACCAGCGGCTACTAGCATTGGCCAATACAGCTCGTCTCGTTAAAGGGTATAGTTTTTAGCGCTTGACATCATTAAGGTCCTGAGACATAGCAGAGAATTCTGCCCTTAGTGCCACTACGCACCTGTTGACAGCAGAGCTTTAAGATGCTCATAGTAATAACTGTATGGTAACACTGAGTCATACATGAAAAGGTGCCTAGTACTGTAGTTGATCAAAATGGACTCATATAAAATAGGGTCTACTCGTTATAAATATAGGGCCCGTATATAAATACATATTTATTTTAATAATGGCAAAACGAACCATATATATCATATGTATATGTATATGTAAATATATATTGAGAGAAGGGTAAATGTGCAGCGCTCTGTAGAAGTTTCGGCCTCTGGTCCGGTGCGATTGTCTTTTTGCCCCACTGACTGGTAAGATATACCGGTTCGGCATCCGACATCCGGCCCGACGTGTAATGACCATAACCCCTGTTGCGATTTTGTTCACGCAAATGGTATTAGGACGGGATTGTACGCTCCAGACCAATCGCCCGCGTGTTACGAAATGACGTCTACACAGGCTCACGCCGAACGAACGTTTTTCCCGGTGAACTTATCCCGAACAACGGTGGGAGACCGTTAACGTCATGCAATACGGGTTGGAGGGGGTCGTTTAGTGGCTGACGGATCGATTTCAGCTGCGGAAATAGGTCAGTGGCAAAAATTACCATAGAACACTTGGATAGATCGGCTGTGTCCCATCTTGAGCGTGTAGCGCCGGGATGCTGTCGGCAGGACCGGACGGCGAAGCTGCCCGGATTGCGAGGGCATTCGAGGCTGGTCTGGCTGTCACGGGTCGTTGCTGGCCAGATGAAAACACCCTTCGGTGTTAACATCTCTTCCCTTGGACAGACATCTGTGCGAGAAATTACAGAACAATCAATGCAACGCGTCGCAACGATGAACGATTCGTCTAACAGATTTTATAGAGACTATAGGCGAGTTGTAAAACTGAAAATCTATATAGCCGCACAATGGTACTAATTAATCTGTCAATTACGGCTTCACGAGTAGTAACCTAGGCATTCTGAATGAACAACGCAGTACGTTTTCTTTACAAAAACAGTCGGAAGTTTGTCTTAACAATAATTAATAAAACTTAATAATCCGAAACCGTTGATCAAGTCGAACGATACGAGTCACTCTCAACATACGATAAGTTTTCTACACAAATGTTTCGCTGCAAGAATAACTTTCTTCAATGCTAGCTACTTCTTGTGCTATTTGAAAACTGGTTTCACGTTGCGCAACCATTTCAATATCTTGAGATGTGATATGTCTCATTTTAAATATATGGATAATATTATCTGATTAGAAAAGTAGATAAGAGATAGAAGGTCTCTCACGAAGAAAAATAAAACTATTTTGATAAAATCTGAGATTTTATTAAACGGTTTAGAAATTATTTTAAAGTCTACGTTCAAAGTGAAAGAAAAAATAAAAATAATAAAACGAGAGACGCTGATCTGTTTTATTCAAATGTTAAAACTCTACTCCATGTTTCAACGATACGCAATGACGATTGAGCTACGCGACACTCCTGTAGATAGATTTACTAATCGCAGACTCTTACAAAATGATCAAAGAAGTGGCAGCGCAACAGCAGGACGAGTCCAACTATATACATGTATATACTCTGGTAAAAAGCCTCTGCCATGGTCATTGTCCTGTTACAAGGCTGTCAGAAATGTCCTCTGCTCCCCATAAATAGATATCTGCACTGGCCGCTAGTACGACTGCCCTAGTTACAAACCCCATGTGAAGTCACCTCTGGTTTGAAGTGTCGGAAATCTGTCATACTATTTAAAATACTTCTTTATTAGCTCAACTACTTTTTGACAGACGCATTGATATATAGACTAGATTTCACTGATTTTCGATCTTCATTTATTGTCCTCTCTGACGACCGAACTCTTCCCGTGGCAGCTCAGGACAATCATTCGTAAAAATGCAGGGCTCGTTAATAAGCTGGTGCCCTGCGCCTAGCTTCAGAGTTGCGTTTTTAGAAATGTAGAGTTCACGATTTCAAGCAATTGACCTTCGAGTTGACAAGCGTCTCCAGCGTAGCCTTCGGGACATTCACAGGAATATCTGCCTGGTAGGTCGACGCACGAACCACCGTTATGGCAAGGGAGCGAATAACACTCATTCAGATCAACCTCACACGTCCTTCCTGCACAAAAACATTCACATGAAACATATGTCTTCTTTACATGTAGTATATTATCATATACATATACATATATGATAATAGAGAATCACACACACACACGCATACACACACGCATATATATATATATATGTCAAGAAAATTTCAGGCTAGGAGTAACTTAGTTTTTCGGCTAGGGTTAACTGCTAAAACATTTTCCGGCTATGAGTAACTGTTAATAAAATTTCCGCCTGAGAGTAGCTGCTAATAAAATTTCCGGCTAGTAGAGGCTGTTAATAAATTTTCAGGCTATAGAAGTAGCTGTAAACAAAACCTGTGAATCCTGGTTTACAGTAACAGATGTCCATTTGGATCGTGTGTACACAGGTTCCGTTGTTTCCACAGGCGTAGACATCGCATGGACGATGTAGTTCACAGTGTTCACCAAAGAACCCAGATTGACAGATGCATTGATGAAGTAGTCCGTTGTCAATCACCTACAAATGAAGCCAAACGTTCAGTTGTCTTCATCGTTACCTGGATATAAACCTTGAAACTCTCTCTCTCTCTCTCTCTCTCTCTCTCTCTCTCTCTCTGTCTCTCTCTCTCTGTTTCTGTCTCTGCCTCTTTCTCTCTCTGTCTCTCTCTTTCTTTCTTTTTTCTCTCTCTGCCTCTCTGTCTGTCTCTGTCTCTGTCTCTCTCTCTCTCTCTCTCTGTAGCACTTATTGTAATAGTAATTAATTTAATTCTAATGAATAACATATATGGCGCCACTCGATATCAGAAGCGCATAACTTCGGCCATTCTGGCAAGGGAGAGAATCCCCCTCATTCAGATCAGCTTCACACGTTCAAAAGACTAACCCTCAGCATTTAGACCTGACTGAGACTTGAATTGCTGTCTTCTTTGCATTTGAAACTGACATTGTAGAAGTTCCAATGTAACAATTAAAAGTCCGGGGACAATGCCAATTGTCACGAAGAAGTCATTCTGGAGAGTTTATCCTAACTTTATCAACACCTTAGATATTAGCTTTGAAACTCGAAACATCGACTGACGTCAATAAGAGGGATTATTGGTGATATGTTTTCGGAAGGCTATATAATATTCAGATTCAGACATAGGGAGACAAAATAGTGCCCACATGCATACAAACATGTGGTGATGATGATGATGATTATGATGACGATCTAATGATAACAGTGATATTGATGATGATGATGATGATGATGATGATGATGATGATGATGATGATGATGATAATGATAATGAAAATTGACGACAACGATTCGATCAGGGGGGTTGTGATATATAGTGTTGGTGATGATTACAATGACGATGATTATAATGATGATGATGATGACGATGAATATCATTATGATGATAGTTATAATGGTTATTACTGAGGCATATGTACAGGTTGCAACGAAAACATTACAGACCTCAAAGATCAGAATAAAATGGCTAAACCTGTGGCATATAAATTGCCGGCATAACTAGCATCCATCTGAGAGGATCTAAGACAAATCTAACCTGACACGTTCCTCCATTGTCGCAAGTGTTATTTCTCGAACATGGATCGAAGTTCTGGCATCGGAACCCGAAGTATCCCGTCAGACACCTGCAGAAGACTGTTCCATTCGACTGCCTGTCGCATACACCGTTGTAGCATTTCTTCCCGTGAGAGTTGCACGGGATCTCGTCCTCGCACTGTCTACCCTGGAACTCAATGTCACAGTGGCAGACGAACCCATCGCCAGCGCCTCCTTCTCTGCCTCCTGCGCGGACGCAAGTGCCGCCATGCAGACACGGATCCAAGCGACACGGATCAACGAACTCGCAGTTCGATCCGTAGTACCCATACGTGCACTGGCAGACATATTCCGGTTCCATCTGCCGAAGCGTGACGCATGTTCCTCCGTTCCGACATGGTCGAGTGACGCACGCATCACGACTCTCGCATACATCGCCAAAGACAGATGGCGGACAGATGCACCGGAAGTTCTTAGGCGGATCGTTGACGCAACTTCCGCCTCTTTGGCAGGGACTGCTTACGCATGCGTCGGCATAGTCACACAGTGGTCCGTAGAAGGTTCCGTTGGGGCATTTGCAGTGGAACGTGCCGTCCGCTTTGCCCACACAGAGTCCACCGTTCCGACAGGGTTCACTCGAACACGGGTTGTAATGTTGACAGTTTGAACCCGAGTAACCCGGTGGACAGGTACACGCGTACCTATCCCCAACGGAGCTTTCGAGGTGACATCTTCCCGGTTTGCATGGATTTTCGGAACAGATGTTGAAGAACTGGCAGAATTGGCCGAAATTTTCCGGAGGACAGACGCACGAATATTCAGTCTGTGAGACGTTGACGCACTGGGCTTCATTTGAACACTTAGACCAGGCGCAGGAGTTGGCGAATTCGCAGTGCTCGCCCGAGAACCAGCTGGGGCATCGGCAGACGTAGGAGGTGGTGGAAGTGTTGAGGCAGGTGCCACCGTTGATACACGGAGCTCCGAAGCAGGGGTTGACCATTTCGCAGAGGGTGCCCCAGAAACCGTCGGAACATTCGCAGAGGAAATCATCGACGGTCAACCTCAGCGATAGACACACGCCGTCGTTGAGGCAGGGACTGTTGTAACACGGATTGTGGAACGTACAGTTCTCTCCCGACCATCCTGGTATTCAAACAGAGCAGCTTTTATCTTCACGCTCTCTGCCCACTCCTCTCGATGCGGCCCTAGCACCTTCAATTTACCGTGTCCATTCAGTGCAGTCTACGTCTTCTTCTCTCTCTGTCTCCCTCCAATCTTCCGTCTGTGTTAGTTCTCATCGAGGAATGTCACCAATCCACTTCTTCTGTCTTCCGCTAATAGTAGTCTTATGCTCTCTTTCATCTTCTACCTCATACAGCACCTCTTCCCTAATTCAACTAACCTCCTTCGTCGTGCGCTATAACTACGTTTCGAAAACATAGCATTTATATTACTGCATGGCAGTTCTCTACTGACTATCATCCCATAACACAACACGACGGTCACAGTTGCTACATGGTAGACCAATCATCCTACCATCGAATTGCGATAGAATATGCAGCAACTTTATAAATCTTTCATGTAAAATAAAATGCAACAGCAAATTGTGTCTTCACGTAATAATCAATTAAAGAGAATAGAGCTGACCTTGTTCAGTTACCACACCGTAGGTCGTCTCCTTGGTTGCATATAATTATTAAGTACATCGTTATGAATTGATCCTAAGGGGACATTTAAAAAAATTGTATTTGCTAGTTTATATAGCGACGCTTCGAAAGAGACACATCAGAGGTTTTCTCAACCATCCAAAAGAAACAACAATAGAGTGACTTTGAAAGCTAGGCCAAGAAGCACAAATTGCAGATTGCAAGACAACTGTTTGCCTGAAAGATATGTCGAAAACAGCAACACTTCAAAATTGGCAGACATTACATTACATTACATCTGTTGCAATTATTACGATTGCTAGTACCGAGTGGTTAAAGTTTCGTGAAAATGAGCATGATGCAATATTATGAACTATAAATGTTATGTTTAAGCTGCTATTTGTAGTCTTATGATTACACTAAAGTTAACAATCGAGGTGTACACTTGACGCTCTCCTTTAACTGTTGACAAATCAATCGAATATAAATTTAATCAACACTGAAATCATGTACTTGGTGTGTGGTCATAAGGCATTGGAAAGACCAAACAATAAGTTGCACCGTCAGCACCTCATTCTTATTAATTCGACAGTAAACGAGCATAAAGCCAGATGGTGCTTTACAGAATAGATAACTGTCGTTGGACTGTTAGGGTCAAATCGTCTCGCTTTGCGACTACCGTCTCCACGGCGATTCTGTGAGGCGTGTTGAACGAGAGACTTCAGCGCTCGTGAATAAGCTGATGGCCTGCGCTTGGCTTTCGAGTAGCGCTCTAGAAGTTTGGATATTACGTTTACGAATACGGTCTTCGATTCCTCCCTTTTGAGACCGACATTGTCATGAACAGGGCTACGTGTGTGACCGATCAAGTAACCTATCAACTGCTCAGCTCTCACCTGGCTCGCAGATGCATTTGTAGCTCGTGTTCGACATGTTGTGACAGGCGACCGAGTTCGACCCACACGGACGAAGGTGACGACAGAGGTCGACGTACTCACATCGTCGCCCGAAGCGCCCCTGTTCGCAGTCACAGAAGAACCGTCCGTCGATGCTGTTACACATTCCGTTGTGCAGGCAAGGGTTGTCAGCGCACGGACTATACAGCTCACAGTTGTCGCCGTGGAAACCCGGTCGACAGCGACAGACGTAGTCAGCATCGGTGACGTTGCGACAGATTCCGTTGTTCTGACAGGGTGACGAGGAGCAGGGGTCGTAGCTAGTGCAGTTGCGACCGTAGAAACCGTCGTAGCAGAAGCAATGGTAGTCACCTTCGGCGGCGGCGGCGGAGGCCACGTTGCGACAGTAGCCCCCGTTCTGGCACGGACCGAGGACACACCGGTCGACGGCGTCGCACTGGTCACCGATGAAACCCCGGCGACACTCGCATCGCTCCTCGCCCTCCTCTCCGATCACACAGACGCCCGCGTTCTGACATCTCAGGAACCCGACGCACGACCGCACATGTTCGCAGCGGTCGCCGAAATAACGTCGTGCGCATGCGCAGCGTCGTCTTCCGGCTTCCGTGACCGCTGTTCCGCCGTGCTGACAGTCTACTTCCGGGGCATCGCCCTGCAGTTGACATTCTTCTGCACATCCGCTCTCTGCTGCATTGCAATCGCAGCGGATTTCTTCCGTGGTCACGTGACCATGTCGGTCGCACTTGGAACACGTACTTCCGGTACAGTCTTCTGCTTGTTCTGCGCAGTGACACTGATATCCAGGTTGAAGCGATGTCGGAACGCAGATGGATCCATCAAGGCATGGATTTGCAGAACACGCTGAAAGAAGTTATAAAATGATGTAGGGTATGACGTAATCTGTCTGCATACCCACCATCAAACCAGCGCAATGCGTATTCATGAAATACTAAGATGATTGTCATATTACAGCATGACTACCTATTACATAGATGTCTTTGACAGCAGCTCTAGTCGCCTGATCCGTGTTCCATTTACTACAGTCAGGCAAAATATAAAGCCAGTAAGATCTCACTACACCTAGGTTATCTACATCTGAAAGAGCGCACCCCGCCTCACACGTATCTGTAAAGAAAGCATGCCGACTTTGGTTCGCTTCCCGATCCTGGCTTATTTTAGAGATTTAACACGTTTTTCCCGAATTTCATTTCATCTTCATTTTCACTTATATTATACTATTTGACGCTTGAATAAAAATTTCAAGTTAATTTTTCATTTATTTTTAACTATTCCATAAAATTTGTAAGTTTGAACCTATGTTCCAATATTGGAACACCAGGCACAAGTGGTTCTTGACGATAACCTAATTCAGATCAACATTAGCAAGAAAAGTAATGACTAATAAGTTGACTAACCAAGAAAAAGGGCTCAAGTCAAAGTCATAGCACATCAAGTCACAGTCACAGTCATAGCACTTCAACTCACAGTCATAGCACTTCAACTCACAGTCATAGCACTTCAAAGATAAAGGTTAAACCTGGAGTTAGCAAGACCATTGCACGTGGTCCTAAATGTCCATTCAAACGGGAGACCGGTGGTGTATGGCTTTACCCGATAAATTCATTAGAACATGAACAGTGTTGATGCCACGTGCAGTCGCAATAGCAAATTCGAGCATATTTTAAAGAGATTATCGACAGAAGGGACGTTTTCTGAGATGGCGAATAGGTGTTCTCAGTTAGATGGGCTATTGAATTATAAGCAATGCCTGTTATGACAATCACATATTCTGTCACAATTCTGTCGTAGTTGTGCAATTCATAACAGAATTGCCACTTACAGAGTCAACAACGAATACATTACTACCAGACTGAGTTAGTACAAGCGTTCGGCATTTCACGGTCCGTGAATCTTTTGTCCACGCTCAGCGGAAACAAAACCGCTGTCCTTCGTGAAAACGATTAATTAGACTCAGAGAAATAATTATTGCCATAAACTGTGGAAAACACTTTTTGTGGCATATTGCGTAGCAGCGACAGAGACGGCCACAGAAACCGACTCTCGAGCAGAGTATATATATATTACATAAATACAACTATATGTATATTATATATATTATATATATATATACACACTGTAGATGAAGACAACCATATCTTCGTCGATCAAAGCGATATTCTCAGCGTCCGAATCAGCAGAAGAGGTTCCACTACATCAGCGCTAATAAACTTTTTCAATGTCTTCCAAGCCTCCAGTAAGTCGTTTGACGGACGGCGAGTAATCGAAACACGTACGTAGCCACGGGAGGCCGACCAGGTCGGCCGAACGGCGCTGCCGAGCGAACCGGGCTGCCTGCCGGGGACGGACGGACGAAAGAACGGAGGGAGTGAAGGACCGGCCTGCCGTCCTATCTGGGCCCCATCCTCTGCGACGATAGTCGATCACAGAAACGTATGATAAATGCAAACCAATTATGAATTCCGTAATATCCTTATCGTCCGCGTTTGTTTGTTTGTCCATCTCTGTCTGTCTGTCTATCTTTCTGCCTCTATCTCTGGCTGTCTGTTTACCTCTCTGCCACCATATCTGGCTGTATCTGAGTCTCCGGAGCCGAGTCGACGACTGCGCCGTGTGATTCAATTTGTCGGTTTGTTTAGGTGCGTAATCTGGTCATGAATCGAACAGATTTTCCGATTGCCCTCTGCCCCAATCTCGCCTCTGCCCCAATCTCGCCTCTGCCCCAGTCTCGCCCTCGGCTCTTCAATATGATTTCGTCTAATGAGATTCAAATCCTGCTCTTCAACCGCAGAGAAGGCAGCTTGACATACTCCCACATATGATTACAAGGTCTCCTCTGTGTTGCTCTTGCTCGCACCTCCACTAGACAGACCCGTGCCTTCTCAGTGGTAGGCCCTTGATTTGGAATGACCTCCCTCAATTTGGAATGACCTCATCTTTGGTATTGCGCTGCCTTCCTAGAACCCCTCATTCTCAGGCATTCCTTTCCCATCTTAAGACGACATAACTTGGCCGCATTGGGGTTGGAAGCGCCTTCGAGAGACCCCTTGAAGAGATGCTATATAACTCCACGTAATGAATGAATGAATTACCATTCTAAATGTCTTAATGACAGTTAAAACATTCATAATCGCAATCGCTAATTTCGAGATATTTACGGAACCTAAATCCGCGGGATCAAGCCTTATTCACAAGCGCTCGGTCGAATGGAAGAGTGAACAGAATAGGGATCGATTCAGCCCATGACTTGGCAGTTTGATAGCAGGCGGGCTGTGGTTGAAAGTCAACAGAATAAAGCAGCGAGGTACGGAAAAGGATGAAAAGGAATCTCGATGATATTTGTGAAAGAGGATTGTTTCACTTTTGAAACAGACATTTTTAGATTAATATTATATTAATATATAATGATAATATAATAATATCACTATATGATATTAGGGTATGGGCGTGTGCATTCAGTGTCTGATACACGTTAATTATCAAGAGTGATGGGTGTAAATGAAATTTGAACTGTCAGACTGACTGATCAACAAAGACATTGATTGGATTAAGACGCAGAAAGTGATCGATCTTCTATCACTTATAGACTTGTGCTATTGTCGTCAGTGTCCAGGTGATACCAACACATCTGATATCTCGTCTGATAACGCTGCTGACTAGTGTCTACATCATGCATCGGCCAGTGTCCACGTGACAGACACGTATCTATATTTTCTACATTTAACTTATCCTGCTTTAGCACTAATTTCAATATTTTACTTTCAAGGCTTAATGCACTATTTGTCCCAGCTGAGATACTTTCCCGTGGTATTAGATAGACTACTGATAAATGGTGAAGAAATGTCTTATCTAGTAATCTGTCGTTACGTAATGAATTCATGTATATTGACCTGATTATAGTTTGGTCGCAACATCAGTTGATGTTCATGCCTTTGGTAATTCATATCAAGAATTTATTTATTACCGAAATTGAATGATTACCAGAATTTGATACCGCCCTTCTTCAAAAATTTTTTGCTCACAAGTGCACACACACGCCTCGACGGCACAATTGCAGTTTATAGAGCACCTATTCAAAAAACTTAATCAGAGACGTTCCCAGCTTCATTTGCACGCATAACCGATGACCATTAGACTCAACTCTCGAATGTGGTTTTCGAAATTTGGAGTTAAAGATTACGATTACGACAGCAGTAAGCTAGATCTGCACTGACCGTCACTGGGGGTGGTGAAGTTAACCTCTGCAATGAAGACCGGTTGATCTTTCGCTGGGATCAGGGCACGAATGGTAACCAGATAGTTTGACGACGCCTTGAGATCCGTCAGTTGATGGCACTGGCGTCTGGCGTTTCTGTTGAGACGAACGGAGAAGACGCGAGACAGTTTCGCTTCGTTGAGCACTAACAATTCGTATTTGTTCAGTTGAGCGAGTAACGGATGAGTCCAGCAGACTCGACAGGAGGAGGAGTTCAGGGCGATCACGCTGAAGGACTCCGTTGCTACACAGAAGAAATCGTAAATCAGTTTAAAATGCACAGAGATACTTAAGTGCTCTTTTGCATATACATTGTACACATATATACAGTCAGACACACATGCAAGCACACATACGTGCATGAATGTATGCATACATGCAGGCGTATTTGCGTACTGCGTACGTACATGCATATCTGCATACATACATATATGTGCATACCTTCATACATATATAATGAAGACTACGATGGTTTGGACATGTGGACAAAACGCCATTAGACCGAATTCAGCACAATGCACTACATGGACGATTGAGGAAAGAAAGGTATGAAACAGGGGAAGACCAAGATACAACTTGTTAGATAATAATATTATATTTCCAATGCATTAATATTTTTAATGAGGACATTGCATTACTTAAACTGACACTAGAGCAGAGGTATTAAAGAGCCGACCCGTGGGCCATTTTTGGAATATTATTTCTGGCTCACGGAGCCTTGTTTAAAGGCACCACAATTGAGAATTAAAGGTCTAGTTTGTCATTTTAAGGCTTTGTTAGTTCTTAAATGATTGTATTTGATAGTGTATATCAGAATCACATTTCAAAACCTAAATCAACTGTTTGTATGGCCCCTTCTAAGATCGCTACCCCATTTTACTCATGCGCCTTCGCACTGTGGCCCGCCACTTGATGGATAATGATTATTGCTGCTGACCCGCAATAAAAAAAATTTCTGACACCCCTGCACTCGAGGAGCAATGGACTTGAGGCCATTTCATTTTTAATTGTCAAAAGGCTGGTCTCAAGAACTGCTGCTGCTGCTGTGATGGTGATGAGGAGGCTCAAATGATGACAATGATGATATATTTATTCATTGTCAAGATGTTGAAACTGAAAGAGCGCGGACCTAGCAAATTCCCAATAGCACATAAGAAACATACTACTCTCATGTCAAGTGTATCCGTTCAATATGTACATAGGCCTAGGACTTTGTAGTAGCCATATATACATATATATATATATATATTTGTGAAGGCGGTTGAAATATTTCCCTTCATGGACCAACAATCGGATATCATCCGCCTCCTTCCACGGTGCTGCTGCTGCTGCTCCGTCCGACCGTGAAGCATTTATTGGCCTCTGTTGGCTGAGACTCATTTCACACGACGACTGCCAAGCCCCGGCGACTGACTGTCCGCTGACATCATCTGACATGTTATCGTACACCGCGCTAACAGAAAATGACGGGATAATTGCATAAATAACAACAACTGCCCCACAGAGGCACGCCTATCGCTCGATCACCCGGTCGGTCGATCTGTCGGTCTGTCGGTCGGGGAGTCACGCGGCGGCTGTTCGACCTCTGCTTGGGCGGCGCGCACGATAGTCACGCATGCAGGCGATGAAGGATTAGGTTACACGGTCCGCCGATGCGGCGCCCGACCGTGAAGTCGACGATGTCGTGAATGACTGGGGCTGGGCCATCGCTTCTGTGGGGTAATGGGACCATCGGACGGAATCGCCCTGCATGCACGGGGACCGCGACTAGAACACATCAGAAATAATTCACCAGTTCAATTTAATAACCCGAGAAATTGTCGACTCACACGGCACGCGATCCCAGAAGATCGTTCGTTGATATCTCACCAGTGATCATCTTTGTATGAGTCTAATGCTGGACGGGTGTGTGCGAGTTATCCTGAAGTTTCTGGGGATCCGAGACTCGGACTCGGTTAGTCGGATCTCCAGTGATGCACCCAACCGTAATCGAGGAAGACTTGGAAAATTCCGGCAGGTTGAATATAGCCCTATGTATATAGTATATATATATAGTATATATATATAGTATATATATATAGTATATATATATGATGTAGCTACACCGTTATTCTGTCAAAAACTACTGTATGAGAACCCTGAGACTATGAAGGGCAGGGTGAATAAGCACCTAAGTCTTTTGTTTGAAATAAAATAAAGCTTGTAATTATATGGGACGGTTGCAGACAGTGCATCCAAGGCCAGTACGTTAGTTGTGTGCACTGGATTCAAAAGAATACTTCTACATAAAGACCTACGATATATTGTAACATTTAATGCAGAGTATATCTAATATGGATAGATCTTCTGCGGCCGAAAGTTCAGCCGCAATACAAACGAAAATGTTACTTCTACGGCCGAATCCATAAAAAAACCTAGCGCGTGAAGACATCTGTACATGCGCAATCTTTGGCGCACGCGCACTGTAAAACCCAAAAAATTTTTTTGCACCGTGAGGGTCGGTAAGGGTCAGGTAAAGCATCGTGAGGGTCAGGTTAGGCGTCTTGAGGGTCGTCTAGGATCAGGGTTAAGGTTATTGTCGTTTTTAGACAAATACGAAGAACATTTTTTCGAAGAAGTTATTTTTCCGTGCGTTGAGAGGCCGAAGTTTCGTTCGCCGAAGCTCCAGGCATCTAATATATATCATATATACAACATTAGTACATTACAGAGCGAAAAGTTTTTCAACCAAATACGAATTGCAAAAGCGCTACATAAAAATTTTAAAATTCATCTATAGTATGAATGCCATAGTTTAACTGAAGGTTTTACTGATTAGTTCTTTTGTGATCTAAGATCTCTTTCTTAGTTTTAGGTTTCAGCATGTGAGTTAGACTAATTTTTAACTTCTTCGATTTTCGGCAAATTAAACACTTACTGTGAAATCATCGATAATAATCAGCGTGGAAATTTATAGCAATAAGTGACGATGATCCAAGCAAGAAAATTAATTTCTGTATTCATTTTCAGTTGTTTAAACAAATTTACATGCATTATGTAGGCCTACTTGTGTCTAATTTTACTTTTTGTACCGCTCTGCTGTCGTTTGTCAATCGTAGGCCCATATTCGGACAAATGGTTAAGATGCTACATTGTATAGCTCTACTTTGAACTGAAGCTTATGAAACTGTAGCTTCGGCTGTATAAGTTCCCAATGAAGAAATTTAACGAACGTAATTTATAACATGTGTGTATTAATTATATAAAGCAGAATTTCGATATATATATATAAGCTCACAGTTCAATGTGTTTATGTGTCCTTTGCTGCCCATTAATAGAACCTCTACAAGCGGACGTGAGAGGAGCTAATGAAATAAGTCCGTTGGGATTCATTATACCCGACATCGCAAGACTTGCCATGATACACCGTCGAGCAAATATTTCCATATATGCAGATGCATGAATGAACCTTATTCGGCGCCTGTTCATACGTACGGTATACATGCTTTTGAATATAAGAACATAACGAACGATAACAAACGATAACGATAACAAACGATAACGACGACAAACAATAACGATAACAAACGATAACAAGCGCAAACTCCGGATTTATGTAGATCCCAAGTTCACGTAGGCATCTATGAAACAACTCGAAACATGTAATCCTGAGAATCCGTTTTATTATCGCGCTGTTTGTCTTAGCAATTTGCTTCTGATTAGGAGTTTACTCGTCAAATCTTGTATACCTGAGAGACAAATGAGACGGTCTTAGAGGATATGCATAAAACTTGTTACTGTTGTCAACGGCAGCTGTTGGTCGGGTTCCGCTTAAGCGCTTCTGATGTCCCTTTTAGACCCTTGGTTCAAGAGAGTTTCACACTTTTCTGGTGGCTGGTGAGCCTTCGAAATAAAACACTAATTGATGGATGCTATGAGATAGGAAGACCAGCAAAGGACATTGACTTAACCTCTGATAAGTGAAAAGGCCAGCTTGTTAAAGAAGCGAAATAAATCAGATCTAGCGAGAGAATCCCCGAGGCTAATTCTGACTAGGACAGGTTCAGGTTCCAAGTGGCATTTTAGCTTCCACAGATTAATTAAGTAATCCACACTTTGTAGGATGAAAACGAAATGCAAAGCTCAGGTCGCCTTGATCAGAGATTTATCGAAACGGTGTGCAATTTAGTGCATGAGATCCTAGAGAAATTAATGAAGGCATAAATGTAATACACGACAGAGAAAAACCATAAACATATAATCAAAATAAGTACCCAGAAAGCAAATAAAGCATCATTACTTGAGCATATTCTGCTTCGGCTTTGCTGCATGATCGCTGGAAGTCGAGTGAATTGGACAATAAGAGTCACAAAATTAATTAAGGATAACTTGCTAAAAATCGATATACAAAGGACCCAATATGATTCGACAAAAAATCGCCAGAAAATCTGACAGTGTTGGACTGGAGAAAAGAGAAAAGCGAGAAACAGACATAGACTCGACAACAGATTCATAAAAGTAATAACTGTAGGACTAGCTATAAAAGCAGTTGCTGCAGCAGTATGCAAACTATACACGTACGTCTCAGAGTCGACGTCATTTGTTGCTAAAACAAAACAGGAAATCAATCATTTATACATTATAATCAAAAGAGTGGTTCATAAATTGCATAAAACTGGAATCAATCATAAATTAACCAACGAGTTAATTACACGTAACTTATTCTGCACACGCCGTGACGTAGTATTGCACTAAATTCTATTATATATTATATATAATAGAATACATATTATATATATTCTCTTCATAATTCGGACTAGGATGGCTCTCACTCAACATCGTACTTACTCAACATCGTACTTATGCATCTGCTGGTCCGTTGCTTTAGTATGATATTTTCTTTCTGACTCGCTCTCTGATTTTAACTCAGAGGGCTTCTGTCTATGCCCACATTCTTAAGACCTTTGTTTTCCCACGACGCCTTTCGCACTTATATCGCCTCTGATTAGGTCGTACTGGAAGATGGGCTATAGAAATATGTATATACAATACAATACAATGTTGCCATTGTCGTTTTATATCTTGCTTACTTGAGTCAGTCCCCACTGCAAATACCTAATATACTCACTGCAAAGCCAATTTTATATTGAAAGTGTTTAAATCGGTCTGCGTCAAAGCTTAATTCTTATAAAAATGAAAACACAACAGATCCACGATAATCATAGTGTTCAATTCTTCACATTCGTTGGATAATCTGAAACACTATCGACACAAATAGTAGTGAAACGTTCACTAACTAATGCGTTAAATCAACTCCATTTTGGATGTGTTGGTGTTCAGCAGTGCCATCTGTTGAAACGTCCAATGCTATACAATGCCTTTAATGCCTTTAACGCCTTTAATGCCTTTAATGTCTTTAGTGTCTTTAATGCCTCTAATGTCTTTAATGCCTTTAATGTCTTTAATGTCTTTAATGCCTTTAATGCCTTTAGTGCCTTTAATGCCTTTAACCAGGTAGGTGCTATCACTGTATTCGAATCTATTCGACGGCGTAGAAAAGGTCATTGCTAGTAATGTGTTTAGACTACCTTTAACTCTTTGAAACCTGTGCTAAATATTTGCATCTCCAGGTGTATTAGCACCGTGTAGCGTTCTTTAGGCATCCATCTAATAGAACTCCATAAAGTTCAGGTAGCTAAAACGAACAGTTGTAAGTGCTGTAATACGCCAAGCAAATTTCTGTCGACGGCAACGGCCTCTGTTGTCATAAGCCGTTGTTAAACCCTGGATCCATCCAGCCAGCCACAGTTTAGCAGAACCAAAAAGATGGGACAGAAGATGGGCTAATTTTTATCTCTTCAGCTTGCTGTGCATCGTTTTTCAAACAGATGCATTTTTTAACTGTGACATTTAACATCATAACGGCCAACGCAAAAGGCGCCTCATAGTAGATATTTTGAAGGATCGCTATATAAATGTTTGATTACATTACATTAACATTAAATAACATAGAACACTAGGCAATAACTGAACAGAGAAGTAGGAAGCGAAGAGAGGAAAATACAGCGAAAGCAACAGTAATCAGCACTAGAAAGAAGCAGACAGGCAGCACATTGTCGTATGTCAACATATCATGCTCTTTTATGTAGAGCTTGATTTTGATTTGTTGTTTGTTATGATTACATTATATTACACTACACTACATTACATTTTACTATCTGATAGTCTTTGTCTCCATATCGGTTCTACCAGTGACATGCGATGGGAAGTAAGAGCTCACTGAAACAGAATTGCATAACTTCGTCCAGCATTTTTCATTGCCAATGTGCAGTAACTGCAACGTGAAACTGGATGTATCTAGAAATCAAGAACAATTAATACGTTCTAACTTCTAATTCATATTGTAAAGTACTGTAATGCAGTCATATTGCCTGTCTTGTTTCTATTTTAACCTATCAGTTGTATTCAGTCTAGCAACTGATTGAAACCTGCTTTCAAATTCCGGGCATGAACTATGAATTCGACATTCTAGAAGGCTTAGTCGACAGTGCGAAGCAAAAGCGATCATCTCCAATAAGTGCCGACGATAAGTAATCAACTGGATTATGCTAATGCGCCAACAGGCAGGTTCACGGCCATTTTATTAGCCGTAAGTTGAACATTATAGCTAACTAAGCCTTAAGAGAGGATAACGAGATTGCTTTTAGGAAAAAAATGCGATCATAGACGCAGAAACCTTGGCATGCAGGTGAAATTCTACACTATCCTACTGATTTTCCACCGTATATATAAAGTTGTGAGCAGGATGTATGGACGACTGCAGACACTAAAGACAGTAATACTTGGAAATGTGTTCGAGAAAATCTCGAGAGGGACCAGTTACAGGAAGATTAATTGATCGTGTAAGCCAGGAGAGTCGCGGGGTTAACAATAATGAAACAGCGAGAAGATAAAGGCTTGAATGCGGGCGATCATCGACATCGCTCGCGTGCTTCTCAGCTAGCAAGATCATTATGACAGCAATAGAAATTGTGCCTATAAATAAACACATGGAAACTGTGCCAATATAAATGCAAAGAAATGGTGCAATATATGAACACACAGAAATAATGCTACATATTTGCACATAATCCGCAGTACGAAGTTTCAAAGTAGGCCTATGGACCTATGCTGTATACAATGTAATCGATGGGCCAACGTTTTGGTAAACCTTTAAAAAGTATAATTGCATCCAAGACCATGTTGAATACTGTTACTTCAGTATAAATATAAGCTTGTTGATTTTTTATATCAAGGCAGTAGTTTTTATATCTTTTAATTTATATAGCGCCACTCATGAGCGCTTCACCAATCATAGGCGCTGAAAAGTACATGTATAATTGATAACAGGGGCGTCAATCCCCCTTGAGTGGTGAAAGCAAACCCCCGGTCCCATGTGCTAGAAAGGCTAACTATTTCCTCCCTAAGACGCATAAATGCCACCCCTACCTAAAATTGGAGGAATTTGCCTCCGGACTCCCCCCTATCTGGACGCCCTCTGATTGATTAGATGGAAATAGGAAGCAGAACAGTCTCGTTAGCTGGCCTGAGAGGTCACCAGAGGTAGGTAGGTCCTAGCGACTTCATTTTTCTTAGGCTCCGCATATGAGAACGTTTATCCAGTTCTCTCCTCGCCATGCAATCGCCCCATTGAAAGCGCACGGTCAGTGGCTTCAATATAACTGAGTTGGCTAAGGAGTCTAAAATTTATGGTACACAGATTATAGTCAACCTCGATTGGTCAGCTGATGCTCGAGTAGCCTACGTATATTCATATAATTATATTGTTACGTTGGGCCAGTTATTATCACCACGTGATTCCGCCGCAGAAGTAGATGCATCGATAATATGATCTGATAAGGACGAAAATCAATTGCGTCTGTCTCTCTGTCTGTCTCTCTGCCTCTCTGTCTATGCCTCTGTCTATCTCTGCAATTCACCATAAAAGCCTGATTCCGTCCGTCAAAAAGTCAAGCGAACGTCTGCTTGTGTGCGTGTATGCATTTTGTTTTCTGCTCATCTATGGAAAATTCCGGAAGTGAAATCCACGCGCACTGGTTTCATCGTCGTCCATCGTACAGGCATAACTCTGCAAAACAATTTTTCCAATGATTTTCCCCGAGGTTTTACTGTCCCACTGCGCCTTCCCTGGTTCAACGAAGTCGCTCGAAATGCTCAATCACTTCTCTACCTTGTCCGAATATAATTATGTCTGCCTATCTCCAATTTTTATTCTTCGTCATCATTTTTTCTGTCTATTTGTAACTCAATATATATGGATGCAATTGAGGTTCGATGAGTGAAAGTCTCTGTGGGTATGTATATGGTTAGTGTGTATAGATTGATTCAGTGATCTTCGACCGAGATCTAAGGTTTATCGCGAAAGACCCAAGCAAGATGGACCAGAAGTCAGGTTATCTATTGAATATGGTCCTCATCAGAACGAATGCATCGGCTGCAGATTGGAACTGGCCGAAATCTCTCTTACTCTCGGCAGTCTCTCTTGTTAGAAGTTTTCCCCACAGTAGGCTACCGTATTTGCAGAAAGACGCCGAAGCACTGACTGTTATCTGGTACCTTGGACAGAAAGACACGTTCATCGTCCATCTGCTGAATAATTTATATAGCGCTGATATGTCTACCCATAGAATATCTACATTCAAGTCTCCTTTAGCAAAAAAGTTTGCACAATAGTCTTCTCAATCTTCTGTTTCGGTAATCACAACATTCTAGTTTCTATTGCGTTTGTATACGCACTTATTTACGAGCCAAGAGGCAAGTGCCATGGTTCTCTACATACGTGTTTTAGCTATTACGGGTACACCGACAGTACAATGTCAGTGGGAAGATGTTTGGCGAGGTAAAGAACACCTAGCGATAGAGACATTACAAGCTGCTATGAGCCAGATAGGCTTAGGGAAATTCCAGTATTCTCTCATATACCGAGACTAAGAAAATTGAATCGCTAGCACTTCATGACCTTGACACTGCCTCAGGGCCAACTTAATGAAATCTTCGTCCTTTTCTTCTCGTCCTCCTTCTCCTACTTCTTCTTTTTTTCTTCTCCACCTTCTTTAAGACAAGTGATCGTTGTCATTCTGGTCATACAACCGATTGATGCACAGCAACGTGGTTTGAATATTGCAGAAGCGTTTGTCCCTCAATATTAACTCTGACACTCAAAGAACCAACTAAGAGCATCTTCTATCCAGGAGTGGGTCTGGCAATAACAGGGTGCAGGCAGTTTACGGTACTTCAACTTAGCCTGCTTTACCCTAGCGCAACTTTGCTGTTTGGCTTACGATGCACTGGCAGAAACCTTGAAGCACTCGTCCAAAATCTTCATACTCAAGACCTCAGTCTAAAATCTCAATCCTCTCTTGATGACCTACCTGTATACTGTCTTTCCAAAGCGCCACTATATCCATGCTTCTCGAGAAATTTGCTCATATCATTACTATATCCATGCGTCTTGACAAACCCGCTGATATCATCACCAAATGCGAATCTGACTCGAACAATCCTTAGTATAATTTCAGTATTTTCACCATAACCAATAGACATCACCACATCACTGCTGTCGTGAAATCATTCCACTGGTTCAAAATTGACATAACTGAATGAATAGAAGTTAAGTCATATCACTTACCTACAAAACACCTAAATCCAAACCCCAGTTGCTCAAAACGGTCCAGTCAATCTTCAACCAATTCATCTTCCACCTCATATTGCACTATTTGACCATTCCGCCGTCATATCATCACCTGGGCCGGTATTTGTAGTTACTGCATAGCCTAGCCTACTCCTACCTCTGTGAATATCATACAAGACGTATCGTTACTCTGGGAGTAAGTATTCACGAATAGGAGATACGTCGGTAGTAGGCTATTCCATCCCCCATAACTACCGGCCATGTGAAAATCCCTCCACGGCCGTAACTGCTGTGTCGCCTCTTTGGAACAAACTCTCGCTAGTTTAAGACAAATGTCTGGTCTATCCTAAGATTTCTCCTCTTGCTTTCACTTCGCCTCTCTTTCACTCATAGCTGAAAACATGTCTTTTTAAAATCCTCTCCCAATTCCTCCATGTTTCCCTTAATTTCCTCGCGGCTGCAACTGTAAACACAATTCAAACTCAGCCGTCCGACTGTCTGTCTGATTCTCTGCATCTTGACCCTCTGCTTATCGATTCGATTTCATCAAGCGACTGTGAATAAGCTGGTTCCCGTGACTTCGCTTTTTGGGGCGCTGTAGAAATCTAGAGATCACAATACCAATATCACGATTTACGATAGCACGGCTCCAGTTTACGAACAGTCTAAATTAATTAATTCAGCGCATCATAAATTACTACATATGCGCATGCGCTTACAAACACACACAGACACACACACACATACGCACGCACATAACGTCAGAGTGCTGAAAACTGTGATAACCTCATTAAGTATAATAACATGTAACTGCCAGCATATAAATTTTATGCTGTGGCTAAAAAAACAACGACCGTTAGAATTGAGAGGAGAAACTCTTGAGAAACTAGGAAATGGTGGATCTGTTTCCCCTCTCCATGTAACTCACGCAGACCAGATACGCATATTTACATTTCGCCCTTTTGTAATCATGATAAAGGCCGTAAAGGAGCCTGCTGAAGTAGAACCAATCGATACTGACTTGACGGAGCAGAATGATCGTGCCCGTTAATAAGCCACTGATAGGATTCGATTTGATTGGATGACGATATCATAACAAGACATCTCCCATTGGAAGCTGATTTACGAAAGTAATTTCGACCAAGGTGACGTCATCCTAAATTTATCCCATTTCCTACCTGAACAAAACGCAGAGGTCAATTCTGATTTTTATATGGGGCAAATCTACTCGATAACGATTTTGATGCAAGTGAGTATTCAGCGACGCTGTTTCTTAAGTACCTTCGTTAGTCGTGTAGAGCAAGATAGGGTGTTGGACCTACAGGCCTATATACGATCTTAATGATTGACTTCATCTGCACACAATCATCATCTTTAATACGATGACATGAAAAAGACATGACTTGAACAGGATTATTACTAGGATTAGAACAGATCTAAAAAGAGGCTTTGATGATCTGAAACGAGGTTTTGGCAAACGTGATTATGCTTAATGATATAATATGTATTATGCACATATAATTTTTTTAATGTCGGCCAGGGAGCGGTTTGGTTTGAATTGCTTTTGCCTGGCGCTCTGAAACTACGGAGATTTTCTGCTGGACAGCCTAACAAGTTAGATTGTCCCAACGGAAGAAGAAAGATATTAATGCGAAGGCCTTCTCAGGTCATCTACAAACGCGACGATGCAAAACGTGAAGCTGAATCTCAGTGCTAAGTTGGCGCCCGAAAGACTCCCAAATTAAGTCTGGTATCTTTTACGAGGCCCCAGGCTGTCGTTGAAACTTCGTCGGTGAGTAAACATAAAAAAATTTGAAATCCGAGAAATGAAGGGCAGAGTGCAAATTCAGAGCAATGCCAGTTATTAATAACAAAGTCGTCTGACGAATGCTTTGTCAAAAGGAATGTCAGTCGGAATCGTTGACGCGATACGTGTAGCGTATAATATGTATATATGTACGCTCCTAGGCTATGCAATGATACGTACCGTGAATTTCGGCAAACACTGCTCCAGTCATCTGAGTCGCCGCCAGCAAGACGAAGACGACCCACAAATCGGATTTCGTCGAAAGCATCGTTCTCCGTGAACGACAAGGAGCGGGTGGAGACGAGGGTGGAGGAGGCACCCCCTCTCTGCTGTTCCCATGTGGAGGAACCCCCTCTTTGCTGTTCATCGGTATCCTCCGCCTCTTGCGTGCGGATGGACCCAAGAAGAGCCTCCGCGTCGTCATCACCATCATCAGCACCAGCAGCAGCTGACGACAGACTGTCTGTCGGCAAAATACAGAGGATGACAGAAAGAAGGAGAGAAATCGGAGACGCAGCAAGTTTTTCTCTTCCAGCGTCGAAACGATTTGACGAGGATTGGCTGAAGGATCGCGTGATCACCGCCTATATATACGGCGACCGACCGACCGACTGTCCATCCGTCCATCCGTCCGTCCGTCCGTCCGTCCTGCGGTCCTCGAACTACGGTCAGCAGCAATACGCGAACCGATGCTTATAACGGCCGGCTACATGTGGGCAATTACGGATGCACGCGCTCGTCCGCCCATCTTTGATACTGCCTGCTGCTTTATGCATTTTTCAGTATCTCTGGCCGCCCATCTATCTACCTTCATGTGTGTCTATCTCTCTCTGTGCGTAGATTTTCCTTACGCTAAGTGGCTTAGTCTAGGGCGTGAGTCACATATAGGTATCGTTAGTTGTGACGGCTCGGACAGAGACAAGCCCCTCTGTCTGTCCGTCTGTCTGTCGGTCTGTCTGTCGGTCTGTCTGTTTGTCTGTTTGTAGGTCGGTCTTCGTTCGAACGGCTCCTTGGGTTGCCCGCATGATCATAGATTTCAGACAACTGCTCGATAGCCGCGTTAGACGCGATCGCCTATAGCAAACATAACGACTGACAATAATTTAACGCTGGAAACATCGCGACGCCACAGATCAAAGCCTCATAAAAACACTAACTGAACAATACTCGTCCATGTGAATTCCATCAGACGACGATTACAATGCACGTACAGCTTCGTTCTCTCCATACTCTGCGCACTCCCGTACGCACTCCCACACACCAATGGCGTGAGTACATAATGGAGACGTCGTCCAGTGTGTTGTTGCAGACAATGTTTTCAATGCCTTAGACAAAGATGGCGTTACGGACGCCATGGTTACCGGAACAGGACAATCTGGTTGCTGCATATGTATACACCGACCGAATGAACACTGATAGAAGGCAACCTTATTTATGCTCCGCTAATCTGGTCAAAGCTACTTGCAATGCTTCCGTTGCAATTGCTGCTGCTGCTGATGATGATGATCGGGATGTTCTGCATTACAATGACGATGATGAGGAGGAGGATGGTGATGATGATGATGATGATGATGATGACGATGACAATGATCATTATATTGATCATGATGATGCTCCTGCTGCTCATGCTGCTGCTGCTGATGATGATGACGACGACGATAACGATAACGATGATCATTATAATGATCATGATGATGGTCAATGTGCTCCTTGTTCAAAGTACTTAACCTCCTTCGAATGCTTACAAAAGATCAGACTGCACTTAGATATATTGGCGTCGGTCGGTCGGTCGGACGGTCGGTCGGTCGGTCTCCTCCCACGGCACCCATCTCCTTCCCAGATCTTTTATATTGCCACCAGACCGCGCTTCTTCGCGCAAGAATATCCGTCACATATGACATTAATTTTAATACTCTTTACAATGACTCTCTTCCTTGCAGCATGTATTGGCTATCTGTGTATGACCATTTAATATGTATTTCTATCTAATAATTTTTTTATATCTATGCATATGTATAATTTGTATATATTAATATATGTAACTGTATCTGTATGACATGTATTATATTGCAGTGACGCTGTTGCCTTTAATATGTATGTTGTATATATTATATGCTATTTTTTTAGGTATGTACGCATATACAGGATGGCTTACTAAAACATGTCTCACCGGATATAATTCAATATTTGCACAACCAATTGAGAGCTTTTACCAAAATTTCAGAAATGGCAGAGGAAATATTTATCAATAATCTCTGAAAATTTTACTGACATTTAAAAAAATTAAAATTACCATAGCTGTTGATAATATTATGGTTTATTCCGTATTTTCAAATCAACCAGAAAAGGGACAAGTGTCAAAATTCAATCTCATTTCAGTACGAATTCAGATATCTTAGATGCAGTTTATTTTAAAGCATGTACAAAGTGTCCATACAAGTTTCACGCAAGCTCGAAGTTTTTTGTGAAGCTTATTTTAGAGGAGTTTAATGTGTTCTGCAGCAAAAAGTCCCATATTGACTGCAGGGTTTTCCTCAGCTACCAATGTTCTTCGGCTCGGGATGAAATGACTTGTAGCGTTTAAGCTTAACCCCCAGATGTGATGATCAAGAGGTTTAAGTAAGGTCTGGTTGAATTTGAATGCCATTCATATTTGCCAAGGAATTCACCGCAATTGTCGGCTACGAAATCTTAAGCCAACTGTGCCGTGTCAAAAGTTCTGCTGGAATTGAAACCGGGTGGTAAACCAAACTGACAAGCTTACGTGAAATCTTGGGTGGACGCTTCGAACGTGCCTTGAGATAAACTGCTTAACAGTGAAACCAGACTTGCAAAACTTAATTGATCTTGGTGACAGAGTTTCAACACAAGGCTTAGCGGTTTCTGTAGCCTTGTATGGGATGAAGAGCAGTCATCCCTCATCACAACAGGCCTAATACACGGCAGCAGAGGCCATGACGTGCTTCATAAACTTGGCTCTCTCAACCACCTGACGACTTTTGTGAACATGGCGCTTTATTCCGGCGGACCCGAACGCGATCGTTCTGATGGTTTTATCTGGGGTTAGATTAAAACTGTTTTTAGAACTTTTGAGATAACCTGAGCTGGAACGCAACGAAACTTTAATGCGGACAATGATGTTTAGTTCATCAGTGATTAAATGCAAAAGACCATGCTGCGTTTTGCAAGAAGACTTCGAGCTTGCGTGACATCTGGAATGGACACTTTGAACATGCTTTGAGATCAAATGCTTAACAAAATGTCTCAAAATTGCAATGAAGGGCAATTTTATTTGACATTGGAAATTACAAGTGACAGCTAATTTGTCTGCTTAATTTTGAAAGCACGATAGAACATTTAAAAGGCTATTATTTTGGAATCAGTAACATTTTTAGGATGTCTTTACCGATCCTTCCACTGTAAATACGGAAGAACTTGTAGAAAAATCTGAATTAGTTGCGGAGAAATTCCGTTTTGTTTGAGTCACTCCATATATTAACGATAATGTAGAAAATGTATTTCTTCGCTCCAGCAAAAACTTGGGAAAGGAACGCTTTGGCGATATCAACATTTCAACCAAAGTTCTTATGCGGATTTCTAGGTCAACACGACTACTTTCAACATACAATCTACTTTAGATTAAGATATTTAGACACGCTTACTTTAGAATTACCCAAACTTTCGCACATTTTAATGAATGACGGTGACCATTTGCGTCTACGCCTTATTAGGCAGGGCTGGTTAAATAACCACGGCGTGACTAGAAGCGCTCGCCAAATCTCGATAAAAAATTTGTAGAGGCGAAAGGCGCCCCCGCTGAGTTAAACATTCAATCCCAGGTTTGTTGTAAGTTGTAAGGCCAGTATATAATAATACCAATTATAATTATGAAATGCGTGTATATCTTTGCAATATTTATATCTATGCATGATTGCAAATGTAACAACAAATGATTATATGTAAGTGTTTCTGTATGATATTCTATATTTTAATGCTGTTTACAGTGACTCTATAGCCTGTGATATTTAGATCCCATAGACCCTATGTGGGTGTTCTGTCGGTAGACGTGGACGATAGAGCCAGTTATGGATTAAACATGCTACAATCGAAGTCCTCCAGACACAGATTTTTCTGGCATGTATGCAGACAATGTGGAGGAACGCATTTCGTATAAGAAGGCCCAGAAGACGAATGACAGGTTTTGTGAAGACGTTGTCATCTGGAGTCACCGAAAGAGAAAGTAGCCAAAACATTGTCCTTCAACTGATGACATAAGCCTCTGACTGCAAGGGACAAAGGAGGCCTAGACATTGTTCCCCAACCGATGACATAAGAATTTGACTGCAAGGGACAGAGGAGGCCAAGACATTGTCCTCCAATCGATGACATAGGCCTTCGATTGCAAGGGACAAAGGAGGCCTAGACATTGTCCCCCACCCGATGACATAAGCCTTTGACTGCAGGGGACAGAGGAGGCCTAGACATTGTTCTCCAGCCGACGACATAGGCCTTCGATTGCAAGGAACAGAGGAGGCCTAGACATTGTCCCCCAACCGATGACATAAGCCTTCGATTGCAAGGGACAACGGCGGCGTTAACAGATGCGCAGGCGACCTCGTCTTGTCATCGGCGCTTGGATGGCGTTGATGGATATTCCGCTTGGATTCGACCTCAGAACCTACGTTTATCCATCACAACAGACTGCGAGCAGAGAAACACGGATGCCGATGCTTCTAGTTGTTTTTTTTACAAAGCGCTCCACTCTGCACAGACACTGGCAGACACAGAGCGACCAAGTCACCGCTTGCAACAACCGACTCTTCGTCAGGACGATCTCTCGACTGTGCGTCTCTCTTAAGCCGAAATTATATGCAATGCACATTAACGACCGGATTGCATATTTCCAAAGTGTATATGACAATTGCAATCACAGGTCTTTCAGCCAATCACAATTCAGCTTACGCATTTGACAGCCATAGCCTCCCTGCCAATATTCATTCGCTATAGTTCATTCGTCTCTGGGCCAATATCTAGCATCTTCCGTTTTATTTTGGCATTGGCAAATATCTACAATTTAGATATAATTATGCGCTCATAATATCTGAGCTTGTTGTCCATCGTAAGGGCGAGTTTTGTCGTTTTAGCCATTGCTTTACCTCACCGCCTGATCTGTTCATCGATACAGTATGTTTACTTTAGAGTGACCGAACTGAACAGGGTACAAAAGTATCCAAACCTTATTCTTTTTTGTGGATTTGTACTCTCGACCTCTCGTCCGCTAACTAAAACATTCCAAAAGGGTAGAATTTTAATAAAAACAGAACCGTCAGATTAATATAGAAAGAGTTGGATTTCTCTAAATCTTTTAATTAAAAAGCGTAGACAAAAGCCAGACATGACTGCATATAATTTCCTGGACAACGCCTGGACAGAATTGGGCGTCTGCCAACCTACCAGTCGGGATTCCGTAGAGCCACTCTATGGAAACGTTGTTCTACTGCCACATTAACCCTTACCCCTCCAATCATTATATCAAACGCATTAAAATTGGTCGCTCACAGCGGCCTCAGAAGTGGTAAGGTTTTAATGGGGTAGGCCTAATCGACAATCGATTAGTTTGGGGTTACCCTTTTCACGGATCCGGTTATATGCACAGTTGGTTTTGATACAAGACTACTTGCTAGGATTTGCAGTTCAAACTAATTTTATTGCTTATAATAGGTGGCCTATTTGATAGTTTTTGGCAATCTATATGTAGTCGTAGTATCCAGACGTATTGAATGGTCATAAAGCTTCCACACTAGTCTTAGCTCAGTTATACTAATCATGTGTTGGAACTCATTTCTTCAGTTCTTGAGAGCTGTCGTTTCACGAGAACACGCTGACTACAATCAGATGATAATACGTAGATTATGATAAGTTAAGGTCAATGTTAAGGACAACAGGACATGAGAGTCAACAGATTTTGAAAACCGCAGGATACTATTCTACTGCTACGTTTCACTCTCATTTCCTGTGTAAGGCATTGTAAGAGCGACAGTGTTTATGTAATGTAATCGAGCACTTATATAACGCCCCTTATAGATATCTACTCAGCGGCGGTCTTTGCGCTGGTCTAAATGATGTTGAATGCCATAGCGAATGAGTAGAACACATTATGTCAGCAAAACTATGCACGAGAAGCTGATAAGAGAACCAGTGGTGCACCCAGCTCTAAATTCACAATTCGTAGTTGTCAGCAATTGATAATTGCTGTTCGTGAATTGAATAACCTTTCAGCTCAAACGAAGGTGAGACAACGATGATTCAAAAATCAAGCAATGATACAATTCTGATTTCAGCGACAGTCATCTTTGTCGTACGAGCCGATTTCTTAGCCAACGCTTTACCAGTTTTACCACGTATACTGGATTATAAGCCCGGCCGCAGTTGTGAATTTCCGGCTTGACCATCGACCGTAGAAAGACTCGTCTAACTGATAATGTGCCTAAACGTACGTACCACGCTTGCATAGAATATCTTCATCGTATTATTCACTTGTGTGCATTGGTCGTATAATTCAAACAGCGTCCTTGCGATCCTCTCTAAGGCGCTGTTCAATTAATTTACTCGGACCCAAGGGTTGCAAAAACGACCACATGGAAATGTCCAATTTGCAACACAGTCAGCAAACGGTCACTTGCAAATATATTCTAGCAAAATGCCGCGTAATATAGTCACGCATACATAAAAGATCTCGTGGTCGTATAGACGGCATTTAAGACGTTGAGGTAATATGAGGCCTATTAGTGTAGCAAAACGAAGAATCGGACTCTCCTATATATAATTTCCGCACCGAGTCTTGACTATCAAGATAAATTGCCTCTTAAAGCAGAAAAAGTACAGGCCTAACCACCGATATATTACGTAAATTTACGCATCCTAGCAATAAGATGGCTCACTTTTGAATCTCAGTGTGTCTCAGGATGTACATGTTGCCGAGACGAAAGGACGGTAACTTGGATCGACAACTAGTGTTCTTTCGTGACCAAACGCTGCAACACGAAAGCTGCCGACCGACAAATGATTCGCTTGGAAATTGAAGGCTACAAGTCCTGCTGGCGCATTTCCTAGCCGGATTCTGGGCACTTCACTTCGGCAGAGGAACTGACCGAGCGTCATTACGAGGCACGCATTTCGCAACTGCACGCACACCGTCGTTGGATTGAACTCTTTCGACAATAATCTAGCGATGTAATTAATGTACGCTCTGAGAAGTAGTCTTCGATGACCACTCTTCAGGAAAACCATTCAGTACAGAGTCACGCAAGTAGAATAGTCTTCACCCGTTTGTTGTATAGAGCAGAGAAAGGACAGGAAGACCGTCCAGGCCATACAAAGATGCACCAGAGATTGGTGATATTAAAAAATGATTGTGGTTGTCATTGGCATTAGATTACGAGCTTTTGTGTAGCAACCGAAATTGAACTCAGCCGAACTACGGCGCAATATAAACCACCTTATTAATGCAAGTATCATTACTATTAGCATTATTCTTATTAGTTTTAATTATTATTACTGTTATAATTATTATCATTGTTTTTGTTAATGTTATTCTTATTATCATTTTTTCCCGTTATGCATATTCATATATTGTAAACTCAACAGATTCTCTCCTCAACGGATAGATACATACCACTCTTCAAACTCAGTCGATCAATAAAGGAACTGGGAAAAGCGATGGCATTAAAGCGTTGCTTATTATTATTATTATTATTATTATTACTTTTTTGATGCTCCGAAATACATAGATCTATGAACCCTAAGGAACTACGAAATTAACCTAATATATTGGTTGTCTGGAATGGCCTTGTTAATCGGTCTCCTGAACTATTAAAGTTCCTTTGAATGCTATTATTATTATTATTATTATTATTATTATTATTATTATGGTCTTCAATGTTAATTAATGGTGATGTCGTCCGGAGTAGCCCTGCTCGTTGGACTCCTGAGCAGCGAAAGTTCCCTTGAAAGCAACTGCCTTTGTAGCGTTGAATAATCATCGAGATGCGCTGGTAGAGAAAAGTCGACTCCCTCTGCTCCCCAGTGACGGCGCTCAGTCTGTGTTCCAGTACTGAAAGGAAGCTTTGGCCTTCGGAATTGATGGGGCCAAAGGTTTCGAATGCCACCGGTGTGAAGACGTACGTGGAGGCTAACTCGGCGTATTTCTGAGTTTTGAGGTTCGCCGCCCTCTCGGCCGCTGCGCCCGCTCTTTGTGATGTTTCTGGCAGATAAGACGTTGCCTTTGTATCTGACACTGTTGCGTCCCATATCAAACACAGCCCCGCCCGCCATGGTATATGAGTGAGTCCGTCTGGTCTTTTACCATCAGATCGGGTCAAGCCCACCGGCTCTTTGACAGTGGGATCCCTGCACGGATAAGACTCCTACAAATAAGGTCGTTCAGGGCCGCGTGTCTGGGCCAGCGTCCCAGGCCACATGAGAGACCGTGATATCCGTTTATCTCGACCAGGGCACTACATGGGCACTGTTTGTAGTCGGTAGGGCTAAGAGCCAGTCGCCTGCGTGTGGTGCTGCCACTGCTCTAAGACGTGCCTGATTCTGGGAATCTTCTTCCGGCTCTGGTACTCCGCTGGTTTCCCTCCATTTGGCCTGAAGGGTCTCCAGGGCAGGGTCCTTTTTAGGCTTTCCTCGCAGAATCCTTGTCTGGAGCATATCAGTGGCTGCAGCCGATGCCAAGAAGGCTGGAAGTGCCAGCGAAACCACTGATCGGATGCCCAGTCCTCCTCTTTTGATGGGCAGGGTGGCTTGGAGCCATGCCTCGTTGGTGAGAACAAGATTGAGCACCTCAGCGAGGCCCACCCTCAAGGCCTTGTCATACTCCTCCAGCCCTTTGTGACCTTCGCATGGAAAGCTTCTGAGGGTATATAATAGTCGGGTGGCACTCAGCGAGTATCGGAGCAAGATCAGGGCGTCATGTGTGGCGATGGACGTTAGTTTTCCCATCATGCGCACTAGTTCCACTGTGTGCGCATCCTAAGTGTTCGTCAAGGCTGTATCCGTTGACAGAGGTACACCTAGGAGTGTGGCCTCTGAAGAGTTAGTCCATCTGAACTGTCTTAATGGTTCGAAGTCTCTCTCTGGATATCAGCAGAAGTCGAAGGGATTGCGCATTTTGTTCGATTTAGGAAATGGCCGAGTTTTTCGCATTCTGTCTCGAGTCTGTTTATATCTTCCGCAACCTCTTCCGCCCTGCCACCTAGTGTTAGGTCGTCCAGAAAACCTACTGTGAGATGCAATTTCTTTTGGATGAGGATGGGCTGTAGAGGGAGACAAAAGAGTAAGGGACCCAAAGGGTCGCCTTGTTGGGGCCCCAACTGGGACAAGACACAGTATCGACCGTATATTATCATTATTATTATTATTGTTATTATTATTACCATTGTCATTATCATCATCATCATCGTCATCAAGCAAATGGCGCTGGTTGCACTTTAGTCTGATCAGTTATCTGTGAGGACCCATTGCAGCGGTATGGCCATGTTACGGCGCCATATAAATTGTCGTTATTATTATTATTATTATTATCGCAAAATTACTAGTACAGTACAGTTGCAAATGTAACCTATGCCTCGGCAGAACATGTGGCTACAACCAAATATGAACGTAGGCAGAGTCTGGAAGTTTCTTGCCAATGATGTATGTCCTGTCATGCAATATTTTCTCATTTCTCTCTAAAAACCACAGTGCAATGAGACTGACTTTGATAGGTAATGCCTCATTAAAAAACTCCGTATCTCATCTGTCACGTCTAACTCCTCCGCTGCAAGAACTCAGGTAGTACCAGTCCCAAGCCTAGATAAAGGAGGAGGGCGACGGTAATGGTCTTTGTTATAACACAGTGTCATTAAACTGCAACTACATGTACCAACCTACCAACTTATCTATCACGTCCAATGACGATCGACTGGCAAAGCTTCTGAAGCAATCGTTATCGATATTGTTATCGGAGTTCTTCCGTTCTCCTTCTGTCTAACACGTCTCATTTCCTTGGTACAGCAGTAACGATTATTTCATTCTTAACCTGCAAAGTCTCTACACCCAAAGAAGAGTAAGCGATCAAAGCGTTCGTCGCCCCATTTCACAGAGATTTCCTTGATTAACAATTAATCGCTAGTCACGACGGCGTAACACACGAACCGTGACTGCAGGACTAAAATCGCCGCCATGTACCGCGTCGCTGGCGGCGCCAACCCTTAATTACCTCTTGTCCACAGATCCTCCGATGATTGATGCAGAACGCGTATTATTTGACAGTACTTATATCGGAGATGACAGGCGCCTCTGTCTGATGGATGTTACGGCTGCATGCCTTTGCATGCGTGAGCAGAATGTACGACGCAGGTACCAGAGGCAGCGACGAACATATACGGTCATCAATAATTAATTAATCCATCGTAATATTGAATATTGAGTGTGACGAACGAGCAGGTGACGACTGCAAACACGATTATTTTTATTTCGGTTGATCTAATTGTCATTGCTGGACAATGCTTCGCGAGTGTTCTGGTACGAGAGGCTTGCACTGTCCTAAGAAATCATAATATGATTTATATTATTCTCTCTCTCTCGTGGGCATGTGAGGGTGTGAGTATGTGTAGGCCTACGTGCGTGTTGACCCCTCAAACAACTGTTTCTCTATCAAATATAACTTATATCATAAGATGGTATATTAGGCTACTTGTGTTTAGATTATGCGTATAAATATGCATATTCATACATGCACATTCAATTATTCATAAATGCATATTATTCACACATTCATATTCAATTATTTATGCATGCATATGTTATTATTCATATTTATTCATATTCATATTTATTATGCATATTTATACATGCGTTTTTAAACATGCTATATCTTACGTGCAATGATAATTTTGTAGCCATTCCTATCTACATGGCATTGTATTCAATTCAATGCGACTTCAAAACAGTCTGAGTATGGTGAGCGTCATTTGAAATTAAAGTCAACATTAAACGTCTATTAAATCTCCAAGACTTGTGCTCGTCTAATATAATCGCATGGAACTTTCTTAACCACTGTCTCACATTTGCTTGACCCTACGCGAAGAAACAACGAGGCACCGGTTATTCTATAGACGCGTTTTTGCCATGGGCTTCTGTCTTTAGGACAATGCTTATTGCCTGACCCCCCTCCCCCATCTCCAAGACGCTTCATTGTCGCTACAGCCTACATCGGAATTGCTCAACATTACTTGGAACTGAATGAAGCAGTAAGTGATTGATAAATGCTTACACAATCATATGCAACACATTGTTTCTGCAGTAATTGAGACCGATCGGTTCTCAAAATTATTACAACATGCGAAGCCATTGAAACCGATGTCAGTGTATTTAAAACCTATAAGGGATCAGTTAATAATGAATGATGGACTCTGACGATGACATCATGAGCCTGGCCTTCTGCCCATCTAGAATTCATTGCATAGCATGGAATAACGCGTCTTCCGCTTATGGTCACAGCACTGACGTACGACAACTGACACCACAGCAACACCGACCCTGAACAACAATGGTAGAGTGGCCTGCATACAATAAAGAGAGTTATTCTATGATAGTAGTGCCACGCCTTCGTTGACGCCTCTTCCACAATCTATTCTCTCATTTTGCATTCAGTTCTGTTTTGTATTCTGCTCTATTAAATACGTATCTGTGACGTCACATTGATAAGAGATTATGTTGAACAATGAGCAAGCTATGGCTGTATAAACTATAAAGTCATGCTGTAATATATTACTTGCAAACACATACATACATACATGAACGCTTGCGTGCATGCATACATATATGCATTCTCACATACATACATGCATGCATACATACGTACGTATATTGATACATTCATACGCACTACTTGCCCCAATTCGTCTTATATATACATGTACGTATATATATATATATTTATATATATATATTCACATGAATGGTTGAGAATGCCATGAGTAAGGATATGAAGAAATTAGGTAGAACAATGTTTATGTTATGCCTATATTCAGTTATGCTATGCTATGTCAAAAACTCGCATATATACATGAATGCAGACCTACATTCATACATACATGTATTCTCACCTACATGCATACACGCATACATGCACACACGCACACATACATACATACACGTATTCACACATACACACATACCTGTCGGCATCGTATAAAAAGTATCAAAGGTATCAACTCACGGTATGCAATAACCACACAAATAACTCTGAATCTGAATTCAGAAGGAATTTATGCTGGACTAGTGTCTGCTGCTGCGATTGTCATTGAAGTAAAACTCCTTAGGATTGGTGGCTGTATCTGTTCAGCAATTTGGATTAGAAGAGAGGAGAGGAGAGGAGAGGAGAGGAGAAGAGAGGAGAGGAGAGGAGAGGAGAGGAGAGGAGAGGAGAGGAGAGGAGAGGAGAGGAGAGGAGAGGAGAGGAGAGGAGAGGAGAGGAGAGGAGAGGAGAGGAGAGGAGAGGAGAGGAGAGGAGAGGAGAGGAGAGGAGAGGAGAGGAGAGGAGAGGAGAGGAGAGGAGAGGAGAGGAGAGGAGAGGAGAGGAGAGGAGAGGAGAGGAGAGGAGAGGAGAGGAGAGGAGAGGAGAGGAGAGGAGAGGAGAGGAGAGGAGAGGAGAGGAGAGGAGAGGAGAGGAGAGGAGAGGAGAGGAGAGGAGAGGAGAGGAGAGGAGAGGAGAGGAGAGGAGAGGAGAGGAGAGGAGAGGAGAGGAGAGGAGAGGAGAAGAGAGGAGAGGAGAGGAGAGGAGAGAAGAGGAGAGCAGAGGAGAGCAGAGGAAAGCAGAGGAGAGCAGAGGAGAGCAGAGGAGAGCAGAGGAGAGCAGAGGAGAGCAGAGGAGAGTAGAGGAGAGCAGAGGAGAGCAGAGGAGAGAAGAGGAGAGCAGAGGAGAGCAGAGGAAAGCAGAGGAGAGCAGAGGAGAGTAGAGGAGAGCAGAGCAGAGCAGAGCAGAGCAGAGCAGAGCAGAGCAGAGCAGAGCAGAGCAGAGCAGAGCAGAGCAGAGCAGAGCAGAGGAGGGGAGAGGAGTGGAGTGGAGTGGAGAGGAGACAAGAGGAGAGGGAGAAAGCGAGACGAGACGAGAAAAGAGGAGAGAAGACGAGAGAAAAAGAGATGTGAAGAGGAGGAGAAGGAGGAGGAGAGGAGAGGCGGAGGAGGAGGAGGAGACGACCTGCGACCAAAGAACAATCCACCGTCCTCCGACTAGTTTCACGACTGACTTGTTGTCTAAATGGTCGATGTTTTGTGACAATCTCATTACATTCGGAACGCACTGTCTGCCCCAATTCGGCGTCTGCTTTATATAAATATTATATATATAATATATATATAATATATATATATTATATACATATACATATTATATATTCACTCACATATATGGTTGAGGGATCCCTTAATATGAGCATAATATTCGAAGTGGAAGCTGATATATTACAGTCCTATGATTGTATACGAGCGACTCAACCATTTGCCTAAGCGCATAGATTTGATATTTGTGTTAGAATATGTACATGTTCGATGGTGAGTCTCTTACAGTGTCCACATCTCATGTGCAACTGGGTTGGTGGACGAGGAAGAGGAGCATGAGGAGGATGCAGAAGACTAGGATGAGGAGGTGAAGTCCAGTCAGATTTGTCGTGTAAAAATCTGAACCCTTCCGGTCATCGATTGATCCCCGACCTAATGGGTTTCTGCGTAATGACACTTTGGATAAGCATCATCGACAAGCGATTCAGAGGCAGATACGTGACATCGGACAACCGCCCTATTAGTTACGAGACACAGAGGAGTGAGTGCCGTCCGCGATTATTTACAATCGAACCATGAAGACTATGGTCGATAAAAGTCCACAAAATTCTGCCCACTCTCTACATTATATAAATATATATTCTGCACGTGAACGACGCGAGTGTACTATGAGTGACTTAGAAATCAATGCATTTCGTCATTTAAGTGAGAAATGCGACTAGTTCGTTATCATTCGTTAACTTCGCCTTATATACACTTGTGCATCATAGTGGATATATAAATATCTTATCAGTAAAGAAAACTTTCTACAGGTACCAACATTGCTATGGACTATCATCATCATCATCATCATCATCATCATCATCATCATCATCATCATCAGGATCCATGTCCTGAAAGCCCGAAATGTGTCCAAATAGTCCCAATTTTCGTTTGATTATGGCTCCTTCTTCATACTTCAATGTGTGTTACTTTTTGTGTCCAGTTCAATTGAAACATACTTCTTAAACATTGCTGTATAAATCGCCTTAATTATAATTATAATAACAATTTTACAAAACATACAAATTAAGAGGTGGAACCAAGCAGATGTTAGTCTACTACTCGGAGAGTCAAAGGGTTGAACGTGTACGAAAGTTCTGGCAGCTAATTTCGACTCATTGCCACGCAAACTCCATAAACGTCTATGGGAATTACCAATGCGTTTTCTGAAAGCCGTAAAATACCAGACGGCCGGGTATTTCTTCATATCCCACGACTGAAACCAGTCGTAAATTTTAACGCCACTGGCCGTCCCAAAGAAAACATAAAATGCACCCTCTTTAATCGGGGACAGTCTGCACTCTGCAATCCAGCAAGGTATTCCTTGTAGTGGTATAAGTTTTACTTCCGAACTCAGTCATTTTCTGAAGTTCCGATATTAAACGGTCGACTTGTTCCGGACTTGCACGTGGAATAACCCACTTGTCATTTTCTATCGACCTCTGAACGTCTCTCTCTCCCCCCTCCCAGTCGTGGCATGCGATCTGAACCCGTGGTCTTCGGGTCAAGTGTGCATCACGTGGGTCATATTAAAGGGAGATAGAGAGCGGACGATGGCAGCTGAGAGGCTTTTCATTCTCAGCTGCCACTTTTATGGTTTTTGGTCTGAATCGGAGGATCTGAGACGGAGTCCGGCCATTCCCCAAGATGAACCTTAACGCATCGGATGCGCTTGGCTGAACAGTTCCGCGGATGATTTGCCCCTTGCTTCGTACGGATCCACTTCTCACATAGCAGGAATGCATTACACACACACAGACACACACAAAATTAAACATATATATATATATATATGCATACACAGATGATCAGACTCGCCAACAAATATACATTAAAAATACCTACATAATTCAATATATACATGCTATCTATATGTATGTATGCACGCATGCATACAGACATAAACCCATACTATGTGTGTATACAATACTATACATTACACGCATGTGTGTATACATACGTGTACGTGTACCAGTCATTCCCCCATGCACGCCACATGCATGTGAATGCACCTACTATAATATTATATACTTTGCACACGTCTTGTATTCGTATGTCATATATATACACGCATACAGACACTATTACTAGACACAGGACATGAACACAAATATATATCCACGTGCCTATCCACATGCACGCAGGTCTACGTAAGCATACATATACAATTATGCATACGTGTATAGCATTGTATATAAATATACAATTATACATTGTATACGTAGTATCAAAGACTGTGCTTGCGTCATCGTAGTTGCCTGACCGCCCGACCGACCAATGGACCGACCGACGGACCGACCAATGGACCGACCGACTGACCGACCGACCGACTGACCGCTGGTGCAGCGTGTATACTAGGGGAATGTCTTCCTGCCTCTGTTTCTCTTCCGGTCGACGCAACCTGACACTCGACTGTCACTGATGCATCATTCGACCGACGATAGACACAGAGGAGTGGCGACAGAACGATGACCTCTTACGACCAAATGCAATCCGTCGTCAACGGACACAGAACCAGACAGACACACAGACAGAAAGGCAGACAGCCAGACAGACAGACAGACAGGCAAACAGACAGACAGGCAGACAGAAGACAGGCTGGCAGACAGGAGAAGGGTTTACCTGCTGCACCATTAAACTAACCCCATTGTCTTCGTCGCCTTGTTCTACTTCATTGTGGTCATTGCTAACATCGTCAAGAAGTGTAACAAGCAGGATCAACGTCATAGTCACCACCACGATCATCATTAACCGCATTTATAAGCATGATCAATTTAATCATCTTCATCGTTGTATTGTATCTCTGCAGAATAAGGCATTAGAACAATCTATATCATCATCGTCGCGGTCGTTGATTTCGGTATCACCATCGTTGCTCTTGTCGTCATCTACATCACCATTAACGACCAACATCTGCTATCAGTAGTGATTGCTTAACCACATGAATGAAGTAATGACACATAGGAAACAAGGAAGAGAGGAATCTATCCATATGGAACGATGTATGAATGGAGATACTCCCATACATTATGGTTCGCCTTGGAAACAAGAGCTAAAGCCTGACTTGCACTTCGGCCAAGCTCATAGCAAGGAGGGGTCGAGTGGATGTAACTGCGTCGTCGTTCGTTGGTGAGGAAAGCGCCGCCTGGCGTTAATCATGCCACGTCGTCTTGTCCGTGGGTGACATAGGACTCAACGCTGCCATCTCTTAATTGTGGGCGACTAAAACGAGGATAAACTGGTGCATTATTATGCATTGAATAAAACGCCGCAAAGTGAGGACGTTCCCGTCCCTCTTCCAGACCCCCTCCTCCACGTCCCTCTCTCAGACAGACCCCATCCTCCGTCGTTCATTCACCCGTCTTATCCCAGACCGATAGATGAGACGGAACACGTCGTGGCGTCTGCTGCAGGACCATCTGCGGTTGCAACCCTCGGATCGCTTCACACATCAGCCATACAGCAGCAGTTTTTCATCGTTCGTGTATGTTCGTAGCAAAAGACACGAATAAGATACTGATGGCTTTTAGAAATGAGTGAATATACTAAGTATGCCAAAGTAATAATAAATTTGCGTGCCATTTTAAATGAAATACGTGTGTCAAGGTAATATTTGATAAGAATTCCATTATAAATGAAATAAGTAAGTCATGGTGATATTTAATTTGAAGGGCATTATAAATGAAATAGATGTGTCAAGGCAATATTTAATTTGAATGCTACTGCAAATGAAATAAGTAAATCAAGGTAATATTTTCACCTGAATACCATTTGTCAATGAGCTAGGTAAATCAAGGTAATAATTTAATTGGAATACCATTTACTTGGTTCCTTTACTGATCATTGACTCTTCATGTTGGAATGACCCTTTATACTGTATCGTTAGAAAGCCATAAACACGTGAGCGCACACGCACAACCTCCAATCGTCATATTGGCCTAACGCACGATTTATATTTAAAAACAATACATGCACAAAATAACGGAAATACTTACATGTATATATGCATCTATTTATTTATTTAATGGGTATCTAGAACATCAGAATCGAACCCAAGACGAATCAACACACAAAGCAAGTCGTACAAATTAATAGTGGGCTACATTTCGAATGGATCTTAGTAGACAGACGAGTACACAGACATATAGACAGACAGACAGAGACACAAAGAATATCGATTAGAGCTCTTAAATGGTAGTAGCCGCTCATCAAATAAGGATTCGTCACTTACCCGGTATAAACCAAAAAGGCGCGGCTTCGTTCGTCAAACACGCATTTGAGTATCGCCGTTAAAAACCTCCAAACGACTCGTTTGTTGTCATAGTTTTCCACTGGACGTTTAGGTCCCGGATGAGAATGCTATCGACTGGTTCCCTGTTTGTAGTTTGTCGACTATATCGACTCATTCGGTCCTGTTATCGACTGATTTGCTAACTTTTCATCTGTCGTCAATCCAACGACCACTCCATCACGCAGGGACCAATTGCAATAGGGCTAATGGTCGACGTCGTTTATGCCTTAGGATCGAAGCGATCAAACACCTCTTGAAAAGGTGTTCGACCGATACGAACTCAATTATTTTAATAGCCCGTATTGACAGTTTTAGCTACATGTACAACTGCCCTGTCTATCCAAGTGAAGAAATACATGTAGATCGAAAAAAGGTTGTTGTGCCACATTAGGCTTAGCAAATACTCTCATAAATCGAGTGATTATTCTAGTATATATATATTAAGAAATTCAAGTGATATATATAAATAAGCCATGCATCTGTCCTCTTGAACACTTTCTCCTCTAAGCATTCTTACAAATATGACTTAGATTTTGTATAAGGGCACGCAATATTCGCTGAAGTTGACGTATTACACGAAAACTATGATTCATTGCCAAATCCTCCGTCCAGGAAACTATATAATCGTCGCGAGCAGACGTCCTTAGATCTCTAGGCGCAGGTCTTTGCATTTTCTTTTCATGTATACTCGCCGACCAATGCCTTCGACGTGATATCCTTCTACTTTCTCGTCGTCAGATCCTTTGGATATATACCGGAGAAAAGCTACTAACGATGAACCCATCGATAAAGTACATTGGAGCAAGGTTACTTCCGACGACAAGACGAATCGTCTGAAAGATAAGTCATCTTTCTCGCACAGGGATCATGTCTCGGGATTCGTCGTTGCTTCTACCGCACAAGATTTATCTGTTCGAACCTTCTAGAACCCGTCAGATCAATCTCGCCATCGCAAATACAGACCGATTCATTTCCTGTATCGTATGAACCTATTCGCCATTATATTATTAACATAGCTTGTTATATAATTGTTACAGACTAAGTCACTCTGTAGCGGCCGCAATGGACTCGAGTAAAATTGAGATCATCGACGCATTGTGAAGGCAGTTGAGATTCTCACATTTTAACTAATCTACAAAAGCCGCCGGTGCAAAGGCTTGCAAGAATAGTAGTTGCGGTCAACTTTGATTAAGCATCAAATACACTGTAAGGCCATATGGACATTGGACAATGGTGCAATTTCTCACGGATTTACATTGACTCAAGTATATTTTGTGATAATCATAATATTACAGGTTATTATGAATCCAATTTCGTGAAAGCTTGAACGTCTCAAATGAAGAACGTTTCGGTAGGCCTACTCTAACTGTTACAGTTACGACATATTCTCAAGATGACGTATCGGTACGGTTAGGCCTTCATGTTTTACGACTGTGACCAACTTTTTACCTGACAACACCTATTGATTCTATAGAACCTCAATTTTCGAAACGTGGCTATTCCGCCTTCCCGAAACAATGCTGCGACATTCAAAACATTTTTGAAAGTTTTACTGAATTAATGCAAGGCCATTCCACTCGCCATATTTGCATATTCATCATGAATAAGGCGCATGCCAAGATCCAGTGATTAATTTTAGAAACTTCTGTGGCCCAATGCGCCATATACAAGAGATTAGTTAACAACTTATAATGCCTATGTTAGCCCTTCAGCATGGACCTGTCTTCCAAGCCTATAAATACTTACCCTCTCAGCTTGCCAGTTTCGGAGACGTCTTAAGACTCTTGTTTCATTGCCCAAACACACACGTCCTTTGTGAGTGCTGCTGATTCGAGCGGCGTTATTTAAAATAATGCTTGATTAAATTACATTACAATTAATTATTAGAACAATACATAATTCGTTCAAATGATTGACGAGATTGTGAATCTTTGATCTGAGCACTTCAATCCTATAACTGACGAAATTCAACGAGAATAATTGATAAGACTTTGGGTCCACATGCCAGCGATATATTTGAGTGACACCTAACGAGTGGATGAACATTGAATTCGTTTGCTTGACAAGCGAAAGAATGGGCAACTGTTTGTGAACGGAACGTATGGATAGGTAGATGACTTAGTTTCCTTCTGGCAAAAAGTCCCAAGCCGGAGGTCGCATTTATTTAGTCGCTTGATTAGTATATTAACGTTTAAATGACTATTCTGAAGATCGACAGAAAAACTTACGGGCGTGTTTTCACTGACCAAAGATTAGATATTATTATTATTATTTTCCCCCAGGTACATATGAACCCTCGGGAATCAAAAAATAAGTGGATTTTTGTTCTGGAATGGCTAGCCTTCGCAGATGGTTTTATTGGTGGAGAAAGTGCTACACAGCAACTGTGGAAGCGCTGAATAAACCACGCGTTGATAGAGGAGAAAGGAATATGGTCTCTCTCTCTTGTCGCCTCATTATTATTATTATTATTATTATTATTATTATTATTAAGAATCATTATTATTATTATTATTATTATTATTATTGTTATTATTATTATTATTATTATTATTATTGTTATTATTATTATTATTATTATTATTGTAATCATTATTAATTAGAGACAAGAGCAGTTTCAGTGGCCTAGTCTTCCCAGTGTGCTGACTGATAAGAGTTGAAGTTGGAAGATGAAGTAATGTGTTTCTTGATAACCCTAAGAAAAAGACGTTTAAGGAATCGAAAAATACAATTAGGTCTGAAGTTAGAAATGCTGCTGCTGTCTAAGTTAGTTTTTCCAGAGCAAAGCCTCGAGTAGTAAGTGTTTTTTGAATGAAACATAGGGGCCTACAGCAGAAGAGCAATATTGCAGGCTTGAGCACATCTTCTGATTTGCTCTGTAACTTTATTCATTATCAATGTGTCAATGACTATTACAATTTTAATTGTGTTGTCGTTGGCTGATGTCTGCATGGAGCACATCCTGATTGGAATCTGCTTCCGCCAATACATCCAGTGATTCCTGTCCTAACGGAATACACGCAAATGATGGCACAATACTGTGAAAGTGCGTACAATTGTATGGTGGTCTCAGACAAAATTATTTTGAGATTAATAGCAATATAATCAGTAAGACATCTCTATAAAGTTAACCTCAATGTCCAAAAAAGACGAAGCCAAGATCAATTCTTCAGTCGGAGTTGTTTCGTGATTGCTACAACCATAAGTATTATTAGTATTATTGTATGGTGATACTCAACAAAATCTCCTACGCCTAGACATTTATCAAATAAATTTGTGAAACACAATCACATATCTGAATAATTCCTACACGTAGCTGCCCCGGCTTATTAGTTCAGAACACTGTCGGCGCAATAGTAATTCATTCATTCATTCAGAGGACTTACCAATTGTCCCTCAAAGATACCTACTACTTGGAACCACCCAATTTACCTTAATTCATCCGCTTCTCCAATATATCCGATGCAGAGGCTGAAACAGTCCGTTGCATCTCAATGAAGCGTACAATCCCATCTCATAATCATTAGCTATTTTCCCCTTCTATTAATAGCGTCATTACACTAATAAAATCTTTATTATTCGGACCGATGTTCTACGAGTCGAGATGAATGAGGCAATCCTGATGGCAAAGTCTCCTCCTGGCTGACAGCCGAAGCAGGGCACCCAATCTATCGTCTCCGCTGTTTATTTTGCTTTCCACGGCACGTACCGTGGCTGTCCGCCACGAAGCCGTTCGATTTCCATAATCTGGCAGCTGGATCTTCGCCGAGAACGACCCGTTAATTATGACTGGGCGCAGAATTGCTTGCACTCGGTCGGCTCACTCGACTGGTCAGTTGCATTGTCAGGATACCTGATCAGTAGAGTCAGCCGTGACCAGCTGCCAATTCCGACCAGCTGGGCATACCCATCGGGAGCGTTGGTGTAGTGAACGAACGCATTCCGGAACGAAAACTTTTCCGACTACTTTCACAATCGTCGCAGAATAGATTAATATTCCGTTGCTATGATAACTGAATTTTACCGGAGACAATGTGTTGGTTGGTGGAAACGCAAGGCCTAAGCAATTCCTTCAAATGCGTTTGTGCTTAAATCTGGTAACAATAATGAACAACTCAGCGACATTGACTGATTGTTTAGCCCGCTTGGCTTGTAGCACGTGTAGTAAGGGTGCCAGAAGCTTCCCCATGGCTATTTTTGCAGTAGTAAAATACAGAAAATTCTTTACACACAGCCACTCACCGACATCGATGCTGTCGTTTGGTCATAATAGCACATCCCGAGCTTTAGAAGCTGTGCTTCATCAAAAATTGCAACCACAGAACAGCTCTATTTTTAGCAAAAACTTTCAGCATCACGTGGCTGAATCACAATATGATATATCTCTGGGAACTGTTTCGCTCTCGGTACCGCTTCAGTTGAGCGCAATCGCGTGATTTATAGCTGTCAATGGTAGAAACGAATCAACGCTGGAGACGATGCATATAGAAATCGGTCGGGCGACGCCAGGGCTGAGGCCCCTTCTGCCCGGAGCGAATGGACTCGCTGTCCTGTCACTATCGGCCTGTGCACTCCTGACAAATTCGTCTACTTACCGAAACACTTGAGGATACTTTAAAGGGGCAAGGAAATAGGTCGATAATGGATGGTTCCGCAGTTTAAGTATCGCTAGAGTCGACTAGAGCTGAATTGAATATCGATTAGTTGAATAGCCTACAGTTTTACATGATGATTTCTGTCCTGATAATAAGAGTCATAGTGTAATGACGTGATGCTGATGATGGTGGTGATGGTGGTGGTGGTGGTGATGATGATGATTGTGGCAGTGGGGACGACAACGAAGAAGACGCTGTTGTTGTTGCTGCTGCTAGTGATCGCCATGATAACACGAACAGTTATGAAGTGAGGAAGAAGATGACAACGACGTGGCAAGATTAATTTATACTTTACACCGTGCCTATGTTTTGACAGTTGCGCCTCAAAACTAGTCATAGCAATCAACTAATTAAGTGTCATGGCTACCCTCATGCACAATAATTCACATAATTCTTCTTTCTATCAATCGTCTCCGATGATCATACAAAATAATAACTCCATTTGTATCGCTAAAAATAGTCGATCAAAATGAGTGGATCTATAACTGCATCAACTCAACCGTAACCAAAGATCTATTCCGCCTTTTTACGGTCCATTGCCGTCAAAAAGATTCCCGTCACGTCCTCTGTGTTTATGTACAGCCGAACTAAACGAAGTAATGTTGCCGAATCACAGCGTATCGGCCACAGCCATCCGTTGACGAGGTCTATCGGAACGTAGCGCTACATAAAAGAGCATATGTTGATACTGCGACAATGTGCTGCATTTCCGTTCCTTTCTTTTGATGTGGCTTTCGCGTCATCTACCTCTGTCCGTTGTTGCGTCTGTTTCTTTATTCTCTGTTCAGGACTATTGTCTTGTTCTCTATGTGCCTAAGACGTCGTAAACTTGGTATTATTGTTTCGACCATTCTTCAGTTAGCTGTCTGTTTTACACAGCCATCATTTTTCTTTCTCTCTGTCTCTCTGTCTGTCTTTCTCTCTGTCTCTCTATCTCTGTCTAGCTCTGTCTAGCTCTGTCTCTCTGTTTCTGTCTCTGTATGTCTCTCTGTCTGTCTCTATCTCTCTGTCTCTCTATGTCTCTCTATGACTCTCTGTCTCTCTCGTTCTCTCTCCCCCTCTCTTTCTTATTACCTCATTCTATCTCTCACTCTGTGTCTCAATAACCTTGAGCCACTAAAACCTACCTAATCTGAATGAGCATTTATTGCATCCGATCTAAAAACGGAGAACAATAAAAAGAGTTTTCGTTGTCCTCTGAACTGAAGCTCATAAATATGCACCTTATCCATGGATGGAGTTTTCGAACTAGTACAATATATGTAAAGCTATCTATATAAGTCTATATAAAGCTGACATATAAAATGCATGTAAAGCTGTCTATATAAGTCTAAACAAAGCTTACATATAAGACTCACGTCATGATCAAGTTGTTTGAAGGTCAACGTAGAGAAATCATCTGCTGGTGCATAATCTGTAGACGATCCATACCAGGCAAATACAATATGATCTTTGATGCTGTTTTCACCTCTATTTATCTCTTTTTCACTAAATTGGTAAACTCAATTCATAGGCTTATGCAGATCATGAGTTCTGAAACAAGCCAGCATTTGAAGGTTTATGTAGCCTATTTGGACACGCATGTAGACGTGTGTATTAATATGCATCAATGGCTACACACATAAAATCCTATATTTGTGGAAATTCAAACAGTCTTACATACACAGACATTCCTACAAAGCAATTTTACCCCTCGCTCTAAGTCTATCAACCCCTATATATATAAATATGCAGTGAATTCATGTGCTTACTGAAACAAAACAGTGCACTTCCACTCTTATTTTGCATGCATATGTACAACTCGTGATACCAGTCCTACTCACAGACTTCTAGAACTTATGAAGATCCATAACCTGTCAAAAATTGGCTATAAAATGCGATACAAACAAAACCCATATGCGTCACACATGTGCAAACATATGATAACATACCAACACACTCAAACATCCACCCATTCATGCAACTATACAAACCCAAATTCTTGCAAATACACTCTTGCAGACCCGTACGATTTGATACACCAAGCCACACCTGTGCATCCAAACGCCCTCAGAAAACAGCCATTGACGTGAATTTTTGTGGCACTGCTAAAACTGGTGCTCCGTTGAGGAATGTTTGACAGCTGCCTCAGGAAATGTTTATCTTTGTCTGAAGTCCCTGTATAGGATGATCAGCAGCAGCAGCGTCAGCCTCTGGGACAACAACCTGTTTGTCTGACTGAAGATGCTGAGAAGGGAGTTTCCGGTCTTCTTGTCTGTCAGTCGGAGGTTCGGAGAGCGAGAAGGCGGCTCTTCTCAACCGCCGCCGCTATGGCACCCACTTATAAGAGCCAGCTAAATGCAGAATTAAAAAAACTACTTTAAGTTTGACTCAGTTGGAGTTCCTGTATGCACAGCCTGAGTATTACATCGCTTGCACAGTGTATTGAGTCAATCTTGTCGGTAGTTAATTTATGAGCAAATTAAGGAAGACGACCAATATGTGGGTTGACCGACTAACCAGCTATCGGTCGATTGGCTGAACAAATTGACGAGTGCCCGATTGATTGATGGATTGATTGAATGCATGGATGAATAGATGGATGTATGGTGGATTGATGGATGGATGGATGGATGGATGGATTTATTGATGGATGGATTAATGGATGGATTGATCGATTGATTGATTGATTGACTGATGGATGGATAGATGGATCGATTGATTGATTGATTGATGGATAGATGGATTGATTGATGGATGGATAGATGGATCGATCGATTGATTGATGAATGGATGGATGGGCGGATTAATTGATTGATCAATGAACAGGTGGATGTATGGATGGACGGATGGAAATATGATTGAATGAACAGGTTAATTGATGCATGCTAAGAGTAGACCGATGACCAACAGGCTTGAACCGAATAACACAATTATTATATTCAAACGGGTCTCATCACAATAATTATGACAGACCTTACGAGAGACACAGGTCAACAAACGTAGGTAAACAGCTAAAAACCGCTGCAGAACTAAACAGTTAACAGTAGAACAACATACTAAATTTTCATGACTTATGAGATGGTGCCCTGTTATCTCGACAGAGATCAAAGCAATTGATTGGTACGTAGAATCAATGTCCCGGAACGACGTCTCTCATTCCATCAACCTAGTTTCAGCCTCGAAAATAACTCTCGTTCGGCGTGCCGGTGGCAAAGTATAGACCAATCTGTGAAATGGAGCAGGTGTACAAGTGATAGGGTGTACCTGCAAACTAGTTCAAGACCCTGTGAGAAGATATAATAGTCAGTAAAACCTTATTATTGCAACGACTAGCTTTACAGCTCAATTGATTAGTGAACCATCAACTTTATTATTGCAGAAGCAGATGAGCGCAAAGATAATCGATAAGTATCTCATAAAAGTATACCAATCAACAAGAGGGACGATGGACCGAGGTCTGTAAACGCTGTACATCGATGTTTTTTCATAGCCATGTAAAATCCATCTCACTTTGATGCAGAATATGGGCATATAATATATATATATATATATAGTCAAACAGAATCGGTGGATGAAACCATATGCCGCATACTTACATGATAATAGTCCGGCATTACATTTTCCGACTTAAATAAATTGTTCTAGAGTTGCTTTCAAGCGATCCCTGTTTTGAATAGGCAATGGAATGTATGGACTCGACCATTGGGTCAGTAATTTGCAGGAGTTTGGTAACAAGTGCAATGGTCTATTTCAACAATTTGTATTAACAATTTGAACGTTTCATGGATTTCTGTCCAGACGACGATCGAAATGGCTCCGTAAATCTTGAGGGCAATTTGAAACACCCCATCAGCCAACAGACCGAAAAAGAGCTTCTGGAAGCAACGATAGCATCACTATTTTCAGAAACTTCAACTTGTTTTAAAGCGATCCATAGTGTAAGTAAACTTGTAAAGTAACGCTTGTAAGATAATCCTAATCGACTTTCAAGTAGAGGTCGATCGGTTTGCTGCACAGCAAATAACAAGTTCCTGATCCCTCAAGCATATTCTGCTCAGCACATACATATTGATGAGAATTATATATCGTTGAATGAATAAGCCCGTCGACCTAAATGTCAACTAATGCGACCCACGTCACGTCACCCGAGTCATTCGTAGATAATGGCTCGCATCGATTATTCGGGCAGGTGAATCTTGACTTTGAACCAATGTTGTCTAAGAGTCCATGGTATACGATATAGTCTGATTGTCAATAATCCTGACAATTCATGTGCACTGAATTCATGTCTCGCACAAGCTGTAAACTAGCGTTAATTTTAACTATCAGAACAAATTGCTTAGTGCCACTCATAATCACAGTTTGACAAGTAGATTTCCGTTATAAGACGGAAAGCTGTCCATTCGATAGTTTATTCGACTGGAGGCAGTTGAGCGATACAGTTTTTCCAAGGTCACAACACACTACAGGATCAACCTCAGCAAGTGGTTAGACCAACAATCATTTATTGCATAAGCAAAGCGATTGAGCATTCGGTCTTTCTAGTCATCCTCCACGAAATCAAAGAATAAACCCCTTGAGAAAAAAAGGAATTCGTTGAATTTGGCTGATATTGCAAATAACAGTCAAAACTGGTCGATCAGATTTCCATCCTAATTAGATTGCGGTTCATCTCTACGAAGAGTTTTCAATCTGGATATGTTGTTCAACAGACAACTATCCATTTAGCAACTAGTATCCTCCGATAGGTTTCCATTTAGCATCCACCTTGAACTCCTTGTTTGTCATCAAAAGAAAATGCTCCTGCTGGGACATATCACCAAAAGCCTCATGGCTACTTCTCTCCATATCTCATCAGAACAAAATTCCGTCCCCAGCTGTGAACATCGATTTTCAGAACTCGTGCACTTGAAAGCAGATATTATCTTCTTTGTTGATCGGATTGCGACCGCGTCTCAGTTTTTCCTACACACGCTGTTTACTCAACGAAGTGCGAGGGATGTCTGTCCAACTCTCGCCGTCTATAGCACGGACATCTTGACGTTGATGTTGTAATAGGAGACGCTGTTCTGGTTCCTCGATGACGGACCGGGTCTCATGATCTGTCTGATGAAGATACGTTCAAACGTCCTTCGATACTGTCTACTCATGCTGCAATAGAGAACGAAATTGACGGCGCTGTTGACGAGAACGAGGATATCCCAGACGTCGCCGAGGGGTACGTAGATGTCGTAGAAGATCCGGGAGTCGACGCCGCTCAGCAGGGCGATGACCCCTTGGGGCAGTTCTGCGGCCACAAAGGACAGCACGACGGCCACGAGCATCATCGTCGTTCGGTGGTGGTCCCCGTCAAGGACCCGCTCGGACCCCCGTCGGATGAGAGGCGACCGAAGCCGCTGTCGCTTCCGATCGACGATACGCATAATGCGAATGATCATGGCGCTGAGGACGGCCAGCAGGACGCACGGGGTCACCTTTAGGACGACCCCGAACAGCCAGAAGTGAACGGCCAGGTGTCGGTCGGTGATGAAGTCGTTGTAGGCCACCCAGTAGCCCGATGATGACGACGACGATGATGATGATGACGATGATGACGAGGAGGCGTTGTTTGTCGTTGCGATCGGTCGGTAGATGAGGTAGTTGGGGAAGCAGCAGAAGACAGTTGATAGGATGACGAGGCAGATCGACAGCTTGGCGCGGCTCATGCTGCAGACGGCGTTGCCATGGAGACGCTGGCAGACGACGACGTAGCGGAAGATAGCGAGAGCTACAGTCAGCCACATGGCAACCGTGTGACACGTGATCACGAAGTTCGTATGAAAGATGAGATAGATGATCCAACCTCTGAAACACCGACAGCAGATTCATCGTGTATATATGCGGCGAGATCATACAGTCATATGAAAAATCATATTTTCATAGGTAGGATCATAGTCAGGATCATAGTCTGTGACTATATGATCTTGTAAGATCATATAGCTATATGATCTTGTAAGACCATATAGTCACAGCTAAGATTATGGTCATGGGTAAGACTATAGTCATGGGTAAGATCATATAGACATAGGAAAGATCATATTGTCATAGGTAAGATCATAGTCATAGGTAAGATCATATTGTCATAGGTAAGATCATATTCATGGGTAAGATCATATTGTCATAGGTAAGATTATGGTCATGAGTAAGACTATAATCATGGGTAAGATCATAACCATGGGTGAGATCATATTGTCATAGGTAAGATTATGGTCATGGGTAAGACTATATGTAGTCATGGGTAAAATCATATAGTGATAGGTACTGCGCTTAGTGAGGTCATGAAATAACTGCGTTATATTTAGTGTTTTGATATTGTATGCATATCAATAGCTACGTGCAAGATGAGAAGATAAAGTAGATGTCCAACCTTTTAGACAGCAACAACAGCAACAACATCGAAAACAACACAGACAACGTTATAACAACGCTTTACTACTAGTATTAGAGCGGATTTCGTGTGTTCGGCCTGACTCCCGAACGTGTAATGGAGCATCATCAATTGGGAAAATGGGATTGGAACGTGTGCGTCTACCAGTCACTGGACCACTTGATGATTCCAGCTCCGAAGGAGTTGGAATCATTGCCTAAAGTGGACATGGATGAGTTCGGTCCAGAGCTGTTGTGTACACTGGTCAACATTGGTCAACACTGGTCAACATTTCCTCTGTTGAAGATCGTCGCTCAGAGCTGGAAGATTTACTACTCGGTTTAGCCAGAAAATAAGACGCGGATCACAACAAGTAGAGAGCTATTCATCAATACACAAAGAGAAGATTTATGAGTTCGCGGCTTTCCATAAATAAATCCGATCACGATTTCTGCCGAGTACCGAACACTTCCGACGCACGAGATATCAACGACGCCAACTCCGAATGTCATTGGTAGCTTCGTATTCAGGAGGCATCGCTTCAACCATTCTATTTTCTCAGTGTATTTGAAATGTGCTAACTGCCACGCATGTTGAGAATAGAATGTGTGTCACTGGTATAGACACTATACCTCTGGTTTGTTTACAAAAATGTGAGCTATACCTTTTAACACTTCTATCATAGGGTCAATATAATGCTACGTTATAGTTAGACAGACCACTCCAGGGAGGCATTGCTTAAGACTAGATCTGGGTCACTATAGGTAGTCATTGCTTGTGCACTAATGATGATATTAGTTGGTCTGACGGCCTGTATTTTTAGTAAAGGTATTCGGCCGGCTTCAGAGGTCAAAACTAGTGGCTCGTTGGATACATTGTCGGTGGTGTTCTTATATCTGGTTGGTCAGAACTGGGTGACCTGGCAGTCTGTTTCACAGATCAGGCTTACTAGAGGAACAGTATTCTTGGATCAGGTCCCTCAGATTCGGCTGACCCCGCTGCTCGGTCTGACCGCACTGCCGCTCTGTCTGACTACGAGATTCGGTATAAAATAGCCGCGCACTAAAGACAAAGGGCCTGTCTGGTTGGAATCGCTCGTTGTCCGTGGGTTCGTTAAGGTATAGTCAAGTAGATTAAGATCTTGGGAAGACTGCCGCTAGTGATGCATTGGTGAACTCCGCTATTGAACGTAGACGGTAACTGTGTCATTATCTAGATAAAATTATTCATATATTTATTATTATTATTCTGAAATCTCAAACTGAGTAATTGAATATCAACTTTAGATATATGAACTCATTATCATAAGTGAAAGAATTCTTAAAGCTTGTACGCTAGGTCGTCTAAACACGCTGTGCAGATTAAGTTTAATGTTCATTTCTAAAGTCTTTTGATGATTATTAGAGTTATCGTTTACGTGTTAATAAAACAATTTATTTCATTACATTTTATACCTCTCGTGCGAGTTGCTAAGTTCACTCATAATTTCCTGTAAGTAGATACACCCTACTAGATGATACTTCGATGAGTTTTTTGTCGAAATGACGCTGCGGAGAGTTACATTTACGTAACGCCGTAGACTTCCATTATAATTTCATTGTTGGCAACGTATTTAGCGCACATAAAAATCAACCTTTCCGAGCACTGCAATTAAGATTGAAGGGCGGATTGTTGCGATCCTATATTTAGCCGGATCTGTACAGGGAGAGTGTGATAATATGCTTTGGTCTTACTGCATAGCGATCCTCGATTGATGTGGCGTTCACAACGCCATAAAAGTTCTCAGCTTATACAGAATTACGTTGAATTATATCTTACTTCAGAGGAAAGAGCGACAATCAACTATGTACAACTCGTCTGCTTATGAACTGAGGCTGGAACACCACGCCTTCGTCGAAAAATCATGAACGACAGAATTTCGTATGATAGGCTATGGTTCATATCATTTCTTACCATATCTTATTTCTTTTCATATCTTATTGCCTTTTGTAATTGTAATTATAATTACTACAATTTATATAGTATCGGAAGCTAATTTTAGGATGCTTTGCCGAACTGTCCACAGTAACTGTAGCGCATAATATGATCCGAGTTATGCGACAAGTTTAACATAAATGACATCCGGCTCACAAATAAAACATAGGCCTATACTAAACACTTGACTTACAAATGCCTATTGCAATTCGGATCACCAGCTGAAAGAACATTGTCAATGCTGTTCTTTATGAAGGCCAAAATTCGGTTCTTGAGGATCCGCCGGCATTAGACTCAAGAGGGATATCTTCACCTAAAGGGAGTAATAAATGAGATGGTTTAGTTCAAAGATTGTTTTTAATCCGGCTTTTATTCGCCATCAGTTATTTCGAAGAATGCTCCACCATAGGAGACTGACGTTTTCTGTTATCGGGGCTTAAGCGAATTTTCAAAAGAAAGAAGATCCTTCCATTAAATAAGTCTGTAACATTAGGCCAACTGGGCACACCTTGGTCTTCATATCTGGGTCTCAGCGTCACAACGGACCGGAATAAATATCCAGCAATAATAAAACATGCATACATAGATATATGCATGCATACATACATTCATACTTGTTATAATCAAATTCTTACATACATGATTACATTCACACATGCATACATACATGCATTCATAAAGCATGTCCATGTACAATTGTACATTGTACAAATGTACAGGCATATATTTATACAAAGACGCATATATACGTATATATATACATTCATAGATCAATACATACATACATTCAAATATTCATGTATACATACGCACATGTATTACGGAGTTTCGGTAATCACTTTTGCAATTACATAAATCAAAACTGATTTTCACTAAAGTGAAAATCAGTTACTCGCCACACAGCAGAACTATAGTTGACCAATAATTGTTTATTCTTTATTTGGAAGACTATAGTTAGATATACGAGGGTGGTGACAGATATTCTGGGTTCCTAGGCAGTATCTACACGTAAACTATACTTTTTTTAAAACGTTGCTGGAGTTGGCCGCAACATTATTGCTTATAAAACCCTCGTCAGTTGATTGGAATCACAGAGCCCTTGCCTCTGACTACCCTTGGCGGGTCTGTTATGCAGCCTATCTAACTAAAAATATTTTGCAAATAACATAATAAGGCTACTCGCTAAAACATTAGTCTGATTGAACCTAGACCAAGACAACTTTTGTCAGGAAGACAATGAGGCTAGAAGGTAAAAATGTGTTCTACAATCCGAACCGAACATTCAATTCTACGAAACTCAAAATCAGTATAAAGATATCTATATTCCCCAAAGAAGGACTTACAAGCAAATCCACTGTGATGAAAAGCTGTGAAAAAGGGAAGAAGTCTTCCGATACCTAATAGAGTCAGTAAACATCATGTGTTGCGGATAATTATGTAGGCTCATCTAAGCCTACGCTTTAGGCCTTGACTTACAAATCATACATACATGCATGCATACATACATACATGCATACATACATGCATACATACATACATACATGCATACATACATACATACATACATACATACATACATACATACATACATACATACATACATGTACATACATACATACATGCATACATATACATACATGCATACATATACATACACACATGCATACATATACATACACACATACATACATATACATACATAAACACACATACATACATACTATGAAACTCCGACTCAGCCAACGCTGACTTCACATCAGTTGCCAACCGTTGAGGCTTTTGCCAATCAGCGCCGTTGATAGATATTTATTGGCGTGATTGGATCAAGATGCGATGTTTGTAAACAAACTACGCCTAGTCTAGATGTGCATTTATGATTTATATTGCGCTTCTTCAGTCGAGCACAGATTATACCGTATTTCGTGTAGACGACGTAGGAACTCCTCGTCTCTGAGTAGTCACCTTGAAGAGGCGCTGTATACATAAATTCTCGAAATCAACGAATGAATGAAAACACGTAGACTGCCATTTACAAAGCGGATATTGCTTGTAGAGGACATGCGCAGTGATAGGAAGCCAGTGATTGGATCAAGACTTCTGTATATACTGATAAAGCAACTTTTACTGCACTGCAACACCTTTCCGTAGTTCTGTCTTGAAAAAAACTATCGAAGTTTTCGATTTCATCATTATTGAAAAAGTTATTAATTGAAGCAAAGCAGTAGCAGCCGCTCATACGGATCCATCCTTGTTCTGCGCGAGTTCTGGATTTGCGACAGTTTCCGTTACTTGAAAGAATTGACAAGTCGATTTACAATAAACAACAAAGCTACCCTCCAAACTGCCATTTAACAGCTATCGCATGGCATACCAAACAGCGCTTCTGCACTGCGCTTGAAATTCGTCTGACAGTTAAGAAATCAGTTTACAGACAAACAACGTTTGACCTATATTGACCTCTGCACTTGTGATCATCAGCATCATCAGCAGCAGCAGCAACTTCTGTAGCGCTCATCTAAGTGCTCAATGCACAAGCACCAAGCTCAAGCCGCATAAAATAACTGCTAGTCACGACAACAAGTAATTACATAAATTACATATGACGCTGATAACGCGAATTACGAAAGTGGAAATGTTAGAGATTGCGATGACGCATTCGTCTCCTGAGATAATAGTCTTTGGTCGTCCGTTTCCTTTGCGGAAAGGTCACCAAAGCCCTGAGGAAACTGACGTCACACCCTGGGCAGAAATAAGCAATCTCTACAGAGGTATTACTGCCGTATTTGATGTGGCGAAGTACACTGTCGGCGCGAGATACTTGTCCAATAAATAACAGACTTCTACATCTAATTTTGCTCGAATTAAGTACACGTTCTTATATTTTTAAGTTATTAATACGCGTTAATTGAGGTAGTGAGGAGAAAAATATTATATATAATATCTTAGCTTAGTTTTAAACTGACATACCGCAGCATGATTACAAGCACACAATCACTGAATAACAACGAATTACTATAGGAGTCGAATCTAACTGTGGGCGAACATGCAAGACACCCATTACGTTACATTACGCGTAATTAACCAATACCGCGAATGGAGGGTTAGTTAACCTTATGGTATACGGAAAGCGTACTCGTTTCCTCAGTTCTGCACGCCAGAGCGCTATTCATTGCTCTTCGCCTCTCCCCTCCCAATGTCATCAATCCTACTTTGCGGCGTGTATATGCATTATTCATTCATTCATTACGAGAATTTTGTATGGCGCCTCTTCAAGGTGACAACTCAGAGGCGTTCCCAACTCCAGCGCGGCCAAATAAAACAGTCTTACTGTGATATTCGTGATTAAAACACGTGACGATGCTGCATTTCTCTTGAAAAAACCCGATATTTCATGCTGTTTATTAAGTCAATGGCCATACAATAAAAATGATGTGAACGTGCAATTCGCTTTTCTAAGGTGATATGCACGAATACAACCAGAAATAATATAACAAAAACCTAACAGATTAATTTTGTATCAGTTAAAAGATAGTTTTCGTTAATTAATTTTTACCCCTTGACAGACTGTAATGTAAGATTTTTAAAAGCTTTTTCGAGAGTTATACAGGAGTAAAGCACATTGAAAAAGAATTGCATTGGAATGCATTTTAAATTTAATGCTCTGAGATACTAATACGAGAAACGTCTGACTACTACGTAGATCGTACGTACGAAGTACATGTAGAGTTTCACGATTCATTCATCTGCCAATTGTGCACCAAAACGTCTCAAGTTTGATTGCTATAATTATTTACTCAACCCTAATTGTGCAAGGCAGACTCTAGTGCAAGACATACTTTAATACAAGGTGTATTAAAATACACTACAAGGTACAATCTGATACAAGGCACACTCAATTACAAGGCATACTCTGATGCAGAGTAGACTTTAAGACAAGGTAGACTCTAATACAAAACATACTCTAATATGATGCAGTTGAGTCGATTGTGCAATATCCTCAGCATTAATCTTGGTTTTCGTCTTTGTTTTTCTTGATGCTCTGCCAGCGTTGCATTCACTCATACAATCATTCACCAAACGAGTCTTTCATTGAATTTTCATTTTATTCATTCATTAATTCACTTTGTCGTTCGATCAGTCAGTCATTCCTTCGTTGATTCACTCCCTCCTACGATGAATTCGTTCATTCGTTTCCCAACTTGTTCATTCATTCTATTAATTCATTCTATTAATTCATTCTATTAATTCATTCTATTAATTCATTCTATTAATTCACGCTGTTCATTCATTCTATTCATTCACTCTGTTCATTTATTCTATTCATTCATTCTATTCATTCATTCTATTCATTCATTCTAGTCATTCGCTCTGTTTATATATTCTATTCATTCGCTCTGTTCATTCATTCTATTCTACTCGTTCATTCTATTAATTTATTCTATGCACTCATTCTCTTCATTCATTCTCTTCATTCATTCTATTCATTCATTCATTCTCTTCATTCATTCTATTCATTCATTCATTCTCTTCATTCATTCTATTCATTCATTCATTCTCTTTATTCATTCTATTCATTCATTCATTCTCTTCATTCCATTAATTCTTTCTATTCATTCTATATATTCATTTTGTTCATTTATTCTCTTCATTCATTCTATTCAGTCATTTATTCTCTTCATTTATTTCTTCATTCATTCTATTAATTTATTCTCTCTATTCCCTCTATTCATTCATTCTATACATTCATTATATCGCTTACCTAGCGTGGCCAAAGTGACTGTCAAGGACTCCGTAGCAATAGAAATAGGCGGAGTAAGGCAAATATGATATCATCGTCAGTAGATCAGCCACTGCGATGGCGGTCAGCAGACAATTGGTCGGCGTTATCATCGTCTTCCGGGTCAGAACGATAATGTTGATGACGTTCGAAAAGATTCCGAAGGCACAGACGACGATACTCAAGTACCCGTGCACCTCCTGATACCTCCGGTTGAACCTGCCGAGGGGGGTCAAGTCCATTTCTTGAGGCGCCATCGATACAGATATTCCGAAGTCTGCGTTGACCCATATGCTTGCATCGTCGCCTTCGGTGGGAGAGGCGTTGTTGAACACCGTCGGTCGGAGACTGGGATCCGCCCTCAGACCGGAATCGAACCTAAGACTCGAGTCGAAGTTGACCGTTCTCCATCCGGAAGGCATTGTACTACCGTCAGCAGATGGCGACGACGCTGTTTGCACGGCGCTTCTCCGATTGCGTTTGTTCGGTTCATCGACACCACTTGGACATCGGCTTACCAGCAGCTGCTGTTGCTGTTGCTGCTGCTGCTGTTGCTTATGGCAATGGTGGTGGTGGTGGTGATGCTGAGGCGGATGCGGTTGCTGTCGACGACGACTTGCATCTGAGGCATTTGTCGACGGGACATCGGCTTATGGGATGGCAGACGGCTTCTGAAGAGAAAGAAATGGGTACATAGGCTGAAGGGCCTTACGGAATGGAGGGGTGGAGAGAAGGATGGCTGGCGAGGAGTAGGAAAAAGTGATTATAGGGGAGGGGAAGGAAGGGAAATAGGCGGGAGTAGGGTTATGAGAAGGAGAACACGAGATAAAGAGATATGAGATAGGATGAGAGGAGGAAGGATGGGGGGGTTATTGTGAAGAAGAGGAAGAGGAGAAAGCGATGTCAGATGAGCTGGAAGAGAAGAGGAGTAGCTCTGGTTTACGACCAGTGCATGCACATTGATTGAATTTGCGTTTACTCTTCAGCCGAGTCCTATTGGACTATAAGCGGCGCGGAAGTCGGCGAAAACGCTAATTTAGACTGAAGAAAGTCTGGCAAATAAACAAGCACTCGATGCAAACATAACGGGAGATGGATGCATCGATGGAGAGAGAGAGAGAGAGAGAGAGAGGAGAGGGAGAGGGAGAGGGAGAGAGAGCAGTGGAACCAAATTCAGTTACAGTGGACAAGATGGACGAATGGAAAGAGGGATTGAGAAATTAGGTCAGATTATGTATTTGGGACGAAGAGGAGAGGATGGTTAGGATGAATCCATTGAGGCCTATAGTGTTCTTCAAAAACATATAACGGGGACCAGCATCTAAAGGCGAATTTGTTATAATAATTATAGTGAAGTGTACAAGTGTGTAACTACCAATATATGTCTTCTACTATCAATTTCTTGATTTTAAATTGGCAATTAAAAGACGGGCAATTTTTGGTAATTCGAATTAATAAAAATGATGCAAGGACTGAACTCGTAGGAGGCACTTTGGAATACTATCATGCGTAGTGGCAGCCTGGATGAACTTAAATGATTCTCTACACAGGAACAAGAACCGGAACATCAAACATTTCATAAAGTTAGAAACATGAAACTCGAACACCAATGAGACAAATAATCACCAAAAAAGCGATGATGCGCGATAAATTTCAATGGAGCTGAGAGTGAGAAAATGCAATTTGTTGAGAAAGATGTCTTACTTAACGAAAGGATGAAGCTATTCAGCAAGACAGCCAATAAATTTATCTATTTCGCCGAATAGTTTCATCTTTATATTCATTTCAATATCATCTTCAACTGTACAGAGACCATGTCAATTCGGTAAGATAGACAAACAGAAGAGAAATGAGGCGGGTTTAATGATAGTCCGGGGATCGTCATTGAAAGAGTGATGGACGATTGTCAGACGCGAATGCTGACAGGAAAAAAGAGTTCAACCAGTGGAGGATTATGTTTTAGATCAGAGTTTTCCAATCGTTTTTGACCGTGGAATCTTTTTGATCGTAATTTCATGACGGAACCCCGTCCAAAACTAAACATATTCTGTTGCAAATACAAACGCTTGAGAATGCAGACAATAATAGGTTTAGGCCAAGATTGGTTTAATAACAACACAAATATCGATTAGAACGACAATTGAGTTCTCTTTCATATAAAGGTTATACACAGATGTTAAGTGAAAGTCCTCATAATTATTAGAAATTTGTAATATTTATTTTAAATTGTTTGAAGTTTATTGAATATACCGACAGTTTTCAACGGCACTCTTGTCGTCACCTCACGGAACTCATAGGGTTCCGCAGAACACAGTTTGGGAAACGTTGTTTTAGGTCATCATAAGACAGGTAATCGGAAAGCCTTAAACAACACACTTCAGTGCAGTTCACGTGAATCAAGAAGAATTCGACAACGATGCAAGAGAGAGAAACGCAGAGATTCATAAAACGCAACGAAATGGGTAAGAAAACAGCCATAAGATAGCCAGACAGCTACTGCTATAAGTACAGAAACTAGAACTGTCACGGAAATTGAAATGATTACAGTCAGTAGTAATGCTCGTGAGAATAAATGACTCCTTTGAAATATATATAGACCTATACTGGCGAGAAGCCATAGTCAACTCATTGGCTCACTATACGGTACAGTCACTCGCCCATTAGGATGCTCCCTACCTCGTTCACAGATTGACTACAATCGCAATATCCAAACTTCTAAAGCGCCACTCTAAAGTCAAGCACGGACCAAATGATTCCTGAGCGCTGCGTCAAGTCCTAGATGTTGCCTGAAAGGTAGTTGAAGAGGGTATAAGTCAGGTTTCCAGAGAGTCAGATGAGGCGGGGTGGTAGTTAGGGTGGTCGTCGTCTTGGTAAAGAATGGGAAGGTGAACGTACTCTGTCCATCCATCAGTTCATCCAAATTTGTCCTTCAGCAAAGATGACAATGACACCAACAACGAGACGCACACATACGTACGCAAACAAACACGCACAATTGCACATTCCATAAATAACGACAACACGTTTTAGGTGCATTCGTAAAACTCCAGCAGGAACGACAAGAAGAACAAGACAGACATGCAGCTACTGCTAGGCGGATATAGACGCACACACAAGTACAGAAACGGAAATCGAAAGTAACCGGCGAGAATCAATGCCTTGAAATATACTGGCGAAAAGCACCACTCCGGGCAGAACCCGATTACGTCTTTGATTTAAACCTTGGATGCGTGAATCGAGGCATCTCTGACGTGCCTGCCAATGCTGCCTCAGCAGCCCTGACTCTTGTCGGGAGAGAACATTAGAGTTTTTCGTCTCTGGAACATTACTCAAGTCCGTTCTCTTCCCGCGCATTAGATTCTGCAGCGCACCCCGTTCGGTTATAAAGCAGAACATTCGTTTCATGCTGAAGACATTCATTCAGCCTCTAATTCCTTCCATTCGTTACACATCAATTCCGGACTTCATTCACTATGTAGGACGTTCTTTCTTCAGTTCTTTCAAGTGCCGTTTATGCCTTTCTGCCTTGTAATTGTGATTGTAATCTTAGATTTATATAGTCCCTCTACACAAGAAACCCATCAGATGGTTTGCTTCGTCCTTTCATCGATAAAACTGAGTGTTATAATATAATTATATATTAGTATATTATACAGTCGTAGCGCAGGTATACGTGGGCATACGTGCAGACTGCCAGACAGACTGATTGACCTGAGTATTTCCGTTTTTTCTTAATTTTCTTGTTTTCTCTCATCCTTCGCATATTTTGTTCTATAGCTTCTTTTTACTTTCAATCCTTGTTTGCTTAGTCCCTTCCTACCTACCTGTCTTAATTCTGTCCTTACATCTTTCTGCTCTGTATTCATTCCTTCCCTCCTTCCTTCCATCTTTTCCTTTTCCATTTTTTTCTACATGTCTTCTTTTTCATTCTTTCCGCTATTCCTTTTTTCTTTTCCCCCTTCTGTCATTTCTCATTCTATCATTTTTTGACTCCTACCGAAAATTTGGAGCTACTAATCGCTTGAGTCAAACGTACGTCGCATTATATCTCGACTGAGTGGCTTAGCGATGCGCAACGTTTTGGAATTAGGATAATCGGGATTTGGCCGCCGTATTTAATTTCGCAAACGTTGGGAATAACGTCGATGTAGCAGGGTCTTAGAGTTTTCTGTAAGTAACGTTACTAAATTATGATCGAGTGAAAACGACTTTGCCTGGGCGTATGTACAGCGCTAGAGTTGGCCTAATGTGAAGGCTGTTGAATGCGTAAAATACATTGTATCAGAAGGCAAACGTCACTCACTCGAGTATACTCATTCACTGTATACAATCACCCTCACAGACGCTCTCTGTCTCGTGTGCTCAACGACGCACCCTGTTCCCTCTCACCATACATGTACGTCTTTCTATCTGCGACAATGTCAATCAAGCAATCACACACACGCACACACATAATGTATGCATTCCGGAGTAACGTTGTGTAACGCTTAAAGTACGTCCACTACAGGTTTTAAACGCAAGGCTGTCTTTTAGAAACCCAGGTATAATCCGCCAACGGTCTTGACATTGAACTCATGTGTTGACCGGAACCGTCTCGCTCCAACGGTGGCAGACATTGACCTCTGGCGCTATATAGGAGCGACGCTTGTCGTGAATTGCTCTGTGTGATCGACGATTTTAATATTCCGATGATGACTGTCTGGTTTCGAGTCGCCTGAGGAATGCAGTGCCACCATATCTGTCTTTGCATGTCCGTGATATAGTTGGACTTCTACAGGCATTTATGTGATGGAGAGATCGTTACACGTCGGTCTGCTTGCTTTTATGGCAATTATGATATAGTGGAAACGATATAAGCAGGCAGTCGATGCAATTTTCTGCTGGATAGAAGCGCGGTCGAACCGGTCTCTACGTCTGCGAATGGTTTATTATTTCATCCGTGCCAGTCTATTTTTGGTATGTGACGACAGAACAGCTTGTATATTGCGCTGTGTCGACTTAAAACAATAAATTTATTCTCAGATTTTGCATTTATCTAATAGTCTACAACTACATTCGAGAAAACTGGCTGGAAAGAGCAACACTGTGGACTACTTTGAACTGTTTCTGGAAAAACTGAATTAATAATGAATTAGACTATTTTTTGAGCTTTAAGAGATACCACAATCAAAGAGGATGGCGTTCTACCGATGGCTCAAAAATATTCTAATTCATTATTAATTCAGTTTTTCCATAAACAGTCCAAAGCAGTCCACAGTGTTGCTCTCGTTCCAGCCTCGCTCGAGTTCGGAGCGACTCTGAATAGGCTTGTAACTTGTGTCGTCGTACTTTCGATTATGTCATAGGCCTGGCTTCTTTGCATGAAATTTTAGATGATATTGCACACCTATATTTTCACAGGCAGAGATAGTGGTGGAGAGAAAGTGAGAGACATGCGATAATTCACGAGTGGTGATAGAGATGCGAAATACAGACGGTGGGTGCATTTAACCGATGACAGTGAGGGATGATTGACAGATGAAAGATTCCATATGTGAGAGGTCAAAGAAGTAGGTCGAGAAGGAATGAAGTGGAAGACGAAGGCATACGCCAACCAACGGTCAAAAAGGAACCATCGGATGGCCGATGATCAAAAGGCATCTCTTAAACGAAATTATCAGGCCCATTAATCTAGCAAAGTTATCGGCCTAAAACGGACCACAAACTATGTTCAAATAGTGTTGAGTTTGTCGCTTCGATTATAACGCTGTTTACGCTTCATCCCAACCTACACCATGACTAAAACAAAGAAACATCAAACGACGTCACGGTGAGATATATACACAGTCACCCACGTGCTGTGAATTGACCAAACTACACCCCGAAGATTCAGCCTGCGAACTCTTATCACCGCTCGCCACCAAATACCTTAGAGACGACAACAATCGTCTTTTCTTCCAGCACAACGACCCTTCCATATCTACGATTACGTGAACAACTTATGCAGTCGAGTGGCAGACAAACAGTCAGTCCATTAGTTGCCGATTTCTGTCAGCGTTGAGAGCAGTAGGCTGATCAAACCCTTCCATGCACTTCTATGATTTGGCATGTCGCTATCACCTGTTGCTCGCGCACTTCTCCAGCACGTGACCGAGTCCGAATTGATCGACAGTGAAAAGCTTGTATGACAACATCTAAAGGATTTACAGCGCTAACTGGCATTTGACCTTGAGATATCGGTGACAATTATTGGGATTGAAAGGCCTGCAGAACCTTCAATGGGGTACTTCACATAATAATTTATATGTATGTAATGTGTGTATATATATACACTTATGTTTCACATGACGTCATTAAATTAGTTATATACATATAGTAGTGGAAGTAAGTATGGCTTAATGTTTGTGTACGATCAAGTCTATAAGTTTCAATCGCCTAGCAACGTTCTCTGGTCCTGTATATATAAATAATATATATATATTATATATATATATATTATATATATTTATAATATATATATTATATATATAATATATATATTATATATATACTGTCACCGACCTGTTGGTAAGCCAACATTAAGCCAGACGATCTCCACTATATACCAACCAGAGAATTGGCTGTTCAGATTTCCGAAGAAGTATAGGCCTACTGGACTTTTCTAGCACATTTTTTATCCAGCCTGTGAACGCAATTTGGCCGATGATCAACGGATGTTAACGAAGCATTCCGAAGACGGCCTAAAATGCCAGGTGACGGCCATTTCTGAGCATTTGTCTTGACGTATTTCTCAAACACGCAGTGCAGTAAGCTTACTCTGAATAGAACACCCCTTCGACGCAACTATAAACCGGTTTGAGGACTTCAAGTTATCCCTAGAGTAATATTAAATCGGTTTCGTATTACCCTCGGGTATAAGAATTTATAGCTTTTGATCAATTAGAGAGGCGTAATATGTACAGAGCGGGGGAAACTTGGATAAGCTTAAGTCGATTTCTTGTAACCCCCGGTAATCTGAGCGCGATTTTAAGTTGTTACGGGATGTAAGGTGAATGAATGAGGGGTCATCTGAAATTGCAACACCAATGCTATGCAACTACCCGCATTCACTACCATTTTTCCCGACTGAGAGGGGCTGCTATGTTTGCCAAACAATCCACATGGAAGATGGAGGACGAGGGAAAAGAGCGACATCTACCTAGTTAGACCAAACACTAATGGATTGGGTTATATAAATAATGCGTGTGCCTTTCACCCTATTTGACTAACGATCATAACCTTTCTTTCTCTCATCGCATATTTTACTTCAACTCTTATATCCTCTATCCTCTCCTGTCCTCTTCCTTCTATCTTCCTCTAATTCTTGCCCTTCCTCTTCCCCTTCTTAATCTCTTCTTCCTCATCCTGTTCGATCTCCTCTTTAACTCTTCAGTTCCTCCCTTTTACTTTTTCATATTTTCTTTCCTTCTCAATTCATCATCACCTTCCACTCCTCTTCCTTCCCCTCATCCTTGATCTCTTCATTCTTCTCCTCCTCCTCTTCCAATTCCTTCTCATTATTCCTCTTCTTTCTTTCTCTCTTTTTCTTCTCTCCTTTTCTCTCGATCTGAGTGGAGTCTTCATCGTTTGTTCGTCGAAGGAGTCGGCGCAAGTATAATCTACACTTTGGTCCCAAGCCTTAAATTCACTTGATTCCGTCGTAGCTCTGTTATTGAGGCACAAATCACCATTCACCGGACAAGACTTAAGATTACTCATCTTCTTCTTTTCCTCCTTCTATTCCTCCTTCTCCTCCCAATTCTCTTTCTTCTTCTCTTCTTCCTTCTCTTCTTCCTTCTCTTCCTCCTTCTCTTCCTCCTTCTCTTCCTCCTACTCTTCCTCCTTCTCTTCCTCCTACTCTTCCTCCTTCTCTTCCTCCTTCTCTTCCTCCTTCTCTTCCTCCTTCTCTTCCTCCTTCTCTTCCTCCTTCTCTTCCTCCTTCTCTTCCTCCTTCTTTTCTCCTTCATTCGTAGTCCAAGTGAAGTGTTAACAGCGTCGTCTTTACTAGGATTCTTTTTTCTCCAATGCGTCTGCTTTATTCATCAAAAAACAACGGATTTATTTCTATTTATAAGACATCCTACCTTTCATTGTGGTATTTTCAAACCGTCGAACGTATTACAGGCGGATAGAAATGGAGATAATAATTTGGGTCTAATAAATGATGGGTGTTTCGGGCATCGATTTTTACGTGTGTGCTGGTGACTGCCGGTGTAAACCTTCGCAAATATTACACAAGTCTTATTCGGATTTCACATGTAATTCCGTATGGGCGAAAACTCGTGCAATAAATAATTTTATGGAATTTCGTTCTTCGAGCCTACCAGATGAGACCCGATGTCAGCTGTAGGCCTAGCTTCTTGAGAACAGCAGTAAAACTAGCTCTTTGGATGGGCTCTCTATGGACTAAAACGTGACCCACATTCATGATATCTGCATACGATTTATCTGCATAGCAACCTCAAGCTACATGCATCAATCAACAAGTTCATAATATTATTGATTTTGCATATGCTGGTCCACTCTCCAATCGGAATCGTTCGTCATTAACTTTCCTCTGATAAGTATATCCCCGACCTTTCCTGCTTCTTCTATGCGCTGATCTCTCTCTACACGCATGCGTTGTGCTTCGATCGCTTGGCGACCTAACTAGATTATCTGGACAGACGATTGAATGGTTGTCGAGCGAGAGATAAGTCAGCGTAATTCCACATCGTTTTAGGACAAAATGTTGGCATTGACATGTGGCGGTCTTGTTGCACGGGTTCTCATAAGGCGCTCTGTGACTGGCGCCAATTTTATTTGGCATCCATCGCTAAAGCTCTATCGTACATGTCGCTTAGCTTGTTGTCAGTTGAAAAGCAATGTTCATGGCTTTCGAAAGCTAACGTTAGGCCTAAACCCTGATGAATTATCATCAAAAGTTTTTTATTACAGCTTTCAGTGTAAATTCAGGTCAGATATAATAAACAATTACAGTGATAGTCTTATATACAAACACATAAAAGCTGTAAAAATATGACCCATATTAGGCCATCCAACTCAATAAGGGATATTAGTAACATTCTTCTCCATATTACAAAACACAGAAACGTTTTCCACCAATTCCTGCCTCCACTCCGTCCCGCTCATCATTCACTAATGCCACCTAAAGCAAAGTCGCATTTTCCCACCCAAAGGTAACGCTCAGTGTATCCCCAGATCCTTCTAGAAAAACATAACCCATTTTGCTGCTATTATCGACTGTCGCTCATGTTAGCATTTCTGCGTTTTGTCTGATTTTTATCTGTCTCAATTAGCAAATTATATCATCGCATGGCAGAATCTGGAATCTGTACTATACACTCAGTTGCCAGTTTGTAGAGTTGATATCTTTCAATGATGACATAGTAAATAGTAAATTGACTACCAAGCTACACACTAATCTTACATAATTATTTTGTTTACCATCATCTAGTGATATAATAACCCGTCACAATACATTTAGTCATTATCTCAACTAATTAAGATCCTAACGACGATTACGAACATTATTATGTCTAAATATAGAGCTTATTAGACATGTAGCATTTCAACGACTAGGATGACGATGATGATACTTGGAATTACAGTTAGCGATGACCTTCATCTATAAATAACTAGATGTTCGATTTAATATGCCGGATTCATATAATAGTTGAATGAGCTGTTTTGTTACAAATTGACATTGATGGTGTCAATAAACTTCTTTTGATTTGATTGATTGACTGATGCTGATAATTATGCGATAATCAGGATATCGAGCTCCTTGCGAGAGCGACAGAGGTCGCAGAGGTCGCTCTGCGATCACACCAGAAACAACATAGTCTTAGAAGCTGGTCCCTGGTTATAGAGGATGAGAGACTGAGTTCTTTCTTCGTAGACGCCAATCCATATACATTTGCCGCATGCATTAAGTGCCTCTCTCTATATATATATAAAATATTAGAAAATTAACTACTCGGTGATAAGGTTAGCTCCTTCGGGAGCCGTTCGGTGCGTTGAGCGTAATTCATTTGAAGATGAAACAGCCAGAGACGAAGGACGAGACACTGTCTTGTCAACAGCCATTATGGTCACTCGATCATTAGATAATGTCAAGACCTGAAATGCATTTATTATCGCTCAGCTCATCAGTTCATACTGATGAAAGAGAGACAAACAATCTGCATCGGATGAAGTAAGAAGTGAATCGCTCTAAACGTTAAACACGCTTATCATGCGGCAACAACCTCCGCTTTCATCGCTAGTCTTTATGACTGTATGCCTCAACCATACTTGAACCCGTTCTGTGTGTACGTGACTTAGTCATCTAATTCATCTTGTTACCTTCAATGAACTCAGCGCCTGAAGCAAAATTAGAACTAATATTTTCGACTACGTAGTTGCGTACCAGACAGAGGATGCGACGATGGAAACTAAAGATACGGGGTTGCTGCTACTGTTGTTACTGAAACTGTAGTGTGTAGTGTGTAGTGTGTAGCGGAGAGCCAAACACATCTGGTGGCAATTGTCTCGCAGTACGATGGCGTATGTGACGAGTTTTAGACAGCTACACGTGCCCTAACCTACACGTGCAGTGGTCTGCGAAGTTGACGAGTAAGAACTGTGGCGCCTCACTAATTTTCTCAGGTAATATTCTCAGGGTGCTAAAAATGTGTGGAAGCAAGCCAATCATCACAATTGAGCTGCAAAACATCGTGAGAGCTGAACATTAGTGTCTTGTGGCCATTCAAGTCAACAATTATATCCGGTAACGATGTAAAGGCAGCAGATTCAGCAAGCCACTGCAAAACGCTTCGTTTCTCAGTGCCTTTTTTTAAAGTAACATTATTAAGTAAGCAAATATGGAGATCCTTATGTGCAAGATGATCTTTAAGTGCCAAAAAATCCATATGTTCCAGGAAATTTTCATTTGTCGGAAAATCCGTATGTGCCAGGACAATCCATATGTGCCAAGAAATTTCTATGTGCCAGAAAATCTTGTTTTTTCCATTAAATCCTTATGTGCTAGAAAATCCCTACGTCCCAGGAAACCCTCATGTGCCAGCATGCGCTTCGGCAAAGAGGAAATCTCTGCTTAAGACCCTCTCCCCATTTTTAATCGATTAAGCGATGTCTCGGAAAGATCGTTAGGTTTTTATTGGAGGCTTTCTAGATTCTGACTTGCCTCTCACTGAGCGGAAATACACATGCGCTGCAAGATGATACATCTGTTGACTATCTAGCATTTGTTCTTGGACGAATTCCATGCATGCATCCTCCATGGAATAGATTTCCATCAATATTCTAACACTATCCTTACGATTCTGTCTCTAGTGTAATTTCGGTCACAGTTTAGGACTTTTGCGGCTGACTTATCCACCGTATACGGTGTATACATGTCTATTCCGCTTATGACCTGACTGCTGCTTACTCTTGTTCCGTCAGTTGATGACTTGGCATCGGACATTCGACTAATAGAAGCAATTGAGTAATAATATGTGACACGCTGGGGAAAGAGCTGCCAACTGTTGGGTATCTGGACTTAACATTGTTGATGTAATTGGAGCATATGCATCACATTTTATCTCAATGCTCGATAGAACTTAAAACCTAAGACGATCTCGAAAGCTGCTTTTCTAAGAAAACCTATTTATAAAATTGTAGACATTTCACAAACCATAGCTCTGAACGTTATGCATACGGTCAAAGCTAATTAATGCAATAACTGTTTGAGTGTTTGTGAAGAGGAGAGTGAAGTGTAGTACGTTATACACTACAATTTTTCACAAACCCCAATTTTGAAACTAATTTACTCAATGGTCACCATATTAAAATATCTCCCCATCACTTACGCGCAGCCGGACCTATAGTAAAGAGCGCGTGCTTCCTTCTGCGAACGATGGCCTCAGTGGATGGAGTGGCATAGGATCAGAGGAGTTCGTCTGATAAGTTGGGGCATCTTTTGAATTGCCAATAACCAAAATGAAAAGAGCATTGAGCGATCTTAATTCGAACCATTCTCGTTCGACCTGCCGGAACCGAGTTAATATAACGGCGTGAATACTGACTAGGAACCCACCTAATACCATCGGCATCCCATTATTATTCGTTCCCTATAATTTCCCACTAGTCCTTCCATCCCTCTTTATATATGCATTGACCCTTCCCTGTCACTTAGTCCTTCTCTTCATTCAACGATCCTTCATTCATTCAGTTTCATTCTGTTCATAGTATACTTTGACCACTGATTCACATAGTTCTGCAGCTGCGTTGGCGAATCCTGCTGTATCGTTAACACGAGACTGCACGCCGAAACTAATATTCCGATCTCATTGATTTTTGTCGTAAAAACTGCTGACCGCAGACAGGTCAGACGTCCACTGTCCGTAGGTCTCCATAGTTCAGTCCAGACACAAACGTATCCGTGCACTCGAGTACACTCGCGGATACACAATCATACACACGCATACAGACATGCGCTGCGGGCACATCCGTACACAGTATTACACACAAATAATTACTCGGGGTTTTATTGCATACAGCTGTTCGTAAGCGAGGTGCAAAATGGTCATTATCATCATGGTGACCGACCATTGGTTAATTACGCTGCAAACGCTTTCTGTCAGACGATATTTGTGCAGGATAATTATAGAAATTAATTATTTCGGAGCAATTCCTTCCTTTGCAATCATCCGACACAGATTTCAATCAGGTTCTCTCCGTTCAATGTAAACTATCGTCGAGGAAATTTTATCGATCAGCGTTGGGCGCGAGATGCTGATGCGGTCAGGTGTTCATACAGCCGTTCAATAGGTGAGCAAAAGTCATCCAGGTGCGCAGATTAGATAGACCGTAGTCGTGCGCCTAGGTAATGTCTTCTGCTTCTGCGCCGTGCATTTTCCATTGACAATCACTGTTGCATATCAATTTGTATCATGCATGAACCTTGCCTACGCAATGTGCACTGATGCAAAGCACAGGTCGTTGAACCTAGGACCATCACCAGTACCACCAGCACTGTCCATGGTTTTATTCAGTTTAATGGACTTCGTCGTCATTATCATCACTACCACCAACAGCACGAATAACTCTTCCACTGACACCACCATGATAGTCGTCAGTTGGGGTCTTCATCATCGTTGTCGTCATCATCACAACAAACGAAACGGTAGTGGTGATAATGACCACAACGATGACGATTAACTGTCATCACGAGGACGACCACCAGCGTCATCATTATAGTCTTCGACGTCATAATCGTCGACACATAAACGTGCAATGATCTTCTTATTATAGTCAGACGAAGACAGACAAGCGATTGCAGCATCCGCAGAGACGGGTCGTAAACTGCGCCCTTAGTCCTTAGCGTCGTAAACGAAAGACAGTCAGAGCGCTTCTTGACCGAGAATCGTCGTGTGTGTATACACTGACTTTGATGTGATTGTCCTTGATCTGCGATGACCTTGAAACGACCTTCTGTGGCTGAATCGAATGCCTTTGTCTTTATGTCGAACATCTGCGGATGAGTGTCATGCTCTTACCCGTTTGGAGGACAAGCGCAAGTCAATACTCTCTTGAGGTTGCTCAGCAAAGGGAGACATTATTCGCTGGCGACCAATCCCACACGAAAGGAAAGGTCGTCCAGTTAATGGAAACTATCACAGTCTTGTTTGAGTTTCCGCTGAAACATCATGCACGTCTGGGCGGAAGGGCCTTAATTCCCTGTTACTGTTTAACCGCCTTGTTTCATTCATTATATTATATGGAGCAATTGTTTAGCGGAACAGTTAAATCACTAGGCCTACTAGCAGAGGAACGAAGGTTATCTCGACCAGTCAAAGTTGAAATTCTGCAACAGAGTTCGTGTTAAAAGCCACAAACATCCTGTAACTGACTTTTAAAACCTAAATCAGAATCTCAATCTTAAATTCAATACTCTGAGGCTTACATGCAGTCAGTGCAGTGAGTTACGCGAAAAATATGCGAGATATGTCAAATTTTCCAATACCATCATTATGTCTACACACCGCACACTACTCGATGTGCCCCAGAGTACTGAACAGTGCCCATATACATGTAGATGTAACTACATTTCTATCCTGCTACCAAATCCGAATTCAACGGCGAATTGTGAGCAGGACTACAGGATGAGCCGTATACACCTTGAATGAGTGACCGTCTGATTAACAACATTCATGGATCCTCCCTGAGTCCTTTTCTATGGTTCGATCCATCCACCTTCTTATCTGTTGTCTTTCCTTCCCTCCGTCGTGCACCATCTCCGTTCCTATCTCCTTCTTTCACTCTCTTTCTTTCTCCCTTCCTCCTGCGCCCTATCACCTCATCGATATCGTCCTCCTTGCTTCATCCTTCACGTCCTTCATTCGCACTTCACGCCTTCCTTCTCTCTTTCTCTCTCTCCCTCTCTCTCTCTCTATCTCTCTCTCTCTGTCTCTCTCTGTCTCTCTCTGTCTCTCTCTCTCTCTCATTGCTATCCCATCCAGCCTTTCATCCATGCTTCACAACTTCATTCACTCCATCCAGCTCTCCATCCGTCCCACTCTTCCTCCATCTCCCCGCCCTTCAGTCTTCCGTTCCTAACTCCTTCCTTACCACCGCCCTCTCTCCATCCATCCATCCATCTCGCCACTATATCTATAGAAACTACTCTCAATTTGTCTGTTATAATAACAACTCAAATGGTGCATTTTGAGTATTTGTTCTATGCCTCAGTTTTTATTTATTAGGCGCCGAATAGCGGCGAGAAATCTGCTCAAACATTTGCCACTTTTAAAGGTTATAAACAATTAACGACACAACAAACAAACTCATCAGTTGTATCGTTTATTCCTATATAAATACATTATAATAATTTTTTATAAGCAATTTTATGAAAATCTATATCTGTTTCATATCGATATATAATTTTATATGTACAATATAGGTATGTGCCCATGCGTGAACAATATAATACTATTATGTGTATGATTTGAGATCAAATTTATACGCTACTTAATTAGTCGGCACATACTGTGTACACGTAGCTACGATAATATCCTATGAGATGAAGCAACGCAGCATCATTCGTTGCTAGTTCGTCATAACCACGAGTCTGCGGAATACAGTGCCTCATTGAATCCTTGTTGTACCAGAGCATCAACTTTGAAGCCTAACGCTTACTGTAAGTATGCGAGAGGCGCCTTAGAAGCGTTCAAATACAAGACAATACAAAACGCGCCATCTCTGATTTTTTCATGCATACTTGATTAATGTACAGTTTAATGACGGTGACATTCCGTACATGGCATTCTTTAGATGCACGAATCGATCAATGAAATGTGTAAATTAAAATTTTAAAAATCTTTCAAATTTGTATCCGCTTTAACCAGTCTTTTTATTCCCACCAAGAAGCAATAAGTAATCACCTTGAAGAGGTGACAGATATATCTTTCAATATTTGCAACGATTTAATAAGGTAAACACCCATTAATTAAGTTCAGACTCATTAAGACCGTCCATACCTCATCGCTGTTGCGCATGATTGGCTTTCTCACAGCCGTTCCTCAAACGTTCCCTAACTAATATTATTACGCAAGCGCTGACTTTCCATGGCATCGATGAGTCCATTCCTATAAAATATACACGCATATGAGTTACCTTTTCTGTATCAGTTTTGAACATATAGGCCTACATTTACCATGCGCCAGAATTCTGACGAGAAAGTCCATACCTATATTATTTTGCATAGGCTTATGTCATGTAGATAAGCGGCCATTTTCATATGCTACAGTAGGCTCCTTTAAACAAAGTTTTGCTGAAGCTATCAAAAACAACATCAGGTGATAATAAAGTATATTCGCTTTATCGAGAAAGACAATCAGACAATAATCGCAGAATTGTCCAAGTGAGTAGGCCTATAACAGATGATAAAAGTTGTTGGATTTGTAAAATAGACAAGTGAATAATTATATATAAGAATCTGAGGATAATTTGAGATGTTATTGAGTGGCAAATTGTGTGCTCAACCAACAGGTCTTAATTGCTCTTGAAACACTGCGTACCCTCACTATATATATGTATATATATATATATATGCACATAATATATAAATATCGGCCATTACACCTATTCACGCTATATTTGTACTTACGGCACCGATGAATAATTACCACCAACAGAACCTAGTAAGGTCTGGTCAAAAGTTGTATTACGCGGTATTCGACACATATATACCATACATGTATGAAATTAGGCCTACACGCATCGTTTTATATCCATTCTACCGTGAAAACGCGAATACTAATCGTACTCTGTCTCTCTGTCTCTCTGTCTCTCTGTCTCTCTCTCTGTCTCTCTGTCTCTCTCTCTCTCTATGTCTCTCTCTCTCTATCCGTCTGTCTGTCCGTCTGTCTCTCTCTCACCTCTCTGTCTCTCTGTCTCTGTCTCTGTCTCTGTCTCTCTGTCTCTCTCTCTCACTCTCTCTCTCTCTCTATGTCTCTCTCTCTACCCGTCTGTCTGTCCGTCTCTCTCTCACCTCTCTCTCTCTATGTCTCTCTCTCTCTCTCTCTCTATGTCTCTCTCTCTATATATCTCTCTCTCTATCCGTCTGTCTGTCCGTCTGTCTCTCTCTCACCTCTCTGTCTCTCTCTCTCTCTGTCTCTGTCTGTCTCTCTCTATGTCTCTCTCTCTCTCTCTCTCTCTCTACCCGTCTGTCTGTCCGTCTGTCTCTCTCTCACCTCTCTCTCTCTCTGTCTCTGTCTCTGTCTGTCTCTGTCTGTCTCTGTCTCTTTCTCTCTCTATGTCTCTCTCTCTCTACCCGTCTGTCTGTCCGTCTCTCTCTCACCTCTCTCTCTCTCTCTCTCTCTCTCTCACACACACATACACACACACCACACAAGCATACATCATCGTTCCTCTTATCTGTTATTTATTAGTTACTACTCGTCAGCTGGGTTTCGTACAACAGGTTCAGGTTCGATTTTATGTTATTGCTGTTATTATTTTTATTATTAATTATTATCAAGGCATCAAATCATGGCACACCAATTATACCGAGCTATAATCAGATAATACCCGGAAGTCATGCCGTCAAGCGAAAGAGCTAGAGGAGATAAAGAGTGGTAACTGAGGTGGGTATGCGCAATTATGAAAACAACGCAAGTGTTGAGTACAGAACGAAATTACACGAGTACGAACAAATATAAGATGCAAGGAAAGAATAATAAAAATCTATTGTGAATTAGGTTGAGTGAAACTGGTGATATGGATATTGAAATTGGATAGTAGCAAATTCCAAGACACGTGACAGTTGCATTAGAATGAAATCTACCCGTTGAAGCAATTCATTTCTGCACAAAGCTCGGAAGTGAGACGGGTATATGATGAGACAATAGTATGTAGTAATAATAATATCTTCGTTTTTTTTAATTTCAAACTTACATTATGCAGTATGATTGGTTGTACAGTGTGAGCAAATGAGCGTATGTAGTTGAGCGAATGAGCGTATGTAGCGAATGAGAGTATGTAGCGAATGAGCATATATAGCTGAGAATGACCGGTATGATTAGCACAGGCAAGCGGATATAATATTGTCATTCTTCCGTATCGTAATTGTAAACTGTAGATGTATAAAGCGATACTCTAGAGCTAACCTCTTCGCGAACGCTGCGTCTTGTCAGATGGGTTGTCCAGAGAGCGATGTTCACTGAAGTCCTAGAGAGTGACCAGAACTGTTAAGACGGATTCCGTGGTGGACAAGAAATGAGGGAGCTTCTTTCAATCAACGATGAGTCAATAATAATTTATTTCCAAGCAGCTACTGTCAAGAATGGAGCAATACTTGTTGGCAAGGCCTCTCGTGTGACAGTCAGTTTTGTCCCCGTGACACGGACCTATGGTTATGGCGTGACCATTTGTTAAGTACACACGATTACATAATTTCGGACTGAAATAGTGAATACATCGTTCGGGCTCCTTAATTCCGGTCATAGTCGTTAGACTGTGAACGCATTGCGTGCTGTTTCGTCATAACGCCGCATCACTGCACCCACAGGTCATCCAGTGCAACAATCAGCAGACCCTGCTAAGTGCTTCCTATCAGTCCAGTTCCATTGATACTCGGCAGACGCAACGGGTTTTATGGACGAATCGATCATCTTCCTGCTCGCGAAATAATTATGTAACTGTGTCGCATTACATGCGGCACCACATATAAAATAACAGTAGTACTTTATAAGATATCGTAAAAGAATAATGAGAGTTGTATTGAGTAACGCATTCGGGAAATTACTAGATCCGACTCAATTAGGTCCGGGAAAGTGAGAGATAATGAAGTTTAATCATGCTAATTAGCTGATTCTATTTCGTTGAACTGATACGTTTTTAGATGACTATCTGGTATCCTGATTCACTAAAACCGATTATGACAGAAAATATATATCGTCTCAGCAACTGGCATAGAACTGGAAACTTAAAAGAACGAACCGCTGCGGACTGGTCATCCTATTTTCGGACATACGTCATAAGGTTTGATGAATGCGCGGTGAAAGAAGCTCTAAAATTACAGTCTACAGCGAAATTGGAAAGCGGGAAAGTGAGAGTAAGAGTAGTAGAAATAGTGATACAGTCATAGATACATGAATGCAGATATGTTCAGAGACATTGAGTAGAACATAAGATTAGAACAGAAGATGTAAAAAGGTAGCGAGAGCAGAAGAACAGAAGAGACCGAAGGCTATGAAATTGATACTCAGTAGAAATTGGAGTTATTCGATGCAGAGAGAAATCGACATCGAACTAGGCCTATATTAGCATAAAAATATCTGCTGATTAGTTCATCTGTATCGCAAAATCTACGCATCCCCGGCATAGTCTGGCTTTGTCATATCTGGTCATCGCGCGCATTGTAACACAATAACACGGAAAAGCGACTGGTCAAGGTTCATAGAGATGACCGCTATGGTCGTGACGATTCCTCCATTTTTTCCTCCGTGCTTCACAATACTAGCCATTTACTAGGACACATAGGCTGTATCCCAAGTGCTGATGAACCTATCCAACGTGGTTATTATATCACACGCCTGCTGTACTGATGATCTTATTCCTGTTGATCGCTAGCTATTCACTTTCTCAGAGCTCCAAAGACGTCTGTTTGTTAATTGCTTTTTATGATAATAGTAGGAATACATGTGCGCTCGTGAATTATCTGGTGCCCTGTGCGCGACCTTCAAGTGACGCTTTAGAAGTTCGGAGATTACAATTACACTTATTTGACTATTCAATTCTGATTTAGTCGTAAAGTGTTTTGCAGGCGGTAATAATAAATTTATATTTGCACGAACTTACATGAAGTTCATTTCGTTGACTTGATTACGGATCGAAATTAAAAGAATTCCGGGACGGTCCTGTCCACTTCCCACCGAGACACTTTAAGGCTGTCTGTGTCCTCAATGACCAGTACAGATAGGGTCTTATCTAAGGGCACCAAGGGAAAGCAACGCCAAACTGACCAAAGAGCGTGGTTGAACAAGTGTTTTTGTCCAAAACAAGATCTTTATGCGCGGTGCAGTTGTTCTTGAAAAGAATAAGACTACAAGGGGATCAAATGGTGGTCATTCTTATGCGTCTACGGATGGATTCTTCCTTCTGATCAATAGGACGTAATGAAATGTCTTCACCCGAGAAGCCGTCGGCACTGGCTGCGTACAATGGTCAAGAGCAAACGCTTGTCGGCCAACCTGCTGCGTCTCCTATTGAAGAAGATCGCTCGGCCAAGCATTCACGGTTGATCTATGCTCTCAACGACGCAACTCTATTACCAAAAGTTTGCCTAAATGTCGATTTATATAATCAATAATATTTGGTTGCTGTCGTTGTTAAGTCGATGTTGATAAGAACAAAAACAACAGCAGTAGCAGCAGCAACGAGAATTGCAAAGGCAAAGACACTGCTAATAATAAAGATAATATAAAAACAGTTAACTAAGAACAGTCAATTGTAATTCGTCTGTTTATGAGTTGGTTGACTTCATGAAGAAAATTTATAAAGCGCAAGAATAATACAACATAATAGTAACAAATATAATTTCATTAGTAATAATGATGACTATAATTGCCATCACCACCACAATTACAATAATAACAGTAATAATAATGATAATAATAATAAATATAATAACTATACGAATAATAATACTATCATTGGTAATAATACGTGGTGTAGCACGGTTGCCGATTGGTTAGAGCTGTCGGCCCGTAACACTCAGTGTGCGTTGAGTGAGCGGGTTCGTCCTTCGTCCGAGGCGTCAAGTCACTGTGTAGGAACCTTGAGCAAGTCCTTTGCGCACAATTGCTCTGCATTACAATTGCAGTTGCGTCGTCGAGGTATGTACAGTACACACTTCTGAGCAAAAAATGTTGGAAGAAGGACAATATCAAATTTCAGCTGTATTGTATTGTAACAGTCACAACCGAGAATATTGTGCACCTATTTCAGTTTGCTCTACATGTTTTTCTTAATCTTGGTCACGAGGTGGTATAAACTCGTCAGCAACACTGACGCATTCACTGACGTCACATCATGACAATCATCATCATTGTCAATTTAATATAATTGTAATGTAATGTTCCATCGATTATTCATGATGCTCGTCTATGATACCTTATCATGATACTCTATCGTGATACTTAATCATGATGCTTCGTCATGATGGTACCTAGTTACAGATGCCCTGCAAGGTGGCAATTTTGCAATCGTCGTTTTGTTTTGTCATCCAAGCAGGAATCTCCTCGTGCGAATTCAACCATAACAAATTTATGTTGCACGTTGTTGTTGTTATTGTTACTGTACGCGCATCTAAACTGGCCGTGATTCACTTCCCTATCGGAAATAAGTGCACATTACATCGATTCTAGGTTAGGCCACTACAAGACTGATCTATAGACTGATCTGAGACAGAGACCATTTCCTGCTGGCTGAAACGTACAGCAGAGGTGTTGATATCCATGATCCATATCATTAACATCCGTAGATTTCATGTTGATCGCAGCAGACGACAGCCAGTCTCATCACATCCACGTGATCACAACGCATGACTACTGCTCCATCCTCGGCCTACAGTGTGATTATGCACTATGGAGTATTGAGTCTATATTATAGTATCTAGATCAGAGGGATGGTTACTCGTCCAGTTTCATGTACGCGTCATATTCTTAAACATAGATGTCGCCCAATCCAAATTGTGCTTCTATTTGAAAATATGGTGAACCTATAACGGTATTGTTTTATTTTGCTGACAAAGTTATTCGTTAATTTATTTTAATAGCTGAAAGTTAATGAATCAGATTATTATGTCAAAATGATTTGAAAATGCCTGCTCCCGATTATCGGCCAAAAACTAGTGATACGGAGATACATAGGGAGTTTCCAGTCCTGTGCATGTTGGTCCTTTCCTCCTTAATTTTTGTCATAGGCTACAACTCCATTGTCAAAGACAATCGTATCATCTTTGTCTAGTGACAGATCTACACTCTACAGTTATGAATTCTTGTTTTTAACGCAACGCAGGTTCAGATGAGGGTGACTCTGTGAAAGAGTGACATTCTGTGCTTTTACCGCATTACAATGCACAATTGATTAGATGTGTTTCGTGGCTAGGCAGCTGTACTCATGCATCTGCATACGAGATCCGTACATTTTTGTTAGCATTGTTGGTCGTGTGATGTTGTGTGGACATTAGATATTTAATAAGAGTATAGTAGTCACTGAAATTAGAATTTGACGATCTGTTCAATATTTTATCAGGTGTTCCTGTCTCTACTTGTGATTATTTCTGGAACATCTTAATTGGTTTGTTATGAAGTCAAATCGCAGGTGCTCGTCTTGATATGAAAACAGGGCCACCATAGTCACCTGTTTGAATGTGTTAAATGGACAGTTAGCACAATGAACTGCACCGTTGTATGACATTGTAGTAAGTGATTCAGTCGGATGCAATACAATGCGTCATATAGCGCTAAATAAATATAATGGCGTAAGATCGATTCAATAACACGTGAGGAGACTTACTGTGACGAATGTGATTGCTTGAAGTAGGATTAATTCATCAAGTCATCGCCTTTATCGCTACTCATTGTTTCCAAAACGTTACTAATGCAATACTAATTGTTACTGTTATTAATTATTACTATTACTAATTGTTATTGTTACATTGTTACTAATACGATATTCCCACAGAAACTTCAAATTTCTCCTTCCACAAACAGCGAAAGTTTATTAAGCTAAAGCCTGATCAAATAGACAATTAAAACTACAATTACATGTACGATAATAATTATATGCTAGAGAACAAAGTAATCCAACTTCTACTATCCACGAGAGACTGCTGGACGGAGGTATTGTTGTTTACCGTTGACAGGTCCGTCGCTCAAAGTCCTCTACACAACTCTGCTGGGAACTGTGTCTGGTGCCATCTGTTAACTGTGAATAGGACTTCGTCCGTTGAGCTTTGCTTGTGTACGGGATCGCCAGAGGCGACCCTTGTAGATGTCCAAACATCCGAGAATAATAAACTTCCTTTTAGCTGACTTTAATATCATGATCTTATTTTTTTTAGCTGTAGCCTCTTTGCAAGGTGATTATATAAATGTCTTATATTGTGGGAATAGAGGACGAATGTGCGCTAAAAGATTTATGAGAACAGTTATCACCGGACGCCATAAATAGATAGATAGATAGATGGATGGATGGATGGATGGATGGATGGATGGATGGATGGATGGATGGATGGATGGATGGATGGATGGATGGATGGATGGATGGATGGATGGATGGATGGATGGATGGATGGATGGATGGATGGATGGATGGATGGATGGATGGATGGATGGATGGATGGATGGATGGATGGATGGATGGATGGATGGATGGATGGATGGATGGATGGATGGATGGATGGATGGATGGATGGATGGATGGATGGATGGATGGATGGATGGATGGATGGATGGATGGATGGATGGATGGATGGATGGATGGATGGATGGATGGATGGATGGATGGATGGATGGATGGATGGATGGATGGATGGATGGATGGATGGATGGATGGATGGATGGATGGATGGATGGATGGATGGATGGATGGATGGATGGATGGATGGATGGATGGATGGATGGATGGATGGATGGATGGATGGATGGATGGATGGATGGATGGATGGATGGATGGATGGATGGATGGATGGATGGATGGATAGATACACAGGTAGGAAGGTAGCAATTAGATATTTAGGTCGGTAGGACGGTAGGTAGATATGTAGGTAGTTTGGTAGGTAGGTGGGTAAGTAGGTACATGTAGACGGATAGATGGATAAAGAGAGAGAGAGAGACAGACAGACAGACAGAGAGAGAGAGAACGAACAGCAGCCAGAGAGACAGGGCCAGAGACAGAGGTAGAGGTGAGTTGCAACATGCATTTATATAAAAAGACTTCCCAGGGTTCTGTTCGCATATTTTGAGATAGCAATGCATTAACATGATGTTATCCGCCATTAATAACAGACGCTTCTGCGCATGGTCTGCGCTGGACGTGGCCTCGCCTCTGCAGTCAGGTGGCCATCGACCAAGGAATTGCCAATTTCAAATGAATAAACACCCAACACGGACTACGAAGATCTCGCCATTCATTTTGCAATGTAATACAAAAGCTTGGTAGGCATTTCATATCAAATATATATTATATGTGGGCTTACAATATATAGCATATGTCTGATATTTATTTTGCAATATAATTAAATGTTCGTGTGTGTATATATAGTTGTAGAAACTCGATACAATAACGTTCCAAGTGGCACGACTCCACTCTATCTTGCCACAGGGCTGTCAGAAAAATTATTCCTATATGAACACCAGACAAGACAATTCCTACATTAGGACCATTATGTATGTATGTATGTATGTATGTATGTATGTATGTATGTATGTATGTATGTATGTATGTATGTATGTATGTATGTATGTATGTATGTATGTATGTATATGAACACTTATAGAGCGCCCTACAAAAACTCACGAAGGCGCTAACCGAAGCTACTGTACAGATCGAAAATAAATGCGTCTTCAATAGTCCAGAAAATGTCTCTAGCTCTATACCTTGCTCAGCCAACCCCTAACCCATATAATAAGATTTATTCAATTTCGTCGGCCCTCCTTATGTTCCCTGCCATCAACGAATTGCGTCTTCTGCCTCTTCGCTCGTCTTTGAACCTCCCTTTTAATTCCCTGCTTCCTCTCTCTTTAGTCTTCTGTCCATTGTTCTCTTCTCTCGGTCGATCACATTTCCTCATTCGTTGTCTATTCCTTCTCCGTCCTTCTGTACCTTCGTTCGCCGTCCTTTACTCTTACTTCTACTGCTTATGTTTCCCCTTCCAGTCGCTATGTTTACATACTAATGCATGTTTCTTCTTTCATCGCTCCTCACACGACACCTTTTGCGTCTCTTTATCTGTCAACCAGCCTACTATATATTTCCCTCGGTGGCCTTTCTACACAAACAGTCTCTGTCTGCCTACTCATCTCTGTTTTCTGTCTGTCTGTGTCGGTCTCCGTCAGTGTCTTTGTATCTCTCTGTCTCTCTCTGTCTATGTCAGCTCACTCTCCCTATCTCTATACCTCACTCTCTATAGCTCTGTGTCCCTATTACAATTGTGTGAATTATATATCACTTCGAAATGTATTACTGAGCTGATCAAAGAAACTAGGTAGAAATAAGAGTTGCGCTACATAAATGATCCGTGAGAAAGGCAGAAGGAATGAATGGACACATGTTTTTAATGTGCCTTTGAGACTGCGATATATAAATGTTCATGCACAATGTTACACACATATAAAATAGACTTCTTTTACTTAAACAAAAACAGATTATCAACTTATGTTGGACATACATACATTTTAGAATCAATTGATATTCTGAAACTGTTGTCTAAATTGCTGATGTATCTAAACGAGGGTGAGACCAAAGTGGACCGCTGTAACGCCCTACCACGTCGTTTCGTCAATTGTTTAACTGTCAACATCCGTTCACGTACTACCACCGTGCACCGCTGCTGGTCAAATGTTCGTTCGTATCACGACAATAAGGGCAACTGGTTACCTACTTGCTTAACAGGACGAGATCACTGTTGAGCTGGAACACACAAATTAGCCGAACTGTCTGGTTTAATATTCATCACCAGCTCTAAAGATAGCAGCAACCTGCTGAACACAATCGTCGTCGTCGTTCAGAAGACTACACATTAAGTACCAGCTGACTTCTCAGCTGCTGGGCTGAGCAATTGCCGCTGGCGAACAATCCCAGTCAATAAAAATGGACTGGTGGTGACCTTATGTCACTGGGTAATCGGTTGATGACCTGTGGTTTAGGCACTGGCGTTATAGAAGCTGCTCTGCTAATTTTGCCCCTCACTGTATGTGGTTCCTCACGAATAATTTTTTTTAGAAGAACACAACCGACAGCTTTACAGGTATTCGGATAGGTTGTCGGTTAGCTTTGGTTTTTCTGTTGGTCATTTTATCTTATGCATTCTCTGGAAAGTGGACCTTTTGGCAGTTCTTTAGTGTTACCGGCAAATGCTCGGACCAAATCGTGATAATACTAAATAGTGTTCATATATTTTACTGAAGTCCATTTATCGTTATTTAAAGTCTGTGTTCTCCATCCTGGACATACATGTATATTTCTGTTCTTCATCCGGGATATATATTTCTGTAGTGGGTTAGAAGTTCTCCAACCTAACCATATCCGCGTCTCTGGAACGACCTTCCTCCTGAATTCCGTACTTTTTCGGTTCCTCCATCATCATCGTCAAGAACTCTTACCCAGACTCATTACTTAACATCCAACTTATCAATCCTGGACCAAAATGACACATCGTCATTAACAGTTACTCTGCCTCCCTGCTGACCTTCTGGAAACCGGACTCTGACCTACCACGGACTATTCTTTCAACAACCCCTCTGATTTGATGCGGCGCTCGTGATTAAGCCAGTGCCGCGCGCTTAGCTGCTTCAAGTGGCGCTTTAGAAGTTTTAAGATCACGATTACGACTAGAAAAAATGTGGAGCATAGATAGTACACTAACCTCTGACGGCTTCAAGTCGTAATAATGATTTCGCTGCACGTCTTGTATGCGATTGGCTGCATTATATATATATATATATATATATATATATATGTGTGTGTGTGTGTGTGTGTGTGTGTGTGTGTGTGTGTGTGTGTGCAGCTACTTAATTATCGGTTACGATGTATCTTGGCGAGGTAGGGCCTAACGCTGTCCTCTACTTCAGAGCAAGTCACGAAAGGTTCTGACCCTGCAGTAGAGGTCATGCCATTCACCTTAAGCCTTTTATGTTTTCTTGCCCACGCACATACATACGTTGATAACGCGGCTTGTCTAACGGCGCTATATAAATGCTTGATTACATTATATTGCATTACATTCCCGATGATAACTGATCTTGAATGTAAATAATTCAAACACAATAATCAGAATAGATACTGGAATGTGTACGACTCTGTTTAAACTGTGTTTGATCCACTTGAGTGATTCTACGCAGTATAGTTCGCACGATGTGTGTTTACACATGCGATATCTGTTAACTTTGACGTGTATAGCACTATAGCTCCAAGATCTTCCGTTCGAGCTTCATGAATGTATCCTCGCTAAAGTCGTGGTTACGAGAAGTGAAGGATTTGAAGCTGGCCAAAAGTGTGTGGAACGCAAAAGCCGATATGGTGCTAAACCGACTTGGTAATGTTCGCAATGTAGCTACATCCTTTTGACCAACTCCTATCGAAAAAATCTAGGCTACACAGAATTTTTGACGACATTGGCATGTCATGAAATAATGAGCATGAGGATGTCTTGCCATTATCAAAAAACCTTACCTCTGTCTACGATATTATAATACCCGAAATGTAATTGATGTAAATGTACCAGGACTCTTTATTATTGTTAAGGCAAACTGGTTAAACGCGCTTAATTAACATCTGAACTTTCTAAATTTTTAGTCAAGAGTTGAATGCGTGCATTTGGAGGAATAGACCACTTTTCCAACTGAGGTGTACGGATAGCGTGCTCCCTGTTCATTACATTTTGCCTGAATATGCAGAAAGGTGCAGAACTCTAAAGCGAAATATATCCCATGGCGAGATTTGAACTCCACCTCTCGATTGATGGTCCATCACGGTAATATTTAAATCATGAGATAAAACGTTCACATGTTCCCAAGTTTCAGCTCATACCATTGTATACATGGCTGAGCCTTGAAGATTAGAATGGGAATTTTAAATTGTATGCGAGCGTAGAGAGGGAGCCAATGAAGTTCATCAAACTTAATGGTAGAGATGCGAGAGAAACGGGGTAAGCGAGCTATCAAACAAATAACTGTCTTAAGGTATTGACTAACGAGGAAGAGACGAACCTTTGGAAGACCAATAATAAAGGTAATGCAGTAATCAATTCGTAAACATGTAACAGTGTGAACTGAAGTAGCGAATGTTGAGATGGAGACAAAACGACAAACGAACTGGAGATGCTATAAAGAAAAATAATAGAAGCCTTTGAGTTGGGTCACATGTTCAACTTCGTTTACATTTTCCGTGGGCGTTCAGTATAGTCGTCTGCGTGCAGATGGTGGTCTTTACAGGATTATTGTAAGGCTTATTGGTGCGGTGGTGTTTTTATGATCACGTGGGTTTATATTGTACATTGTATATTAATAAAGTCAGTTGTGCCAAAGAGTGTACTCTTTGACAGACGTCTCCTGGGTGATAATTGATGCGGGGAACAAGCACAGTGATGACTGTCATTCACAACTTAAGCGAATGGTCGTTCATGACCCAAACGAATCGTCATTCACAAATTCGGCGGATTGCCTTTCACAAGCGGAGCGGATTGTCAATTACAAACCAGAGGATTGTTGCTCACGGATAAAGGGATGCTAGCACCACCCACTAACCAAGCGGGTTTTCATTCACAACTTAAGCGAATTGCCATCGACAAACCAAGGGTTTCATCATTCACAAGCCAAGCGAATTATCATACATACACAAAGTCGATAGATCAATGCCAAAAATTAATAAAACGCTGTAGGTCCTGAAGTATTGACGCAAACTGAATAAAGCATAGTACAGAGAGAATCGTTAAACGAATCAATGAATCGCCAGAGTATTGACCTCATGATATTCCACTCGATAGAGCTTGGGTTCAGTAATCTAACGACGGCGGGTTCGCGTATGCTGCGCAGGTTCCCGTGCTGCGACCATGGACAAAATTGCTCGCGCACATACACGTACCACCGCAGTCTCAGATTTGTATATCTTGCTCACGCAACAAGGGCATTAAATATATTTACAAATGTTTGAGGCCTTTAATTATTATAAGTGCCTGAACTTTTATTATTTAGTGCAAATGACAATTAAGGGTTTCTTATGTTTCAAATATTGGCCTAAATGGAAATGCACACGAATCCCATATAGGAATGTTGTCATACGTGCTGAATATATTCTACATTAAAACGTTGGGATAAGTAATCGATAACTCTTTTCACTCTAGCATTGTCAGTCCCAAGCCTGGTTAAAGGATGAGGGTGGTGCTAATGATGGTTGTAAATCACACAGTGTCGTTGAAATGAAACCGCTGCTACTAACCGTCATAATATGTCGCGCCTCTATCAACAATGATTCTTAGTTGCATGGTGAAATTTGCGTGAAATCCACCCCAACACGGAAAGTCTTCTGGACGCATAAGCGAGGAGTAGCATGGGATTGAAAAGATGTTAGTCGATAGTGCACAAACACGTTCTGTGCTCCAACCGTCATCCATAGAACAAGTAATAGGTATTTCCATGGGCAACACGAGTTCAACGTCCAATTTATTCCACTTTCGATATCATCTTAACTTTCAGTTATATCATAACTGTATCAATCGCTGAATGTTACGCACCAGACAACGACAAATAACATTATCATTCACACTCTGTCTGCTGCTGTAGTTTTTTTACCGTATACAGCGTTTACCAACACTAGGAGAAGTGTAGAAGCGAATACACATTGTATAATCCTTGAGACCAAACACAGCGGGCATAGCCTTATAAAGTATGAGTATCTGTTTTATGGAGCTACATTGATGATGTGGATTTGCTGCTGAGAGGAACAGTTACTTCAAGCAGCATTGATCCCAGTTAATACTTGGATTGGTGACCATGTATACGAGGACAGCTAGACCACACGGTCCAACTAAGCCCGTCTGCCTTCCGTGTTTGGGATACGAATACCAAGACAATTTGGGAGGATACAAGGACTTTCTGTCACTGGCTGCTTTGACGGAGCTTTATGGCATCAACGAAAGATTGCTCGACGTCAGAACCACGTTTCTCTCTACGAAAGTGTTTTCCATGTAATATAGCTGTTCCCATTAAGATGTTGAATGCACACAACCTTACAGGAACATGATGTGCACCAATGCTTTAATAGAAACTGTTCTGAACAGTGTATGCAAAAATTGCAAGAGCGCATGATATAGACACAAACAATGTCTGTTTTAAGATTACTGCTGTGTATCCCATGCATTTATTTTAAGTTATATCCCCTGATTTATAGACTTAGTTTCCAATGTGTGAGCAAGCAGGCATTTGTAATGAACACTTGAATATTTATTCTGAGCAATGTACAATTTAATATTTGCAGTTGTTTATGCGTCGAATAATATATTGAGCTTTAATGACTCTAATTCTTTCACCCACTACCCCCATTTGGGCTACGAAGAAGTCCCAATGATTTAGAGACGCGCCTACATCAAAGCTGTTTTCATTCCGTGTGTTTTAGTGATCAATACATTTGAACTAATCTCAGACTGAGGTAATAAGCCGGCTGCAAGATTTTCATCAATAATAGATGTAATTCATCAAGTGTCGGTCTAACTATTGCTCAGGACATTGACTTATTCATAATGCTTATTACTTCATAGGAATCTTTGTTTGTCGTATCGTTGAAACGCAGATATTTTTAAATCTTGTTGGCCATGAATTATGTCAATCCTGACTTCTGATAACTTAACTTCTCCTCGCATTAACAATCGGTCGTAAGTTGCTGATCATAGACGATCGTAACTGAATGCAGCGTGGGCCTATTTATCCCAGACTTTTGGTAGGCTCTCTTTACAGTGTCATGCAAATGCTATTGACGCTTCACGATGTCGTCGTCGTCGATGATGATGATCATCATTATCATCATTGACGACGACGACGACGACGACGACGGCGACGGCGACGGCGACGACGACACTATCATTGTTATCACTTTTCTTTAAATAATTATATTTTTTTCTACTGTTATTATTTTGTACAGCCCGAGGTAGATATTATAATCGTAAATAACTACATCATCTTTATTATTTTTATTATTATCATAATCATTATTATTAGCACTATCGTTATATTGTTTTGATAGCAATCGCTATCACTGGTTTTAATCACTGCTTTCGTTTGAACTGTTAGCGAACTGGAAAAGAAAACTGCACGACACGTTCTGCTAGAAGAAAAGTTACAGCACGATTCTGAGGGTCGATATTATAGATCAAGATTAATGAGGCTTGTCAGAGAATTGGCCGTTTGGTTGAGGGCTACTGGCTTAGACCCAGCGACGCTAGACTATTGTTACTATCGAAGGGCATTATGTTTACCTTGGCAACGTAAGCGTCTGCCAAATTAGGGGCCCATCGGTTAGAGTTCGGCGTGACGACACCTAGCGATGAGGTTCAGACCATACTGCGACAAAACTGCCATCCGATATGAAGCTTACTTGGAAAATATGTATCTAATAAGCGCAAATTATTGAATGTGATTATACATAGACAGCCAAACTAAGTAACGTCTTTTTAGCAGCAATTGCAATTAAACGCTGGATTCTACGCAACATCTATCTAATTAACAATCCGTAGTGCTGTAACAGATCGAATAGTTTTGGAATTTATTGCCCCACAAAGGGTGTTTGCATTGCAGTGAATCTGAGGTAAGAAAAACAACAGTTGAAGCAGGCGTCAGTAATTAATGCTTTTGTTATCTAAGTGGAACATATTTTTGATAATTCGATCCGATCTGTTGTTAAATTCAACGCTGGATCTCAGGTCTGACTATAGAAAGAAAATTCGATGTTAGCGCAAGGCATTAGGCCTACCTGTCGTTCACTTTCATTCTGGCATCATTGTAATTTAATGTATTTGAAAATATGTTAAGCAAGTATAACAGTATAAGCTACTCAAAGGCTCTTTCAGCGTGAAAGCCCCAAGGGAATAAAACGTCATCAAGCAGAGAGCAGAAGAGGTTAACGCTCACTGTCTCGCGGCAAAAAGTTAGCTGTAGACTCCCTTGGTGGCTGATTCGGCTCCGCTTAAATTCGTCCAAAACGCAATTTTACGAATTTAGGCAGTAACTATCTATCTATCTATCTATCTATCTATCTATCTATCTATCTATCTATATATCTATCTATCTATCTATCTATCTATCTATCTATCTATCTATCTATCTATCTATCTATCTATCTATCTATCCATATGTCTGTCTGTCTGTCTGCCTGTCTGCCTGCCTCTGCCTCCCTACCTACCTATCTACCTACCTACCCATCCATCCATCCACCCATCCATCCATTCATCTATCTATCTATCTATCTATCCGTCCGTCTGTTTGTCCATCCATCGATCGATCCATCCATCCATCCATCTATCTATATCTATCTATCTATGTGTGTATCTATATACCTATATGCATGTCAATCAATTCACCAGCCTACCTACCTATGTATATATATATATGTATATATATATATAAAGAAAAAAATCTAACTCTATCTACCCATCCATCCATAAAACAATCGAAAAATCAAAAATCAATCAACCAACCAGTCAGCCAACCAATCAATCAATCTTTCACTCAATCGATCAATCCTCCCGTCATTTGGCGGCCAACCCGTTTTAGCATATAAGCGAGTACAGAGTGGATAACTGAATGGGCGCTAAATAAAAATCTTGCAACAAACAATGAAATAAGTATACACTTTATTTCCGGTTTGTCCTTCTGCCAAAACTCGCTTTTCTAAATGACGAACTCTTAGTAGTAGGTTTGTTTAACTCTGAAATTACTCTACTTGTCACTTCCACAGTATATAGGTCTATAGTAGGTCTATACTAAAACCTAACAACTAGAACAGTCTTGAAATAAACTTATATCGGCTGTGCTTCTAATTTTTAGATGGGTTGGTCTCTCAGTTCCTGTATACTTCTCTTGTTGTTCACTTTTTACGCAAAAGGTGAGTTGCTCAGATACTTCTATTTTTACATAATACAGCAACTTACGTGACAAGGCCTATTTTTAAAACACAGTTCACTCTATTATGTTTCAATTTTTATCCGTATACTTTGAATATCTCTTGATGCAGTGAATCGAATTTGCATATACGTAAGCTAATTATTTCATAGGTCTAGGTCTTAAATGAATACACAGGTCAAAAGAACGTAAATGTAAGATCGCCGAGGACTTGGAGAATTGAGTTCCACTAGTCATAAACTTGTGATGCCGCACGCAATAGTTGTGCCTAGACAAATGAGTTGTCACCATATATTTCATAGATGTCCAAGCACTCACCGGGATAGCGCCGCATGACTGTGCAAGCTTCGTTATGCCTGCTTGTGTTGCAGATTTAGACAAAAAAGGCTTAGAATTGTACATAATATCTGACGGCCCGGCCATTTATAAAATAAGATCAAATAAGTTTTAATTCTTTGTCTAAAACCTTTTAATGCAAACCTTAAGGAAGTATAGAAAAGAAGATAAAATAAGATGGTTCTTAAGCAGCCTGTTCCATGAGGATGAGCTTTCTACAGCAAAACTTCTGTGCTATATACTGGAAGTCCGAGCCGATGGAACAACCAAGTCCTCATGAATTGCAGAGCGGAAAAATATGCGACCGGGATGAAAGATAAGATGAGGGTAAGATGAGGGCAAGATGAAGCACAACCTGCCAGGTGGATAAATGATAGAATCGATGATTGGTGGTTGGGCTGAAGACGAATGATAGGCGGATGCAGTTTCAAGGTATATCACCCACACAACACTTCAATGAACACAAAATATGACGACATTGGTCGTAATCAAAAGCGTTGTGGTCAATTCAACCGACGCCTTCACAAACTTATTACGCTCTCTTGCGAATGTCAATGCAAGTAGACTTAGGTTCAAGAGCGATTGACAATATTCCCAATGTTGGTCATCCTAGCTGCTGATAAAACCTAACTGGATATGACGTGTGGCTAGTAATTTGATCTGTTCAGGATCGTGGAAATCAAGTAAGAAAGACATGTAAGGTTATTTTTTTAAACATAATAGAGACCCTTCCTTGTATGCAGAGACGAAGGAAAACGATGCCATAAAGTCATCGCGTTCATCATCTTTCTCGCATTATTCTCCGCATTATTGCTGGAACTCTTCACATTTTTCACATTCTTCGCCTTCTCCTTCGTAATCTTTTCCATCGCATCCTTCTCCTCTCTCGTCCTGTTCCATCTCCACCTTCTCCATCGTCTTCTTCGTCTAATGTTAGTTAGTTCTCCGCCTTCTGCATCCATTTCTAATTCTGCACAGAAGGCTATCTGCAATAAAACTACTGATAGTTGCTAGTTTGTTTTATTATTGTTTATTATTCTGAGCGAATCATAGGATTTGCTGTAGATGGCTTGGACTACTTGTACATCTCCTCTGCGGAAAAAATGCTGTCGTTTCAGGAAACGGATGATAGGCCCTACTACAAAACCAAATAAATTACAATTAATAATCATTAGTTAAAGTAGATTGTCAGTGACCTTATTATCTGTATGCGCGATGTCCTTCACGGGCTGCCGGTTCAACAGCGCATTACTCTCCGCATTGTGACACTAGTTTAGCGGTGTCTCTCTGATTGTGCGCCATCCTAATTGACCGAACTGTGTCGTCCGGTGTCTGAAATCCTTTCGCGTAGAGCCCTGCGCTCTTCTGCTAAGGGCGAGCTTCTGGTGTCCAGAGCCCGCTCGCTAATGCTGCGTCGAGCTTTTTCTCGGTGGTTGGTCTATCCACCTGGAATGGGCTCCAGGTTGCCCTCCGTCTTCCCCTTTGCAATGACCTACCTACGTTTAGTAAGCTGCTAAAGTCATTTCGTTTTGGCCGTGGCTGGGCTGGGAGCACCTCTGAGTAGTTTAGGCGCTATGTAAATTATCGAAATGAATGAATGAATACAATCGATGTAATCCATTTACAACCGGTTCTGTTATTGATCGGCAGCGGAACGCCAATAATAACGCATCTGCGGTTTGGGATAACTCAAAATTGTAGGCATAGGGGGCCTACTCGTAGAAATTTAGTGTTGGTGATTTCGTTGACCGATTGTTTTTTTATCAAGCAGGCTCACTTTTAAAATTTAGTTATCCCTATAACTGTTACCATTTAATTTCTTTAATCACGTATTTCCTTCTGAGTTTTTTCACAACTTCCTTTCGACCATAATAAATTCATGATCATTTTCCATTTCCCTGGGTTTCAATCCGTTTTAGTTTTTTATTCAATAAGAGTGAGATCGTGTAAGGCGCGGGGAAGGCGGTCGAACTCGTAACTCGTTTTAATGAGCTCTCAAAGTATAATCTTCTTTGACACCGTACTAGATTTTAACTATAAATAATTTTATGATGCAATTATTATTGAGAATAACTCGCTATTATTATTGTATTATAGGATAAAGGCAGTTAGTTATTCAATACTCAGTTTATTTTCCTAAACAGATTCTGCTTGTTAATAGATTGATTTACTAATTTCGCATGCCTAATCAGAGGAATTATTTCTCAGTCGGGTCGCAAAAAGGTATTAAGTTACAGCATGCCTATGTTACACCTCCGCGCTCGCTCAATCAATAATGAAACGCTGGTTGCCATAGGTAAGTGTGCTAATGTGATTTCGTGCAACATCAATGTGCAACACTTGGTGCTCATGAATAAATTAGATGCAATCAATATGATCCTTACGTTTCCAACCGATTAAGTTTGGCAAAAGTTACGAATGACTTCTGAATTATTTACCTGTAGACCTACGCTGGCTGCAATTGTAAAGAAACGTCATAGAAATACATTATGAATAAATGAATATATGTGAATATAAACACAGTGTATGTTTAAAGTGTAAACATAGGTTTCAGAAATTGGAGGGATAGTTTCAGCCTGCATGGCGACTCAGCTTGCTTCATTGCAGTTGAATTTGCACTATTGCCATGTGTCTGTTCTCGAGCATCTTGATAAGACCTATTGACCGTTTTCCATCCTACCCTATGTTTTAAGGCTCAGAATCAATGATCTGGCAACAGTCTCCCCTCATAAGAGCGACAGTAATATCATTATCAACAAGAACGACAAACATTTATAACTCCACAAAACACATGATTACGCAACTACATGTATCTAAAAAAGCGGATATGGGTCAATACACTTATCGCACATTGCTACTTTTATCAGTACCATTTATAGAGCGCCGAGGATAGCCATCTACTTATACAATGCCCATCGCCTGTTCACTGTAGCGGCAAAATTGCTCGTGATTGCGCCGTTACAACGCCGACGGCGAGTTCCTTTAAGAGGCCTGCTCTCTTTTGACTTCAATGAGTTCACTTCTGTTATCAGAAGAGAGGTATTTCAGCTCACAATCACCGTTTGGTCGTGCGAGCCATTTATACAGCTCAGTTTATACAGATTACTGCAATGGAAGTTCACTTGCATTGGGTGAATACCCCAGAATCAATAATAGTTCGTAATGATAAATATCACGTGGCATTAGACGCAGTGTGAGGCCAGTCGCAGTGATTTGACTCTTTTGGTAGGAATGCTATCAAGCTTTACCAGCTGAATGTTTGTAGCTTTTTAAAGGAAACCTTTTCAATGCTGTAGCAATGTCAACGACATTTGAACCACCTTCTACGACAACCAATCCGGGATCTACAACATCAACCATATTACAGACAATGCCAAAGATAATAGCATCAACGACGAACCAATCGCCCACCTCGCCACAGACAACTCTAACTACGGCCACCACATTAGGCTCGAAATCGACATCACCTCTAACAACTTCCAACACTCCAGAAATAACGACAGAACCTGTCACTACCAACATCGTCACTGTTATCAATACCTCGTTAAATCTCAATGCCAATACCATCCCAGAATCAACAGCGACACCTCTAAATACCACAACCATCCAAGGATCTACGACCATCTCATATCTAAGTATCAGCACCACCTCTGGAACGACGGCTACATCAGCCATAAGAGCATCGGCCACTCCACAAACAACGATATCAGATGTAAGTACCACATTCATCACGGGAACGACGACATCACATTTACGTACCAACATCCAAGGAACCATGACCACATCTCCTCTGACTGCTCCGACCATCTCAGAAACAACGACAACACCTGATATTACCACTACAGGAACCACACCAACATCAATTTTAAGTACCAACACCCAAGGAACCACGACCATATATGATTCCACAATCTTTCCAGGAACTACAACCACCTCATATCTAAGCACAGGGAACACTCCAACAACCACGACCACATCAGCTCTAAGTGCAACGCCAACGTCAGAAACAGCTACATCCTCTGCAGATATCGCCGCGACCGCGGTAGTGACCACATCGTTTATAGATAGAAGCACCAAAGAGATTACGAACACATCTCCTCTGACTACTGCGAACACCACATTACCTTCAAGTACAACCACCATTCCAGCAAATGCTATCACATCACATTTAAGTACCAATACTCCAAGACCAACGACGACATCTCCAGTGATAACAACGACAACACCAGAAACATGGACAACACCTCACAATACAATTACCGTCTCAGGAACTTCCAACACCTCATATCTAACCACCACGACCAATTCAGGAACTACGACCAACTCATATCTAAGCACAGGCATCACTCGAGGAACCACTACAACATCAGCTCTAAGTGATGAGCCCACACCAGAAACAACTACATTCCCATCAGCTATCGACACCACCCCAGCAATGTCGACATCACTATTAGGAACAAATACTCAAGGAACAACGACCACAACAATTACATCTTCACTGATTCCCACCAAACCATCCACAGGAACTACAATTTCACCGACAACTATACATCCATACACTGACACAACTACTCCACTGATCACCACATCTGTATCTACAGGATATACAAATTCACCGACAACTAAACCTCCATCCAGAGATACAACTTCTCCGCTGATAACCACTTCTACGTCCGCAATAACTACAATCCTACCTACAACTAAAATTTCTTCTTCTACAGGATCTACAATTTCACCGACAACTACACCTCAACCCACAGACACAACTTCTCCAGTGATCACTTCTTCTGCAACTACAATTACACCAACAATTAAAACTCCATCGACGGACACAACATCTCCACTGATTACAACTTCTGCCTCGACAGGAACTACAATTACACCAACAACTAAAATTCCTTCAACAGACACAACTTCCACACTGATTATCACTACTGCATCGATAAATCCTACAACTTCACCAACAACTAAACCTCCATCGACAGACACAACATCTACACTGAATACCATTTCTGCATCTACATGGATTTTACCAACAACTAAACCTCCAGCCACACACATAATTTCTCCACCGATTACCACTTCTACATATACAGGATCTACAATTTCACCGACTACAATACCTCCATCCACAGACACAACTTCTCCACCAATTACTACTTCCGCATATAGAGGGACTACAACATCACCAACGACTAAATCTACATCCACAGACACAACATCTCCACTAATTAGCACTTCTGCATCTACTGCATCTACATCTACACCAACAACTAAACCTCCACCCGCAGACACAACTTCTCCACTGTTTCAAACTGCATCGACAGAACCGACAATTTCACCAACAACCACGCCTCCATCCAGAGACACAACATCTCCGCCAATTACTGCTGCATCTACAGGAACAAGAGCCTCACCAGAGACTAAACTTCTATCCACAGACACAACTTCTCCACTGATTACCGCGTCTGCATCTACAGGAACAGCAATTTCACCATCCACATACACATCTTCTCCATCAATTACGATATCTGCATCTCCAGGATCTACCATTACACCAACAAATAAACTTCCGTCCACACACACAACTTCTCGATTGATCACTATATCTGCATTAACAGGAACAACATCATCACAGACACTAAAACTTCCATCCACTTACACATTTTCTATCCCAATTTATACTTCTGCATCAACTGGATCAACAACTTCACCAACAACTAAACCTTCATCAACTGCATCTACAGGAAGTACAATTACACCAACAACTAACCTTCCATATACGGACACAACCTCTTCACTGTTTACCACTTCTGCATCTACAGAATCTACAATGCCACCGACAACTAAACAAACATCTGCAGATACAAATTCACCACGGATTACAACTGCTGTATTTACACGATCAACAATTACAACGAGTACAACATCACCAACAACAAAACCAACATCAACAGATACAACTTCTACACTAATTACCACTTCTTCATCTACACGAACTACAATTTCATTTACAAAACCACCTCCATCCAGAGACACAATTTCACCAACAACTAAACATCCATCCACAGACACATCTTCAGCACTAAACACTACTTCTGCATCTAAAAGAGTAACAACATCGCCAACAACTAAACCTCCTTCAACCGACACAACTTTTCCACTAATTGTCACTTCTGAATCTAGAGATTCAACATTTTCACCAACAACTAAACCTCCATCGACAGATACAACTTCTCCATTAATAACCACTTCTGCATCCACAGAAACAACAATTTCCCAGACAACTAAACACATATCCACAGACACAACATCCCCAATAATTGACACTTCTGCATCTACAGGGACTACAATTTCACCAACAACTAAATATCCATCGACAAACACAACTTCTCCAGCGATTCCTACATCTCCATTTACAGGATCGACATTTTCACCGACATCTAAACCTGCATCGACAGACACATCATCTAGACTGATTACTACTCCTGCCTCTACAGGAACTATAGATGCACAGACGACTAAACCTCAATTAACAGACACAACCTCTCCACTGCATACTACTTATGCATCAACTGGAGCTAGAATTTCACTAACATCTAAACCTCCATCCACAGACACAACTTCTCTGTTCAATATCACTTACGCATCTACATGGACTACAACTTCACCAACAACTAAACCTCCAGCGACAACTAAACACATATCCACAGACACAACTTCTAAACTAATTATCAATTCTACATCTACAGGCACTACAACTTCACAAACCAATAACCCTCCATCCACAGACACAACATCTCCAGTGATCACTTCTTCTGCATCGACAGGAACTACAATTACACCAACAATTAAACCTCCATCGACAGACACAACATCGATAAATCCTACAACTTCAACAACAACTAAACCTCCATCGACTGACACAACATCTCCACTGATCAATATTTCCGCAACTACAGGAACTCCTATAACACCGACAACTAAACATTCAACGACAGACACAACATCTGCAGTTATAACTACTTCTGCCTCTACAGGAACAACAACTTCACCAGCAACTAAACCTCCATCGACGGACGCAACCTCTCCAATAATTTACACATCAACACCAACAAGGACTACAACATCACCAACAACTAAACCGCCATCAACAGACACAACTTCTCCACAAATTACCACCTCTGCATCTACAGGACCTGTAACTTCACCAACAAATAATCCTCCGCCCACAGACACAACTTCTCCACTGAATACTACATCTGCATCTACAAGAACCACAATATCACCGACAACAAAACTTCCATATACGGACACAACCTCTTCACTGTTTACCACTTCTGCATCTACAGAATCTACAATGCCACCGACAACTAAACAAACATCTGCAGATACAAATTCACCATGGATTACAACTGCTGTATTTACACGATCAACAATTACAACGACTACAGCATCACCAACAACAAAACCACCATCAACAGATACAACTTCTACACAAATTACCACTTCTTCATCTACACGAACTACAATTTCATCTACAAAACCACCTCCATCCAGAGACACAACTTCTCCAGCGGTCACTGCTTCTGCATCGACATATTCTACAATTTCAACAACAACTAAACCTCCAACGACAGACACAACATCTCTACTGATAACCACCTCTGCATCAACAGATTCTACAATTTCACCAACAACTAAACATCCATCCACAGTCACATCTTCAGCACTAAACACTACTTCTGCATCTACAAGAGTAACCACATCGCCAACAACTAAACCTCTTTCAACCGACACAACTTTTCCACTAATTGTCACTTCTGAATCTAGAGGTTCAACAATTTCACCAACAACTAAACCTCCATCGACAGATACAACTTCTCCATTAATAACCACTTCTGCATCCACAGAAACAACAATTTCCCAGACAACTAAACACATATTCACAGACACAACATCCCCAATAATTGACACTTCTGCATCTACAGGGACTACAATTTCACCAACAACTAAATATCCATCGACAAACACAACTTCTCCAGCGATTCCTACATCTCCATTTACAGGATCGACATTTTCACCGACATCTAAACCTGCATCGACAAACACATCATCTAGACTGATTACTACTCCTGCATCTACAGGAACTATAGATGCACAGACGACTAAACCTCAATTAACAGACACAACTTCTCCACTGCATACTACTTATGCATCAACTGGAGCTAGAATTTCACTACCATCTAAACCTCCATCCACAGACACAACTTCTCTGTTCAATATCACTTACGCGTCTACATGGACTACAATTTCACCAACAACTAAACCTCCAGCGACAACTAAACACATATCCACAGACACAACTTCAAAACTAATTATCACTTCTACATCTACAGGCACTACAACTTCACAAACAAATAACCCTCCATCCACAAACACAACATCTCCAGTGATCACTTCTTCTGCATCGACTACAATTACACCAACAATTAAACCTCCATCGACTGACACAACATCGATAAATCCTACAACTTCAACAACAACTAAACCTCCATCGACTGACACAACATCTCCACTGATCAATATTTCCGCAACTACAGGAACTCCTATAACACCGACAACTAAACATTCAACGATAGACACAACTTCAGCAGTTATAACTACTTCTGCCTCGACAGGAACAACAACTTCACCAGCAACTAAACCTCCATCGACGGACGCAACCTCTCCAATACTATACACATCAACACCGACAGGGACAACAACATCACCAACAACTAAACCGCCATCAACAGACACAACTTCTCCACAAATTACCACTTCTTCATCTATACGAACTACAATTTCATCTACAAAACCACCTCCATCGACAGACAACACTTCTCCACTGAATACTGCTTCAACATCTACAGGAACAACAACTTCACAACCCACATACACAACTTCTACTCTATTTACCACCTCGGCATCTAAAGGATCTACCAATGCACCTACAACTAAACTTCCCTCGACAGACACAACATCTTCGGTGATTACTTCTTCTGCATCTACAGAATCTATAATGTCACCGACAACCAAACATCCATCCACAGACACATCTTCCAAACTAATTACCACCTCTGCATCTACAGGACCTGTAACTTCACCAACAAATAATCCTCCGCCCACAGACACAACTTCTCCACTGAATACTATATCTGCATCTACAAGAACCACAATATCACCGACAACAAAACTTCCATATACGGACACAACCTCTTCACTGTTTACCACTTCTGCATCTACAGAATCTACAATGCCACCGACAACTAAACAAACATCTGCAGATACAAATTCACCATGGATTACAACTGCTGTATTTACACGATCAACAATTACAACGACTACAGCATCACCAACAACAAAACCACCATCAACAGATACAACTTCTACACAAATTACCACTTCTTCATCTACACGAACTACAATTTCATCTACAAAACCACCTCCATCCAGAGACACAACTTCTCCAGCGGTCACTGCTTCTGCATCGACATATTCTACAATTTCAACAACAACTAAACCTCCAACGACAGACACAACATCTCTACTGATAACCACCTCTGCATCAACAGATTCTACAATTTCACCAACAACTAAACATCCATCCACAGTCACATCTTCAGCACTAAACACTACTTCTGCATCTACAAGAGTAACCACATCGCCAACAACTAAACCTCTTTCAACCGACACAACTTTTCCACTAATTGTCACTTCTGAATCTAGAGGTTCAACAATTTCACCAACAACTAAACCTCCATCGACAGATACAACTTCTCCATTAATAACCACTTCTGCATCCACAGAAACAACAATTTCCCAGACAACTAAACACATATTCACAGACACAACATCCCCAATAATTGACACTTCTGCATCTACAGGGACTACAATTTCACCAACAACTAAATATCCATCGACAAACACAACTTCTCCAGCGATTCCTACATCTCCATTTACAGGATCGACATTTTCACCGACATCTAAACCTGCATCGACAAACACATCATCTAGACTGATTACTACTTCTGCATCTACAGGAACTATAGATGCACAGACGACTAAACCTCAATTAACAGAAACAACTTCTCCACTGCATACTACTTATGCATCAACTGGAGCTAGAATTTCACTAACATCTAAACCTCCATCCACAGACACAACTTCTCTGTTCAATATCACTTACGCGTCTACATGGACTACAACTTCACCAACAACTAAACCTCCAGCGACAACTAAACACATATCCACAGACACAACTTCTAAACTAATTATCACTTCTACATCTACAGGCACTACAACTTCACAAACAAATAACCCTCCATCCACAGACACAACATCTCCAGTGATCACTTCTTCTGCATCGACAGGAACTACAATTACACCAACAATTAAACCTCCATCGACTGACACAACATCGATAAATTCTACAACTTCAACAACAACTAAACCTCCATCGACTGACACAACATCTCCACTGATCAATATTTCCGCAACAACAGGAACTCCTATAACACCGACAACTAAACATTCAACGACAGACACAACTTCTGCAGTTATAACTACTTCTGCCTCTACAGGAACAACAACTTCACCAGCAACTAAACCTCCATCGACGGACGCAACCTCTCCAATAATACACACATCAACACCGACAGGGACAACAACATCACCAACAACTAAACCGCCATCAACAGACACAACTTCTCCACAAATTACCACTTCTTCATCTATACGAACTACAATTTCATCTACAAAACCACCTCCATCGACAGACAACACTTCTCCACTGAATACTGCTTCAACATCTACAGGAACAACAACTTCACCACCCACATACACAACTTCTACTCTATTTACCACCTCGGCATCTAAGAGATCTACCATTGCACCAACAACTAAACTTCCCTCGACAGACACAACATCTTCGGCGATTACTTTTTCTGCATCTACAGAATCTATAATGTCACCGACAACCAGACATCCATCCACAGACACATCTTCCAAACTAATTACCACCTCTGCATCTACAGGACCTGTAACTTCACCAACAAATAATCCTCCGCCCACAGACACAACTTCTCCACTGAATACTACATCTGCATCTACAAGAACCACAATATCACCGACAACAAAACTTCCATATACGGACACAACCTCTTCACTGTTTACCACTTCTGCATCTACAGAATCTACAATGCCACCGACAACTAAACAAACATCTGCAGATACAAATTCACCATGGATTACAACTGCTGTATTTACACGATCAACAATTACAACGACTACAGCATCACCAACAACAAAACCACCATCAACAGATACAACTTCTACACAAATTACCACTTCTTCATCTACACGAACTACAATTTCATCTACAAAACCACCTCCATCCAGAGACACAACTTCTCCAGCGGTCACTGCTTCTGCATCGACATATTCTACAATTTCAACAACAACTAAACCTCCAACGACAGACACAACATCTCTACTGATAACCACCTCTGCATCAACAGATTCTACAATTTCACCAACAACTAAACATCCATCCACAGTCACATCTTCAGCACTAAACACTACTTCTGCATCTACAAGAGTAACCACATCGCCAACAACTAAACCTCTTTCAACCGACACAACTTTTCCACTAATTGTCACTTCTGAATCTAGAGGTTCAACAATTTCACCAACAACTAAACCTCCATCGACAGATACAACTTCTCCATTAATAACCACTTCTGCATCCACAGAAACAACAATTTCCCAGACAACTAAACACATATTCACAGACACAACATCCCCAATAATTGACACTTCTGCATCTACAGGGACTACAATTTCACCAACAACTAAATATCCATCGACAAACACAACTTCTCCAGCGATTCCTACATCTCCATTTACAGGATCGACATTTTCACCGACATCTAAACCTGCATCGACAAACACATCATCTAGACTGATTACTACTTCTGCATCTACAGGAACTATAGATGCACAGACGACTAAACCTCAATTAACAGAAACAACTTCTCCACTGCATACTACTTATGCATCAACTGGAGCTAGAATTTCACTAACATCTAAACCTCCATCCACAGACACAACTTCTCTGTTCAATATCACTTACGCGTCTACATGGACTACAACTTCACCAACAACTAAACCTCCAGCGACAACTAAACACATATCCACAGACACAACTTCTAAACTAATTATCACTTCTACATCTACAGGCACTACAACTTCACAAACAAATAACCCTCCATCCACAGACACAACATCTCCAGTGATCACTTCTTCTGCATCGACAGGAACTACAATTACACCAACAATTAAACCTCCATCGACTGACACAACATCGATAAATTCTACAACTTCAACAACAACTAAACCTCCATCGACTGACACAACATCTCCACTGATCAATATTTCCGCAACAACAGGAACTCCTATAACACCGACAACTAAACATTCAACGACAGACACAACTTCTGCAGTTATAACTACTTCTGCCTCTACAGGAACAACAACTTCACCAGCAACTAAACCTCCATCGACGGACGCAACCTCTCCAATAATACACACATCAACACCGACAGGGACAACAACATCACCAACAACTAAACCGCCATCAACAGACACAACTTCTCCACAAATTACCACTTCTTCATCTATACGAACTACAATTTCATCTACAAAACCACCTCCATCGACAGACAACACTTCTCCACTGAATACTGCTTCAACATCTACAGGAACAACAACTTCACCACCCACATACACAACTTCTACTCTATTTACCACCTCGGCATCTAAGAGATCTACCATTGCACCAACAACTAAACTTCCCTCGACAGACACAACATCTTCGGCGATTACTTTTTCTGCATCTACAGAATCTATAATGTCACCGACAACCAGACATCCATCCACAGACACATCTTCCAAACTAATTACCACCTCTGCATCTACAGGACCTGTAACTTCACCAACAAATAATCCTCCGCCCACAGACACAACTTCTCCACTGAATACTACATCTGCATCTACAAGAACCACAATATCACCGACAACAAAACTTTCATATACGGACACAACCTCTTCACTGTTTACCACTTCTGCATCTACAGAATCTACAATGCCACCGACAACTAAACAAACATCTGCAGATACAAATTCACCATGGATTACAACTGCTGTATTTACACGATCAACAATTACAACGACTACAGCATCACCAACAACAAAACCACCATCAACAGATACAACTTCTACACAAATTACCAATTCTTCATCTACACGAACTACAATTTCATCTACAAAACCACCTCCATCCAGAGACACAACTTCTCCAGCGGTCACTGCTTCTGCATCGACATATTCTACAATTTCAACAACAACTAAACCTCCAACGACAGACACAACATCTCTACTGATAACCACCTCTGCATCAACAGATTCTACAATTTCACCAACAACTAAACATCCATCCACAGTCACATCTTCAGCACTAAACACTACTTCTGCATCTACAAGAGTAACCACATCGCCAACAACTAAACCTCTTTCAACCGACACAACTTTTCCACTAATTGTCACTTCTGAATCTAGAGGTTCAACAATTTCACCAACAACTAAACCTCCATCGACAGATACAACTTCTCCATTAATAACCACTTCTGCATCCACAGAAACAACAATTTCCCAGACAACTAAACACATATTCACAGACACAACATCCCCAATAATTGACACTTCTGCATCTACATGGACTACAATTTCACCAACAACTAAATATCCATCGACAAACACAACTTCTCCAGCGATTCCTACATCTCCATTTACAGGATCGACATTTTCACCGACATCTAAACCTGCATCGACAAACACATCATCTAGACTGATTACTACTTCTGCATCTACAGGAACTATAGATGCACAGACGACTAAACCTCGATTAACAGAAACAACTTCTCCACTGCATACTACTTATGCATCAACTGGAGCTAGAATTTCACTAACATCTAAACCTCCATCCACAGACACAACTTCTCTGTTCAATATCACTTACGCGTCTACATGGACTACAACTTCACCAACAACTAAACCTCCAGCGACAACTAAACACATATCCACAGACACAACTTCTAAACTAATTATCACTTCTACATCTACAGGCACTACAACTTCACAAACAAATAACCCTCCATCCACAGACACAACATCTCCAGTGATCACTTCTTCTGCATCGACAGGAACTACAATTACACCAACAATTAAACCTCCATCGACTGACACAACATCGATAAATTCTACAACTTCAACAACAACTAAACCTCCATCGACTGACACAACATCTCCACTGATCAATATTTCCGCAACAACAGGAACTCCTATAACACCGACAACTAAACATTCAACGACAGACACAACTTCTGCAGTTATAACTACTTCTGCCTCTACAGGAACAACAACTTCACCAGCAACTAAACCTCCATCGACGGACGCAACCTCTCCAATAATACACACATCAACACCGACAGGGACAACAACATCACCAACAACTAAACCGCCATCAACAGACACAACTTCTCCACAAATTACCACTTCTTCATCTATACGAACTACAATTTCATCTACAAAACCACCTACATCGAAAGACAACACTTCTCCACTGAATACTGCTTCAACATCTACAGGAACAACAACTTCACCACTCACATACACAACTTCTACTCTATTTACCACCTCGGCATCTAAGAGATCTACCATTGCACCAACAACTAAACTTCCCTCGACAGACACAACATCTTCGGCGATTACTTTTTCTGCATCTACAGAATCTATAATGTCACCGACAACCAGACATCCATCCACAGACACATCTTCCAAACTAATTACCACCTCTGCATCTACAGGACCTGTAACTTCACCAACAAATAATCCTCCGCCCACAGACACAACTTCTCCACTGAATACTATATCTGCATCTACAAGAACCACAATATCACCGACAACAAAACTTCCATCCACAGACACATTTTCCCTCCTATTTAATACATCTACAACTTCACCAACAACTAAACCTCCATCGACGGACGCAACTTCTCCACTAATTACTAACTCTGCATCTACAAGACCTGCAACTTCACCAGCAACTAAATCTCCAACCACAGCTACTCCAATGATTGCTGAATCTGAAATACCAGGAACTACAATTACACCAACAACAAACCTTCAATCTACGGACACAACATCTCCACTGTTTACTACTTCTGCATCTACAGAATCTACAATGTCACTGACAACTAATCATGCATCGATAGATACAACTTCACCACAGATTACTACTTCAGCATCTACAGGAACTATAATTTCACCGACAACCACACTTCCGTCGCCAGACACAACTTCTCCACTGATTACTTCTTCTGCATCCACAGGGACTACAACTTCACCAACAACTAAACCTCTATCGACAGACTCAACTTCTCCGATAATTACCACTACTACATCTACAGGGACCACAACATCACCAACAACTAAACCTATATCGACAGACACACCATCTACACTTTTCAATATTTCTGCAACTACGGGATCGACAATTACACCATCAAATAAACCAAAACCAACAGACATCACTTCTCCACTGATTAGGACTCCTGCATCTACAGGGACTACAGATTCATCAACAACTGAACGTCTAGCCACACACACAACTCCTCCACCGATTCCTACACCTGCATTCACAGGATCTTCAATTTCACCAATACCTAAACCTCCATCGACAGACACAACTTCCCCACCGATTACCACTTCTACATCTACAAGGACTACAATATCACCAACAACTAAACCTCCAACGACCGAAACAACAACTCCACTAATTACCACTTCTGCATCTACAGCAACTACAATTTCACCTCCAAAACCATCTCCATCGACTGACACAACTACTCCACAGATTTCTACTTTTGCACCTACAGGAACAACAACTTCACCAACCATATACACATCTTCCTCTCTGATCACTACTTATGCATCGAACGGATCTACCATTACACCAACAACTAAACCTCCATCTACAGAAACAACATCTTCCCTGATCACTACTTCTACATCTACAGATTCTACAATGTTACAGACAACTAATCATGCAACGATAGATACCACTTCTGCATTTACAGGATCTACAATTTTACCGACAACAAAATCTCCATCCACAGACACAGCTTCTCCACTGACTACTACTTCTGCATCTACAGGATCTACAATTTCACCGACAACCACACCTTCATCGCCGGACACATCTTCTCCACGAATTACAACTTCTCCATCTACAGGAACTACAATATCAACGACAAAAACCCCTCCATCAACAGACATAACTTCTCCACTGAATACTACTTCTGCATCTTCAAGAACAACAATTTCACCAACAACTAAACCTCCATCGACTGACACAACGTCTCCACTGATTAACTGTTCTGCATCTAGAGGATCTACAATTTCACCGACAACTAAACCTCCATCGAACGACACAACTTCTCCACTATTTACCACTTCTGAATCTAGAGTAACTAAAATTCCAAACACAAATCCACCTCCATCGACAGACACAGCATCTCCACTGATTACTGCTTCTGCATCAACAGAAGCAACTACTTCTTTATCCACATACACATCATTTTCACTATTTACCACTTCTGCATCTACGGGTACCACAACTTCACCAACAACTAACCTTCCATCTACGGACGCAACCTCTCCACTGTTTACTACTCCTGCATCTACAGAAACTACAATGTCACTGACAACTAATAATTCAACGTTAGACACAACATCACTACGGATTACTACTTCTGCATCTACAGGATCTATAATTTCAATGATAAAAACCATTCCATCAACAGACACAACTTCTCCGCTGATTTCTACTTCTGCTTCTACAGGAACAACAACTTCATCAGCAACTAAGCCTCGATCGACTGACACAACGTCTCCACTGATTAACTCTTCTACATCTAGAGGATATACAATTTCACCGACAACTAAACCACCATCGAACGACACAACTTCTCCACTATTTACCACTTCTGAATCTAGAGTAACTAAAATTTCAAACACAAATCCATCTTCATCAACAGACACAGAATCTCCACTGATTACTGCTTCTGCATCAACAGAAGCAACTACTTCTTTATCCACATACACATCATTTTCACTATTAACCACTTCTGCATCTACGGGTACCACAACTTCACCAACAACTAACCTTACGTCATCAGACACAACTTATACGTCTGCTGGGACTACAACTTCACAAACAACCAAACCTCCATCCACAGACGCAACCTCTCCACTGTTTACTACTCCTGCATCTACAGAATTTACAATGTCACTGACAACTAATGATGCATCGTTAGATGCAACTTCACCACGGCTTATCCCTTCTGCATCTACAGGATCTATAATTTCACCGACAACAACACCTCCATCGCTAGACACAACTTCTCCACTAATTACCACATCTGCATCTACAGGAACCACAATTTCAACGATAAAACCCATTCCATCAACAGACACAACTTCTCCGCTGATTAGTTCTTCTGCGTCTACAGGAACAACAACTTCATCAGCAACTAAACCTCCATCGACTGACACAACGTCTCCACTGATTAACTCTTCCGCATCTAGAGGATCTACAATTTCACCGACAACTAAACCTCCATCGAACGACACAACTTCTCCACTATTTACCACTTCTGAATCTAGAGTAACTAAAATTTCAAACACAAACCCACCTCCATCGACAGTCACAGCATCTCCACTGATTACTGCTTCTGCATCAACAGAAGCAGCTACTTCTTTATCCACATACACATCATTTTCACTATTAACCAGTTCTGCATCTACGGGTACCACAACTTCACCAACAACTAACGATACGTCATCAGACACAACTTTTACGTCTGCGGGGACTACAACTTCACAAACAACTAAACCTCCATCCACGGACACAACTTTTCCACTGATTACTACTTTTTCTTCAACAGGAAGTACAATAACACCAACAACAAAAATTCCTTCAAGAGAAACAACTTCTCCACTGATTATCACTTTTGCATCACTAACTTCTACAATTTCAGCGACAACGAAACCTCCATCCACAGACACAACATCTACACTGTTTACTACTTATGCATCAACGGAATCTACAATGTCACCGACAACTAAACATCCTTCCACAGACACAACATCTCCACTGATTATCAATTCTGCATCGACAAGTTCTCCAGTTTCACCAACAACTAAACATCCATCTACAGACACAACATCTTCTCTGATCACTACTTCTGCATCCACAGAATCTACAATGTTACAGGCCACTAATCATGCAACGATAGATGCAACTTCAGCACGGATTACCACTTCTGCATTTACAGGATCTACAATTTTACCGACAACAAAAACCCCATCCACAGACACCGCTTCTCCACTGACTACTACTTCTGCATCTACAGGAAGAACAACTTCACCAGCAACTACACCTCCATCGCCGGACACACCTTCTCCACGAATTACAACTTTTCTTTCTACAGGAATTACAATTTCAACGACAAAAACACCTCCATCAACAAACATAACTTCTCCACTGAATACTACTTCTGCATCTTCAGGAACAACAACTTCACCCGCAAATGCAACTCAATCGACAGACACAACATCTCCACTGATTACTGCTTCTGCATTAACAGAAACAACAACTTCTCCATCCACATACACATCTTCTTCACTAATTACCACTTCCACTTCTACTCGTACCACAACTTCAACAACAACTAACCTTAAATTCACAGACACAACATATACATCTACAGAAACTACAACTTCACAACCAACTAAACCTCCATCCACAGACACAACTTCTCCACTGATTACTACTACTCCTTCGACAGGAACTACAGTAAAGCCAGCTACTGAAATTCCTTCAACAGAAGCAACTTCGCCACTGATTATCACTTTTCCATCAATAAGTTCTACATTTTCACCAACAACGAAGCCTCCATCCACCGACATAACATCTCCACTGTTTACTACTTCTGCATCGACAGAATCTACAATGTCACCGAAAACTAAACATCCTTCCACAGGCACAACATCTCCACAGATTATCAATTCTGCATCGAGAAGTTCTACAGTTTCACCAACAACTAAACATCCATCTACAGACACAACATCTTCTTTGATCACCACTTCTGCATCTACAGATTCTACAATGTTACTGCCAGCTAATAATGCAACGATTGATACAACTTCACAACGGATTACCACTTCTGCATTTACAGGATCTACAATTTTACCGACAACAAAATCTCCAGCCACAGACACAGCTTCTCCACTGACTACTACTTCTGCATCGACAGGATTTACAATTTCACCGACAACCACACCTCCATCGCAAAACATACCTTCTCCACTAATTACAAACTCTGTATCTAACGCAACTAAAATTTCAACGACAGCTAAACCTCCATCGAACGACAGAACTTCTGCACTAATTACCACTTATGCATCTAACGCAACTAAAATTTCAAACACAAATCCACCTCCGTCGACAGACACAACATCGCCACTGATTACTGCTTCTGCATCAACAGAAACAACTACTTCTTCATTCACATACACGTCTTCTTCATTATACACCACTTCTGCATCTACAGCTACCACAACTTCCCCAACAACCAACCTTCCATCTACGGACACGACCTCTCCACTATTTACAACTTCCGCATCTACGGAATCTACAATGTCATTGACAACTAAAAATTCATCGTTAGATACAACTTCAACACGGATTACCACTTCTGCATCTACGGGATCTATAATTTCACCGACAACCACAACTCCATCGCCAGACGCAACTTCTCCACTAATTACCTCTTCTGCATCTAGAGGAACCACAATTTCAACGATAAAAACAATTCCATCGACAGACACAACATCTCCGCTGATTACTACTTCTGCATCTACAGGGACTACAACTTCACCAACAACTAAACCTCCATCAACAAACACAACTTCTCCACTGATGACTAATTCTGCATCCACAGGAAGAACAACTTCACCAAAAACTATACCTCCATCAACAGACACAACATCTCCTCTGATTACTACTTCTGCATCTACAGAGACTACATCTTCACCAACAACTAACCTTACGTCCACAGACACAACTTATACATCTACAGAAACTACAACTTCACAAACAACTAAACCTCCATCCACGGACACAACTTTTCCACTGATTACTACTTTTGCATCAATAAGCTCTGCAATTTCAGCCACAACGAAACCTTCATCCGCAGACACAACATCTCTACTGTTTACTACCTCTGCATCGACAGAATCTACAATGTCACCGACAACTAAACATCCTTCCACAGGCACAACATCTCCACTGATTATCAATTCGGCATCGAAAAGATCTACAGTCTCATCAACAACTAAACATCCATCTTCAGACACAACATCGGCCACTAATCATGCAACGATAGATACAACTTCAGCACGGATTACCACTTCTGCATTTACAGGATCTACAATTTTACCGACAACCAAATCCCCATCCACAGACACAGCTTCTCCACTGACTACTACTTCTTCATCTACAGGATCTACAGTTTCACCGACAACCACACCTCCATCGCCGGACACACCATTTCCACGAATTACAACTCCTCCATCTACAGGAACTACAATTTCAACGACCAAAACACCTCCATCAACAGACATAACTTCTCCACTGAATACTTCTTCTGCATCTTCAGGAAAAACAACTTCAGCAGCAACTGCACCTCCATCGACAGACACAACTTCTCCATTAATTACCATTTCTGCATCCACAGGAACTAAAATTTCACCCACAAATGCAACTCAATTGACAGACACAACATCTCCACTGATTACTGCTTCTGCATTAACAGAAACAACAACTTCTCCATCCACATACACATCTTCTTCACTAATTACCACTTCCATTTCTACTGGTACCACAACTTCACCAATAACTAACCTTACGTCCGCAGACACAACATATACATCTACACAAACTACAACTTCACAACCAACTAACCCTCCATCCACAGACACAACTTCTCCACTGATTACTACTTCGCCTTCGACAGGAACTATAGCAAAAACAGCTACTGAAATTCCTTCAACAGAAACAACTTCGCCACTGATTATCACTTTTCCATTAATAAGTTCTACAATTTCATCAATAACGAAACCTCCATCCACAGACACAACATCTACACTGTTTACTACTTATGCATCAACGGAATCTACAATGTCACCGACAACTAAACATCCTTCCACAGACACAACATCTCCACTGATTATCAATTCTGCATCGACAAGTTCTCCAGTTCCACCAACAACTAATCATCCATCTACAGACACAACATCTTCTCTTATCACTACTTCTGCATCAACAGAATCTACAATGTTACAGGCCACTAATCATGCAACGATAGATGCAACTTCAGCACGGATTACCACTTCTGCATTTACAGGATCTACAATTTTACCGACAACAAAATCTCCATCCACAGACACAGCTTCTCCACTGACTACTACTTCTGCATCGACAGGATTTACAATTTCACCGACAACCACACTTCCATCGCAAGACACACCTTCTCCACTAATTACAAACTCTGTATCTAGCACAACTAAAATTTCAAACACAAATCCACCTCCGTCGACAGACACAACATCGCCACTGATTACTGCTTCTGCATCAACAGAAACAACTACTTCTTCATTCACATACACATATTCTTCATTATTCACCACTTCTGCATCTACAGCTACCACAACTTCACCAAGAACTAACCTTCCATCTGCGGACACAACTTCTCCCCTGTTTACTACTTTTGCATCTATAGAATCTACAATGTCATTGACAACTAAAAATTCATCGTTAGATACAACTTCAACACGGAATACCACTTCTGCATCTACAGGATCTACAATTTCACCGACAACCACAACTCCATCGCCAGACGCAACTTCTCCACTAATTACCTCTTCTGCATCTAGAGGAACCACAATTTCAACGATAAAAACAATTCCATCGATAGACACAACATCTCCGCTGATTACTACTTCTGCATCTACAGGGACTACAACTTCACCAACAACTAAACCTCCATCAACAAACACAACTTCTCCACTGATGACTAATTCTGCATCCACAGGAAGAACAACTTCACCAAAAACTATACCTCCATCAACAGACACAACATCTCCTCTGATTACTACTTCTGCATCTACAGAGACTACATCTTCACCAACAACTAACCTTACGTCCACAGACACAACTCATACATCTACAGAAACTACAACTTCACAAACAACTAAACCTCCATCCACGGACACAACTTTTCCACTGATTACTACTTTTGCATCAATAAGCTCTGCAATTTCAGCCACAACGAAACCTCCATCCGCAGACACAACATCTCTACTGTTTACTACCTCTGCATCGACAGAATCTACAATGTCACCGACAACTAAACATCCTTCCACAGGCACAACATCTCCACTGATTATCAATTCGGCATCGAAAAGATCTACAGTCTCATCAACAACTAAACATCCATCTTCAGACACAACATCGGCCACTAATCATGCAACGATAGATACAACTTCAGCACGGATTACCACTTCTGCATTTACAGGATCTACAATTTTACCGACAACCAAATCTCCATCCACAGACACAGCTTCTCCACTGACTACTACTTCTTCATCTACAGGATCTACAGTTTCACCGACAACCACACCTCCATCGCCGGACACACCATTTCCACGAATTACAACTCCTCCATCTACAGGAACTACAATTTCAACGACCAAAACACCTCCATCAACAGACACAACTTTTCCACTGAATACTACTTCTGCATCTTCAGGAACAACAACTTCACCAGCAACTAAACCTCCATCAACAGACATAACTTCTCCACTGAATACTTCTTCTGCATCTTCAGGAAAAACAACTTCAGCAGCAACTGCACCTCCATCGACAGACACAACTTCTCCATTAATTACCATTTCTGCATCCACAGGAACTAAAATTTCACCCACAAATGCAACTCAATTGACAAACACAACATCTCCACTGTTTACTGCTTCTGCATTAACAGAAACAACAACTTCTCCATCCACATACACATCTTCTTCACTAATTACCACTTCCATTTCTACTGGTACCACAACTTCACCAATAACTAACCTTACGTCCACAGACACAACATATACATCTACAGAAACTACAACTTCACAACCAACTAAACCTCCATCCACAGACACAACTTCTCCACTGATTACTACTTCGCCTTCGACAGGAACTATAGTAAAAACAGCTACTGAAATTCCTTCAACAGAAACAACTTCGCCACTGATTATCACTTTTCCATTAATAAGTTCTACAATTTCAGCAATAACGAAACCTCCATCCACAGACACAACATCTACACTGTATACTACTTATGCATCAACGGAATCTACAATGTCATCGACAACTAAACATCCTTCCACAGACACAACATCTCCACTGATTATCAATTCTGCATCGACAAGTTCTCCAGTTTCACCAACAACTAATCATCCATCTACAGACACAACATCTTCTCTTATCACTACTTCTGCATCTACAGAATCTATAATGTTACAGGCCACTAATCATGCAACGATAGATGCAACTTCAGCACGGATTACCACTTCTGCATTTACAGGATCTACAATTTTACCGACAACAAAATCTCCATCCACAGACACAGCTTCTCCACTGACTACTACTTCTGCATCGACAGGATTTACAATTTCACCGACAACCACACTTCCATCGCAAGACACACCTTCTCCACTAATTACAAACTCTGTATCTAGCACAACTAAAATTTCAAACACAAATCCACCTCCGTCGACAGACACAACATCGCCACTGATTACTGCTTCTGCATCAACAGAAACAACTACTTCTTCATTCACATACACATATTCTTCATTATTCACCACTTCTGCATCTACAGCTACCACAACTTCACCAAGAACTAACCTTCCATCTGCGGACACAACTTCTCCCCTGTTTACTACTTTTGCATCTATAGAATCTACAATGTCATTGACAACTAAAAATTCATCGTTAGATACAACTTCAACACGGAATACCACTTCTGCATCTACAGGATCTACAATTTCACCGACAACCACAACTCCATCGCCAGACGCAACTTCTCCACTAATTACCTCTTCTGCATCTAGAGGAACCACAATTTCAACGATAAAAACAATTCCATCGATAGACACAACATCTCCGCTGATTACTACTTCTGCATCTACAGGGACTACAACTTCACCAACAACTAAACCTCCATCAACAAACACAACTTCTCCACTGATGACTAATTCTGCATCCACAGGAAGAACAACTTCACCAAAAACTATACCTCCATCAACAGACACAACATCTCCTCTGATTACTACTTCTGCATCTACAGAGACTACATCTTCACCAACAACTAACCTTACGTCCACAGACACAACTCATACATCTACAGAAACTACAACTTCACAAACAACTAAACCTCCATCCACGGACACAACTTTTCCACTGATTACTACTTTTGCATCAATAAGCTCTGCAATTTCAGCCACAACGAAACCTCCATCCGCAGACACAACATCTCTACTGTTTACTACCTCTGCATCGACAGAATCTACAATGTCACCGACAACTAAACATCCTTCCACAGGCACAACATCTCCACTGATTATCAATTCGGCATCGAAAAGATCTACAGTCTCATCAACAACTAAACATCCATCTTCAGACACAACATCGGCCACTAATCATGCAACGATAGATACAACTTCAGCACGGATTACCACTTCTGCATTTACAGGATCTACAATTTTACCGACAACCAAATCTCCATCCACAGACACAGCTTCTCCACTGACTACTACTTCTTCATCTACAGGATCTACAGTTTCACCGACAACCACACCTCCATCGCCGGACACACCATTTCCACGAATTACAACTCCTCCATCTACAGGAACTACAATTTCAACGACCAAAACACCTCCATCAACAGACACAACTTTTCCACTGAATACTACTTCTGCATCTTCAGGAACAACAACTTCACCAGCAACTAAACCTCCATCAACAGACATAACTTCTCCACTGAATACTTCTTCTGCATCTTCAGGAAAAACAACTTCAGCAGCAACTGCACCTCCATCGACAGACACAACTTCTCCATTAATTACCATTTCTGCATCCACAGGAACTAAAATTTCACCCACAAATGCAACTCAATTGACAGACACAACATCTCCACTGTTTACTGCTTCTGCATTAACAGAAACAACAACTTCTCCATCCACATACACATCTTCTTCACTAATTACCACTTCCATTTCTACTGGTACCACAACTTCACCAATAACTAACCTTACGTCCACAGACACAACATATACATCTACAGAAACTACAACTTCACAACCAACTAAACCTCCATCCACAGACACAACTTCTCCACTGATTACTACTTCGCCTTCGACAGGAACTATAGTAAAAACAGCTACTGAAATTCCTTCAACAGAAACAACTTCGCCACTGATTATCACTTTTCCATTAATAAGTTCTACAATTTCAGCAATAACGAAACCTCCATCCACAGACACAACATCTACACTGTTTACTACTTATGCATCAACGGAATCTACAATGTCATCGACAACTAAACATCCTTCTACAGACACAACATCTCCACTGATTATCAATTCTGCATCGACAAGTTCTCCAGTTTCACCAACAACTAATCATCCATCTACAGACACAACATCTTCTCTTATCACTACTTCTGCATCTACAGAATCTACAATGTTACAGGCCACTAATCATGCAACGATAGATGCAACTTCAGCACGGATTACCACTTCTGCATTTACAGGATCTACAATTTTACCGACAACAAAATCTCCATCCACAGACACAGCTTCTCCACTGACTACTATTTCTGCATCGACAGGATTTACAATTTCACCGACAACCACACTTCCATCGCAAGACACACCTTCTCCACTAATTACAAACTCTGTATCTAGCACAACTAAAATTTCAAACACAAATCCACCTCCGTCGACAGACACAACATCGCCACTGATTACTGCTTCTGCATCAACAGAAACAACTACTTCTTCATTCACATACACATATTCTTCATTATTCACCACTTCTGCATCTACAGCTACCACAACTTCACCAAGAACTAACCTTCCATCTGCGGACACAACTTCTCCCCTGTTTACTACTTTTACATCTATAGAATCTACAATGTCATTGACAACTAAAAATTCATCGTTAGATACAACTTCAACACGGAATACCACTTCTGCATCTACAGGATCTACAATTTCACCGACAACCACAACTCCATCGCCAGACGCAACTTCTCCACTAATTACCTCTTCTGCATCTAGAGGAACCACAATTTCAACGATAAAAACAATTCCATCGATAGACACAACATCTCCGCTGATTACTACTTCTGCATCTACAGGGACTACAACTTCACCAACAACTAAACCTCCATCAACAAACACAACTTCTCCACTGATGACTAATTCTGCATCCACAGGAAGAACAACTTCACCAAAAACTATACCTCCATCAACAGACACAACATCTCCTCTGATTACTACTTCTGCATCTACAGAGACTACATCTTCACCAACAACTAACCTTACGTCCACAGACACAACTCATACATCTACAGAAACTACAACTTCACAAACAACTAAACCTCCATCCACGGACACAACTTTTCCACTGATTACTACTTTTGCATCAATAAGCTCTGCAATTTCAGCCACAACGAAACCTCCATCCGCAGACACAACATCTCTACTGTTTACTACCTCTGCATCGACAGAATCTACAATGTCACCGACAACTAAACATCCTTCCACAGGCACAACATCTCCACTGATTATCAATTCGGCATCGAAAAGATCTACAGTCTCATCAACAACTAAACATCCATCTTCAGACACAACATCGGCCACTAATCATGCAACGATAGATACAACTTCAGCACGGATTACCACTTCTGCATTTACAGGATCTACAATTTTACCGACAACCAAATCTCCATCCACAGACACAGCTTCTCCACTGACTACTACTTCTTCATCTACAGGATCTACAGTTTCACCGACAACCACACCTCCATCGCCGGACACACCATTTCCACGAATTACAACTCCTCCATCTACAGGAACTACAATTTCAACGACCAAAACACCTCCATCAACAGACACAACTTTTCCACTGAATACTACTTCTGCATCTTCAGGAACAACAACTTCACCAGCAACTAAACCTCCATCAACAGACATAACTTCTCCACTGAATACTTCTTCTGCATCTTCAGGAAAAACAACTTCAGCAGCAACTGCACCTCCATCGACAGACACAACTTCTCCATTAATTACCATTTCTGCATCCACAGGAACTAAAATTTCACCCACAAATGCAACTCAATTGACAAACACAACATCTCCACTGTTTACTGCTTCTGCATTAACAGAAACAACAACTTCTCCATCCACATACACATCTTCTTCACTAATTACCACTTCCATTTCTACTGGTACCACAACTTCACCAATAACTAACCTTACGTCCACAGACACAACATATACATCTACAGAAACTACAACTTCACAACCAACTAAACCTCCATCCACAGACACAACTTCTCCACTGATTACTACTTCGCCTTCGACAGGAACTATAGTAAAAACAGCTACTGAAATTCCTTCAACAGAAACAACTTCGCCACTGATTATCACTTTTCCATTAATAAGTTCTACAATTTCAGCAATAACGAAACCTCCATCCACAGACACAACATCTACACTGTTTACTACTTATGCATCAACGGAATCTACAATGTCATCGACAACTAAACATCCTTCTACAGACACAACATCTCCACTGATTATCAATTCTGCATCGACAAGTTCTCCAGTTTCACCAACAACTAATCATCCATCTACAGACACAACATCTTCTCTTATCACTACTTCTGCATCTACAGAATCTACAATGTTACAGGCCACTAATCATGCAACGATAGATGCAACTTCAGCACGGATTACCACTTCTGCATTTACAGGATCTACAATTTTACCGACAACAAAATCTCCATCCACAGACACAGCTTCTCCACTGACTACTACTTCTGCATCGACAGGATTTACAATTTCACCGACAACCACACTTCCATCGCAAGACACACCTTCTCCACTAATTACAAACTCTGTATCTAGCACAACTAAAATTTCAAACACAAATCCACCTCCGTCGACAGACACAACATCGCCACTGATTACTGCTTCTGCATCAACAGAAACAACTACTTCTTCATTCACATACACATATTCTTCATTATTCACCACTTCTGCATCTACAGCTACCACAACTTCACCAAGAACTAACCTTCCATCTGCGGACACAACTTCTCCCCTGTTTACTACTTTTGCATCTATAGAATCTACAATGTCATTGACAACTAAAAATTCATCGTTAGATACAACTTCAACACGGAATACCACTTCTGCATCTACAGGATCTACAATTTCACTGACAACCACACCTCCATCGCCAGACGCAACTTCTCCACTGATTACTACTTCGCCTTCGACAGGAACAATAGTAAAACCAGCTACTGAAATTCCTTCAACAGAAACAACTTCGCCACTGATTATCACTTTTCCATCAATAAGTTCTACAATTTCACCAACAACGAAACCTCCATCCACAGACATAACATCTCCACTGTTTACCACTTCTGCATCGACGGAATCTATAATGTCACCGACAACTAAACATCCTTCCACAGGCACAACATCTCCACAGATTATCAATTCTGCATCGATAAGTTCTACAGTTTCACCAACAACTAATCATCCATCTACAGACACAACATCTTCCCTGATCACTACTTCTGCATCTGCAGAAACTACAATGTTACAGGCAACTACTCATGCAACGATAGATACAACTTCAGCACGGATTTCCACTTCTGTATTTACAGGATCTACAATTTTATCGACAGCAAAATCTCCATTAACAGACACACCTTCTCCACTGACTACTATTTCTGCATCAACAGGATCGACAATTTCACCGACAACCACACCTCCATCACCGGACACACCATCTCCACGAATTACAACTTCTCCATCTACAGGAACTACAATTTCAACGACAAAAACACTTCCATCAACAGACACAACTTTTCCACTGAATACTACATCTGCAGGAATAACAACTTCACCAGCAACTAAACCTCCATCGACTGACCCAACATCTTCACTGATTACCCCTTCCACATCTACAGGGACTAAAATTTCACCGATAACTACACCTATATCGACAGACACAACCTCTCCATTAATTAACACTTCTGCATCCACAGGAACTAAAATTTCGCCCTCAAATGCAACTCAGTCGACAGACACAACATCTCCACTGATTACTGCTTCTGCATCAACAGAAACAACTACTTCTTCATCGACATACACATCTTTTTCACTAATTACCACTTCTACTTCTACAGGTACCACAACTTCAACAACAACTAACCTTACGTCCAGAGACACAACTTATCCATCTACAGGGACTACGACTACACAAACAACTAGACCTCCATTCACAGACACAGCTTCTCCACTGACTACTTCTTCTGCTTCGACAGGAACTACAATAACACCAACAACTAAAATTTCATCAACAGACACAACTTCTCCACTGGTTATCACTTTTGCGGCGATAAGTTCTACAATTTCACCAACAACTAAACCTCCATCCACAGACACAACATCTTCTCTGATCACCACTTCTGCATCTACAGACACTACTAATCATGCAACGATAGATACAACTTCTCCACGGATTACAACTTCTGCCTTTACAGGATCTACAATTTCACCGACAACAAAATCTCCATCCACAGATACAACTTCATCACTGGCTGTTACTGCTGCATCTACAAGACCCACAATTTCACCGACAAACACACCTCAATTGACAGACACAACTTCTCCACAAATTACCACTTCTGCATCTACAGGAACTAAAGTTTCAGCGACGAAAACAATTCCATCAACAGTCACAGCTTCTCCACTGATTACTACTTCTGCATCTTCAGGAACAACTACTTCATCAGCAACTAAACCTCCATCGACTGACCCAGCATCTTCACTGATTACCCCTTCTGCATCTACAAGGACTACAATTTCACCAACACTTCGACCGCCATCGACAGAGACAAGTTCTCCAATAATCACCACTTCAACATCTGTACGTACTACAACTTCACAAACAACTAAACCTAAATCTGCCGACACAGACTCTCCAGCGATTACTACTATTACTCCAACAACTAAACCTCCATCGACTGACACAAATTCTCCACTGATTACTGCTTCTAATTCGTCAGGAACTACAATTACCCCAACCACCATAATTGCTTCAACAGACACAACACCTCCACTAATTTATACTTCTGCATCGAGAAGTTCTACATTTTCAACAACAACTCCATCCACAGATACAACTTCTCCACTGATTACTCCTTCTGCATCTACAGAATCTACAATGTCGCCGACAACAAAACATCCTTCGACAGACAGATCTTCTAATGTAATTTCCACTTCTGCATCTACAGGGTCCAAAACTTCACCAACAAATAAACCACGATCCACAGACACAACATCTCCAGCGATTACTACTTCGGCATCGATAGGAACTACAATTACACCAACAACTAAAATGCCTTCAACAGACACAACTTCTCAACCGATTAACACTTCTGCATCGATAAATTTTACAATTTCACCGACAGCTACACTTCAATCCACAGACACAACTTCTCCACTGTTTACTTCTTCTGCATCGGCAGAATCTACAATGTCACAGACTACTAAACATCCATCCACAGAAAAGACGTCTGCACTTATTATTACTTATTCATCTACAGGAGCAATTACTTCAACAGCAACTAAACCTCAATCGACAGACACAACTTCACCAATATTTACCACGTCTACATCTGCAGGGACTACAACATCACCACCAACTAAACCTCCATCGACAGACACAACATCTCCACAGCTTACTACTTCTGTATATACAGGAAATACAACTTTACCATCCACATTCACATCATCTTCTCTGATTACCACTTCTGCATCTAACGGATCTACCATTACACCAACAACTAAACATCCATCTACAGATACAGCCTCTTCACTGATAACTACTTCTGCATCTACAGAATTTACAATGTCACCGAAAACTAAGCATCCAACCACGGACAGATCTTTTAAACTAATTACCACTTCTGCATCTACAGGACCTGAACCACCAACAACAAATAAACCTCCGTCCACACACACAACTTCTCCACTGAATACTATATCTGCATCTAACAGAACAACATTATCACCAACAACAATGCTTCCATTCACATACACATTTTCTCTCCTATTTAAGACTTATGCATCTACAGGATCTACAACATCACAAACAACTAAACCTCCATCGACCGACACAACTTCTCCACCGATTACTAACTCTGCATCTACAAGACCAACAACTTCACCAACAACTAAACCTCCATCCACAGAGACAGGTTCTTCAATAATTGCTACATCTGCATCTACAGGAATTACTTTTACACCAACAACAAACCTTCCATCTACGGACACAACCTCTCTACAGTTTACTACTTCTGCATCTACAGAATATACAATGTCACTGAGAACTAATCATGCATCGATAGAGATAACTTCACCATGGAATACCCCTTCTGCATTTACAGGATCTGAAATTTCACAGACAGCAAAATCTCCAACCACAGATACAACTTCTTCACTGACTACTATCTCTGCATCTACAGGATCTACCATTTCACCGACAACCGCACCTCCATCGACAGACATAACTTCTCCACTAATTACCACTTCTGCATCTACAGGAACAACAACTTCACCAGGAACTAAACCTCCATCGACAGACACAACATCTAAATTGATTACCACTTCTGCAGCTCCAGGAACTACAATTACACCAAGAACTAAACCTCCATCGACAGACACAACTTCTTTGATAATTACCACTTCAACATCTGCTCGGACTACAGTTTCACCAGCAACTGAACCTCCAGCCACACACACAACTCCTCCACCGATTTCTACTTCTGCATCAACAGGATCTACAATTTCAACGACAGCTAAACCTTCATTGACAGACACAACTTCTCCACTGATGACCATTTCTACATCTACAGGATCTACAATTACACCAACAACTAACCCTCCATTCGCAGACTCATCTTCTTCGCTTATTACCACTTCTACATTCTCTAGGACTACAACTTCACAAACCACTAATCCTCCATCCACAAACACAACTGCGCCACTGGTTGCTACTTCTGCAGTTACAGGATCCACAATTAAACCAACAACTAAACCTCCAGCGACAGACACATCGTCTCCACTCATTACCACTACTTTATCAACAGGATCTACAACTTCACCAGCATCTAAACCTCCTTCCACAGAGACATCTTCTACACTGTTTACTACTTCTGCATCTACAGGAACTCTAATTACATCAACAACTAATCCTCCATCCATAGACACATCTTCTCGACTCTTTACTACTTCTGTCTCTACAGGAACTACAGTTACATCAACAACTAAACCTCCATTAACCGACACAACTTCCCCACTAAGTACATCTTCTGCATTTACAGGATCCGCAATTTTACCAACATCTAAACCTTCATCGACAGACACAACTTCTCCACTAATTACCACTACTGAATCAACAGGATCTACAACTTCACCAGCAACTAATCTTTTATCCACAGACACAATTTCTCAGCTAATTACCACTTCTACATCTATAGGTACTGCCACTTTACCAACAACTAAACCTCCATCCACAAACACAACTTCCCCGCTAATTACTTCTTTTGCGACGACAGGAACCACGATTACACCAACAACCAAACCTCCATCCACATACAAAACGTTTCTGCTATTTACCACTTCTACATCTACAGGGATAACAACTTCACCAACAACTAAACCTCCATCCACAGACACAACTTCTTCACTGAGTGCCACTTCTGCATTATCAGGAACCACAGTTTCACCGACAACCAGACCTTCATCGACAGACACAACTTCTCCACTGATTACTACTTCTGCATCCATGGGAAATACAATTACACCAGCAACTAAACCACCATTCATTGACACATCTTCTAATCGAATTACCACTTCTTCATCTACAGGTTCTACAATATCACCAACAACCGAACCTCCATCTATAGGCACATCTTCTAAACTTCTGAATCCATCTACAGGTTCTACAATTTCACCAACAACCAGACCTCCGTCGACATATACAACTTCTCCAGTGATCACCACTTCTGTATCTAGTGGATCGGCAATTTCACCGACAACGAAACCTCCATCCACAGCCACAAATTCTCCAGTAATTACCGCATTTGTATTTACAGGAGCTACAATTCCAACGACAACTAAACCTCCAATGACAGACACAACATCTCCACTTATTACCTTTTCTGCATCTAAAGGGACTATAATTTCACCAGCAACAAAACTTCAATCCACTGACACAATTTCTCCACTTATTACAACTTCTGCATCTATTGGATCTACAATTCCCCAGACGACTGAACTTTCATCGACTGAAACAACTTTTCCACTGATTAGCAGTTTGCCATCTCCAGGAACTACAGCTCCACGGAAAAGTAAACCACCATCCACAGAAGCAACTTTTACCAGTTCTCCGTCTACACAATCTACAATCATTCCGACAACCACTACTCCATCAACAAGAACAACTTCTGCGCTTATTGGCTTTTCTCCGTCTGCAGGAACTCCAACTCCAGCGACAGCCACAATTCCATTGACAGGAAGAAGTTCTCCAGTTATTACCACCTCTCTTTCTGCAGGAACCACAATTCCGCCGAGTTCCACTTCGGTCGTCGGTATAACTAACACTGTGACACCAGCCACATTCGCATTTTTCGGAACTACATTTTCTATCGCGACGATTCTTAGAACGTCAGATGTGTTTACACGAACAACGACCATCGGCGCTCAAAGTACAAGAACGGGAGCTCAGAGTGTAACAACGGGAGCTGAATACGGGACATCCATTGTACCATCGACGACTACGGTGGAAAGTGAGTTTTCGGTTTTGTGCTTTATATGTTTAACAGAAGAAGATATTTGACCGAGACTTTCTTTGTGTACTTTGAAGCATGTTTTAATGACCGAGCGCATTGTCTTACCTCAGGAGGAATGCCGCAAAATTAAATGAAGCAGCGGAATAATGTTTACAACTCACCTCTCTAGTTCCAACCCTTAGGTTTTGTGGACATTGATCCAAGAACATAATGACGGCTGATCAGATATTGTAAAAGACGATGTCTGCTTCCGTGCTGTCAAAAATTTTATTAACTTTTGCCGAAAATTACTTCTCATAAGGGTAAAAGAAATTTCATATCTATATTTTAATTATTTTTCTATTCTACTATATATTCTAATTTATAATGCGCCTCTCACAGTACAATCTAATCAGAGGTGCCCTCAGTACGAAGGACCCCTAGAGAAGATAAGAGTCTTACGAGAACGAGCAGAAACAGTTTTGCTTCCAGATAGGATGGTACCACGAGTCACAACAGGTAGGCTGTCCATAGAGAAGGACTATATTTGTGCTATTAGAAATTAAAATTGTAACGCTCCCAAGGTCACACGTCACACCGAGATGTAAATCTGAGGCGCGGATAGTCAGTCGCCAGAAGAAGATGCACTTACACGTCCAACTCCTTGAAAGTCAAAAGGAAATAGTGATTATGAGCCACCACCCCAGTAACATAGAAGATATCATCTCTAGATACCACCACCCCTGGAACAACGGCGACGCCACCTCTTAGTACCATATACAAGAACGTTTCAATAATGTTGTACCTTCAAAGAAGATTGTTACTCTCTGTATAGTGACACCATCGGAAACATCTACTCAAATAACCAATGGAGCAACTGAAACAACGACATCACCCTCGACTGTCCCACCAACCACAGGTACAACTCAAACGATGATCTCCATAACCACCACGCAACGAACTACCATAGCAACACCATCGACAACAGCCATCACTAAACCAACCATTTCCAGCAAGTCTCCCGCCATTTCCACATCAACAATCTCACCAGAATTCACGACCTCTGTCTCCTTCCATTCACCGTCAAAGTCTTTATCCTCAGCGCCGACTCCTGCTGTTGGTTGGGCCACTCCAGCAACTTCAACAACAAGTACCTTACTTTCGAGGAGTTCCAGCTTTGATCCATCTTCACCTCGAACAACGCTAAATGCAAGTCTGTATTCAAGTTCAAATTGCAATCCTTTTTTGAGTTCTATCGTTGTCATCTTTGCATAATAGTTTCCGTTCATGATTTTGTTTCGACTATACTCATCGTATGACCATTTGTTACATCGCAATTGAAATAACTTTTCGCATGAAATTCTGTGTCTTGATGCTTAAATTTTTCAATCAATTCATAATTGTAGATGTTGTTTTATAATATTTACATGCAATTTGAATCAGATGCGTTGAATTGAACTTGTGCTTCTACAGTACTTCGTTTTTTCCGCTGTAGGCCTACTTTAAACCTCATGAGGACTTCATGGTTCTAGCTTCATTTGGTCAATTGTCGGGCGAGCCCCCACATCGCGCGAGCGCCAAACTCTGCTTCCTTTGGGACTAGACTCATTCGTGCTGGGAGCCGCTCCGGGTACTAAAATGGCTAGATTTTATCGACTGCACTTCTATCGTTCGCAACCTGGTCTGAGAGGATGAAGATCAATTCCTATGATAACGTCTAGCTGAGCTATATTGAGTATAGTCAACGCCAGCTTTCTGCTGTAATCTAGCACTTCGCCTAGGTAGCGCACCTAACTATAACGCTATAGGCTGTTTGCCTATCTTCCTGGATCTCTAAATTGACCACGTCGATACATATGTCGGCGAATTCCGTTGGGATTGCATTGGCACCAATTTCAGCACTTTCGGTTGGTTACCGCTAATCTGCTTCCCGCCAAATCAAATCCCGCCATGACATTGTCATAGCGTTCATTGAATTCCACTAAGTCGTCGTCGTCGTCGTCGACTTCTCCGGTGTGAGATTCGAACCCAGCACTTTCTACCAATTCATGTATCAATTGTGCAAGTTCTTGCTGACGTTACGCAATAGGGAATAGATGCGATTTTAGCAAGGTCATTAACTTCTATAGGATGACGCTATCTCTTCGCGCCATTTTTAGTTACTTTTTCTTATATTAATACAGCTCAATAATTTACTCTCCAAAAGTATCATTTACAATCGCGGAACATGTTCAATAAACTTACTAAAGCGCGAACATAGCTCTTCTTTGTCCTTATTGACCAACAACAGAAACGTTGGATATCTCTCCTCAATCCCAAAGTGTATACAAAACATCAAACAAAAGAAATCAAATTTGATCCCTTCTAACTTCACCAAACCTGAAAGAAAACGAATCCTCCCTTCAACGGAAACATGAAAGAAGATCGTAGGTCAAATCCTAGGAGCCTGTCTGCAGCGTGCTGCCTTTGACGGGTTTTCCCCTCGCCCGCTCCCTGCCGCGTTTTGCCTCGTTTTGCATTCTTTTGCACCAAAACTTCCTTTTTATTAATAGCTAGGGGTGTGGCAAGCGGGGGTAGGGGCACCGGCCCCAGTTTCAAAACTGGGGAGTCAAAGCCCTCCAGTTTTAGTGCTTAGTGGCCCCCATGTGTCCCCGATCGGGTTTTTTATGTTTCTTCAATGGCTTTTTAAGATGACTTCTGCTAAGATAATTTGTGCCACCCATTTTTCAAATTTCTGGGGAGCAAAATTCAAAAGGTTGGGGGGCAATTTTTTTGAAGTTATGCCCCCCACTTTTCAAAACCTTATTGCACCTCTGGGCGTAGCACTAATGGCTGCCGCACATTAACTAGCTACAGGGAGAGTACAGTATGGCTCTCTACCGAGTTAACAAGGCTGCACTGCCTAGGTATACACACACAATGACAGTCGGTTTATTAACGGTAGCTTTTTATCACATAACTATCTTTTGTACGTCAGACGTTTTGACTGTCCTAGCGTGAAGTCGTCATGCTACTCGTTTCTAGGTAACATGATGTGAATGTATTCTGCAAAAATGAACTCTGAATTGAAGTGGATTTCAATTGCAAAACTTCGTATGGGTGTTCTGTAGTCTATCGTTTTGGCCTTGTGTAACTTACAGACCCAATAAACGGATAGCGCGCGTTTCGAATGTTATCAAGCGTAATATTAGAGTTATAGTTATGTTCTCCGTAACTTTCAATTTGTCTTAAGCTGCCCTGTTTTGCCTATTCAACGACTATAACAACGCTTACATAGCACTACTATTTTTCTTACTGCCCAAACATCATTAGAAGATTAATTTGTAGGTCAGGTCAATAATAGTGCTAAAATCTTATGTTCTTTCAGGTCATTCTACAGTTACAACGATATACTGGAGTTTAGATGGTTGTTCACAAAATGCTTTATATAGGCCCATAATAATTATATAAATTATCTCGTATTGTGCGCTATAGCTCACTTGGTTCAGATCCACGCATGATTGCAGATATGAGATGAGTTTATTCGCTATACAGTGGCTCTAGCATATTTGGACAATTCGGAAGAGAGAACTTTTATGAATATATGGATCGATATGCAAGAAATGAACGTTATTAATACGAACAATTGACATTAAATTGTCTTTTTCTTTAGTTCTGGGCTCTTGCTTTGGAGTTGCTTGCCAGGATAACGCCATGTGCACTACAACAACCGGTGGCCCCAGGTGTAACTGCTTAAACGGTTACAGAATATACGGACTCGTTTGCGTAGGTCAGTAAGCTTATATTTCAGTGGAAATGTGTGGCCGTTGGCCAGAAGCAAATTATTAATGCAGGTCTTTATTAGTAACTTCTATCGCGCAGGCGTCATCCAATGGCGAAACATATGCAGAATATCAATACCTTCAGGCTGCACCTGGAGGATAAATTATTCTAAAAATAAGCCATCGTCGAGTCTTACTTAGACTTGGTTCCTTCCGTTCCTTTTGGAACATTGGTCGATAAGATTCCTCAATTTCGTATGGTCTTTTGCAGTCGCCTCCGCATATTCCCAGCCGAGTACGAAATGGCATAAGCGAGCGACTAAGCAGAACAGTAGACCTATAGATGCGAAACTGTGTATGTAATAATTTGAAAATTGTAAGCATGCCTTAATGAGAGTTTGCACGTTATTTCGCTTATAAAATCTTGAGAGCAGTAGTTTTAGCTTGTTTTTCTAAATATATTTAGAGATTGACGAGTGTATTGAAGGCACAGCCCTCTGCGACCTGACTAGCAGTGTTTGTGAGAACACACCGGGAAGTTACAAGTGCTCATGTAAGACCGGCTTTGAGATGAAAGGACTCGTGTGTGTCGGTAGGTGCTTTAATATATCAGTCCCACTGCGGTCATACCTTAAGCCAGATCAATTTAAGTCATTTCACAATTCACTATCATCAGCCAAACTGCATAATATATCTTGTTGATTGTAGCTTTTAATCAATTAATATTCTCATTTATTACGTCGAAAATTGTGGTAGGCCTAGTGGTTGTGGAAGCGGTGGTTATTGTAGCGGTAACATTATGGTTTTTGATCATTATGCGTAACGGATTATAACCGAGCGTGTGGACTTCGCTACCTCTTCTACGTAATCTCTAAAACGATTTTCAACTCTTAGTCCTGCTCTATTATCTCGGTTTTTGTCTGGCACTGAAAATTTACACTACGTTGTCTTTGAATACATTAATGTTCTGAGTTAGTAAGTCGCAAATCATTGTGGTCGGCCTAGTGGTTGGCGAAGCTTTGGTGGTTAAAGAGGTCGTTTTGCCTGGTGGGGTAATGGTCATTGTAATTAGTCTAATGACGTTGTTGAGATAATAAAAAATTATCTCCGCCAACCATCTGACCTTATCTCCGTATATATTTCCGTGCATATTATGGCCGTGGTTGAATACATTTTCGCTATGATGGGATAATTGGCGAGAGTGGTTGGCGACGCCTGAGTAGTTTCCTGAAGAGACTATCTAATTCAGCAACGCTAAACGAATAGAGGGATGCGATATATTTGGCATTAACTATTGCGTTTATGATATTAAAATCCTGTCAGCCATAATGTGTGTCAATCTGTTTTGATGTAACAAATACCTTAGTTAGATACATTCTAAGGCACAAGATGTCCTCTAAGTATCAACACCAGACTGCGAGAAGTTAGGGCATTGTTGCAACCTGACTCCTATGAAATGTACTCTAACCAACAAATTGGGTAAGATAGCTTAATCGCAAATAAATAGGAAATTGGACACGTTCTGAATTAGGCATCACGCAAGTCTCTTATAAACAATACTAGTATTTATTGATTATTCTGCAGATATCAACGAATGTTCAACTCAGCAGCCTTGCGATATACGGCCAATGATCGGTACCTGTGTAAATTCAATCGGATCATACACGTGCGAATGCTCTTTACATTATAGATTGGCTCCTAATGGGAAAACATGCCAAGGTAATGGCAGCAGCAATATAGCCTACCTAACGTTTCAGTTAATTTAGTACGCATGCAATGCAATCATTGTAATATCGTAATTGTGGCGTCACTAAGCCGTTTTCAGAAAGATTTGTCATCTGCATGTCACTTTTTAAGACGCGAGCCCAGTAGGACCAGTGGCGGATCCATAGGGGGGGCGATGGGGGCGATCGCCCCCCCTTACTAGATGGTCTGGATCCGCCTCTGAGTAGGACAGCTAGTCAAAACTCTTAGGCCTACTACAATATCTAAGCAATCAATATTAACGTATCAACAAACCAAATTGTTAATGTGACATGATCATAGAACATCGCACTGCTCAAATTCTTAGATTATTTACCATAGCCCATGCTACGCCATTAGCCACGTGCGTTACGAGCAATTTCTGTAAAAGCAATTGAGACTTCGACTAATCCAGCTTCTAATGTGACTGACTGCAATAGCGCCGCTGTAGTACAGGGCATTAAATCAGCGGTCGCTTTAAGTGAAGCCGGCTACCCTGAGAGTTATATTTTTGTACAAAGTGGGGCCTCGTTTGGGTGCTGAGTGTGTTTTACGATTGAATATGCAAATTTTTTTAATGGACAGACTATGACGAATGCATGATGAATCAGGACGTCTGCAAAGAGATCTGCATCAACACAGATGGCAGCTATAACTGCAGCTGTCAACCTGGTCTCATTTTGGCCGATGACGGAGCATCGTGCAATGGTAACAATTTCTAATAAAGTTGATAATAAAGATGTTCTTTTGCTCTGTGGACATATTATATATATATGATATTTATATATATAATTATTTTATATAACTATGCTCATTTGAGTTTTCAAATACTAGCGATGCCTGTATTGTACGTTTTCCAGTCCGTCGAAAGCGTTGTCTTGATGCAATGTGATGGCAAACGTAAAAGGACCAAACGTGTCACTGAAGCTTATATTATTATTTGAGTATGTTGGTGACCTTCGAAAACATATGAAATTGAGTTTCAGATGGGCCCGATTTCCCATTTAGTAACATTGAGCGTCACTCATGTCAGATTTGAATACACAAAAATTTCTTGAACTTTTCAGCGAAACAAGAATGTCAGGATGCAAGCAAGTGTAGTCACAAGTGCGCTTCCATTAATGGTCTAGATACGTGCATTTGCCCTGCTGGGTTCACACTCGTCTCCAATAACTGCATAGGTAAGTTTGCTGGATACCATATCAAAAGTAGAATTTTTCGTAAATTTTTTATGAACTAAAGGGACATGTTTAATTAAAGCGTACTATTGGTGTCTGATATCAAGTCTTTAATTTAAATTTTGCTTTTACGTTGACTCTATGGCGACACCATTAGAAACTTTATTTCATTCAAGTTATCTTAGCACAGTCAAGATAATTATTGCTATATTTGTCAATTATACTTCAAAGAAATTTGCCAATAATTTTTTGCAGACCTCGACGAGTGTCTCACGTCAATGCCCTGCGATCGGACGAGAGGAACTTGCGTCAATTCAGCTGGTTCATTCTTATGTTCCTGCACAGATGGGTATAGTCTTGGACCAAACTACGCCTGCACAGGTATAGCAGCAGCTTTATTTGTCGTTCTTTTCATTTTGTATGAAAGACACGCTCGAAATACTTCCAGATATTTAACCGCAAGCATTTAATTGATTTGTCGAGACTTGACATACGGTGTGAGAGCATATTTTACACGCTTTACCCATTGAGCGTAGTGGCTTCATCTACATGTCAATCAAAGCAATGTGCTAAAAGTGCAGACCCCATGCACTATGTGTGGTGAATTCTTGATTTGAGACAGATGTTGCAATATGTCATTTATAGTCAATACTTGGGTTGGGCTTCCGGGTCGCCGATCTTTGCGCTCATCCTCTCAACATAATCTCTTTGTAAATTTTGCTAGCACAACCATGGCACAGTCTAGGACGTTTGCCATTGCTGGTCCCACAGCATGGAATGGCCTCTCTTCGGTCATCCACTCCTTTCGTAGGGTACCCTTTGATGCATTTCATCGACACCTCAAGACTGTTGTTTTTGCTTGGGCCTGGATCGGAAGAGCCTCTGAGTAGTCGTCTTGAAGGGTCGCAAAATTAAATTCATAGATAGATGGACGGATGGACGGACAGACAGACGGAATACATGATCCACCATAGTGACAGTCGTTTCATCAGAGGTGATCGTTATTGAACTCTAAGCAATAAACATGTGTGAGATTTTCAATGGATACAGATCGCGATGGACAGTGGAATGCCTGGACAGAATGGAGTAACTGCAACGCCACGTGTCTCGGCGGAATTCAAACCCGACAGAGAAGTTGCACCAACCCACCACCAGATGGCGCGGGCGCCAATTGCACCGGAAATGATGACGTAGAAACGACACAGTGTAACACGCAGCAATGCCCGCGTAAGCCAAACACTCTCGGGGTTCAGTAAGAGCATGTATGCTGTCCAACGACAATATATATATTTGTCGTTGGACAACATACATGCATACAAAAAGAAACCATGTGCTCCGTGATATATATATATACACCACTCTCTCCCATTGTTCCCAGTGTGGGATGTACGCAACGCACTGCATATAAACTTACTTACCTAACAACACAATCTGTGGTTCTTATGTTTTTAAATTTTGGATAGACTTCTCCTTTCGTCAATTTTTTTCAATTTTCATACAACGACAATTATTGCTTTACTCAATGCAACAACGATCATCAGTATTTATATAGTTAACCTAATAGTTGATGTGTGCAATAAAAATAATATCTGTTGCTCACTATTGAATAGATGAAAAATTTTATATTTTAGTTAACTCTGAAGAGGTTCAATATGGACATTATATAGACGTTTTTGAGTGTCCGATGTCTATGGTAAGAATCCTTCAGGATATGTTTTGCCACAATTGGTAACGTTAACGGATATTTTGAATCGTGTCTCGCATCAGCTATATATATATATATATATATATGATATTGTGTATATATAAAACCATAACCATCTGTTTTATTGCTCCAGACCGACAAATATACAGAGTAACATTTTTGTGTATACATAATTATAAACATACAAAGTCATTCATTTAATGTCGCCTTAGTAAAAACTAACAATTGGATGAGTATACAGTTTGTCTGCAATAATCTTCAATTCCAGAGATATAGCACAAGCTGCCGATGAGGACTACTTTAGATTTGGAGTAAGTTATAAGAAGGCCTATCGATACAGAAAATAGATATCTTACTTTTGGTAATTGCTATTTCTTTGCTGATATTGATTACAAGCACGTTATTGGATTAAACTGGCAGAAACAATTCAACGATGATAAACCTTTTGAATATAGTTGCGTCGTGTGTTTTAGCTGCTCCAAATTCTGCCCGTTATGACGGATGTCTTTGTTGAAGCAATCAACAACTTGTGTAACTCCGACGGAGTAGCAGTGCAGGCTTGCTGTCAGATGTCCACAAGCTACAGGTGATACAACCGGATACTGTATTTGCCTGAATACCTACCACGGTGTCTATGTCTCACACCACGATACCTACGTAGCAATCTTCAAGAGAAATTGAAAACAGACATTGAATTGCGTTTGCATCTATATTTAAATTACATTTGATTGTCATCAATCGTTGGATAGATGAAAATGGAATATTATAAAGCCTGGAATCCGATGTTATATGCAGATTTATGCTAATTTTGCTTGAAGTAGGCTATTTGTAAATAATACAACCTATAAATGGAGGTCAACTACAAGATGTCTGCTCCCTCAGATTATTAGTCCACCGCTTATTCTCGTTTCCATTTTCTTGTTTCAGTCCCTCGCCTACAAATCCAAAGCAATTTATGGAGGCAAACGATATAAAGCCAGGCTTACATTTCCCGATTGTTCTTTCTGAGAACGTCTCAAGAACCCTTGAGGTCTTCACTTATCAAAAGAACAACGATCTCTGCGTTGCTGCCTCCGATGCATCGGGAACCAAAACCAGGCGTAAGCGAGGAGCGACCGGAGCGACCATCAGTCCAGAAGAGCAGGCATTGTCTCCGCAGGTTCTAAACGCCGTCTTAACCGATCAAGTGTAAGAAACAACCTTCCTTAGATGTCACTGCCTTAGAACCCGCCTTTAGTTAAATACCGGTGCAATCCAACCCCATAAAAAGAATAGCGCACCCTTAAGTTTAATAACCCAAGAGTATGTGTGGGTATGAAGAGCTCGCGACTTCATCCTTCCTTGTCTCGGCATATGTCTCGTCGTAGGTGGAAATTCACCTCCCTCTCCGTCTTATCCTTCCTCTGACATTGTATTTCAGTGCACGATCTTTTGACATGAGTATCAATAGAGGATGTTAGTGAAAGGTTAGTGTTAGTGAAATTTTAAAAAATATATTTCTGTTCATGCGATGATTTCAACCCCATGTCCCTGGCTTGACACTTAGCAGTTCATCAGGTTAAGTGGATTCACCCACCAATCCTTTGAACACAGTCGAGATTGTCTAATTATGGCCAGTAGGTATAATTACAGCCCAGTTCATGCAAACTGTATTAGAAAATTCTATAGCGCCCTCAAATACTTTCAAAAGCGCTAACGAAGATGAAAGTGACGAATACAGCAACTACTTTAGTAACGACGACGTTGATGGTGGTGTCGCTACGGCTATGATCATAGCAAAGATGTGGTTTATGATAAGAATTGTTATGGAGTCGTATTAATGACGACAGTGATGATCCTCATCGTGATCACCGTGATCATCATGCATCCAGGTCAGCAGCGTGTATACCCATGCAGATTGGACGAGCCTCAATAATTATTAGTTCATATTCTATCTGACCTTGATGTGGCCTAATGGTGTGTTTCTTTGTGTGCATGCGTCTGACAGGTTTTATCAAGCGCAGAATGAAATGCGAAAAGCCATTCAGATGCTGTTCAATGAGACTCTAAATGTCACGCTGATATACTCTGGCAGGCCAACGACAAGCTCAACTGCAGCCGTGAGTCAGGATACATTACGAAAAACTAGAAAACAACAATAGTCCCGTGCATTACCATTTAAGACAATATAAGAACAATGTAATTTTATCTAGCCATTGACAGGAGCTCATAGAATGCTTAAAAGAGTGGAAGGAGTATCTCTACCTGCGTGCTAAAGACCATTTGAAAGAGTTCAGTTTGGCTTGCCTGATTCGCATATTGAATAACAATGCATGCTAGCATGGACGGTTTCAACCCAGAGCTGTCCAATTTCCTCAACCTATTATCAAATAAATCAATATTCATAATCGATATGAGCATGATCAGTCAAAGCAGAATCTGGTGCAGAGACATTGCTTGCATTGAAGCTTTACGAAGGAGCAGCGCATTGGAGGCTTCATATATAATAAAAAAATTACATTCAGGGCGTTGTATTAGCTATTTTCACATTCGCCGTGTCAGCTTTAACGATGACGAAAACGTTCCAGGATCAATCGAGCGAGTAAGGATTCTGCACGAGTTCGTTCGTTCTTTTGCAGGACAGATCAGCTGGAACAGCAATTCCTTGGTGGGCAATATTGCTGATAATCTTGGCAATCCTTCTTCTCCTGTTGCTTCTGGTGCTTCTCATCTACCTCCTATGCTGCAGAAAGTAAGAAGGACATAGTCTTGGCTGTACAATAGCAATAACCGCAGGCATGCATTTTTATAAGCCAGTAATTTACTTCACTTTCCTTCACTTTCCTTTACAGTCAGTCAAATACTTCGTTAATTATGTCACAGGTCAAAGGACGTGCAGTGTCAAAACAAGGAGCTCTACGATCGTTGTCGTAATCTCCAAATTTATAAAGCGCCACTTAAAAGCCAAACGCAGGCCACCAGCTTATTCACTAGCGCTATAGAACAGAAGTCTTAGTTATTTATCAAATAAACCTGCCTGTATTTAAAGCAATGCCCTGATGTTGTAGTTGCTTATAACTGCTGCAAGGAATCAAAAATGATACCGTATTATAGATGCCCGCTGATTAAATAGCTTGCAATAACTTATTACGCTGTGTGCTATGTATTGTTTGATAATGTATCATGTTGGCTTTACTCGTAGTTTTGAGCGTATGAGCCTGCCCGCTCCATATAGTGATGACAGATTCTAATAACATATCAGTCTGTGTATAGTATGATATATTTTTCGAGTGTGTACGCTACTCTAGAGCGATTGTAAGGTTGTATTGCAATAAAGGATTTTATGGGCTCATAAACTACTGTCGAAAATTATGGTTTTACAGGTCTTCTCAGGTGCATCCTGCTGATAATCCATCTTCTACTGTCCAACACTCAACCGCAGTCACACAGACAGACTTAGTGGAAGAAACATCCTACGAGACACGTCATCCCTCTGAGGTTGTTTACCCAGAGGATGAACCTACCACAAGCAGCAGAACACCTCGGCCTCAGTCTACAAGGGGCAAACCTACTGTCATCCAGGTTCAGCAAACTCCAAGGCCCAATCCAGATGTCACTACGAGTTTCCAGTCACAGACACTTCTTTACACCCATGTTACACCCAAGAAATCGACAACTTTTGTTAAGGCGATAACTCTAAACTCAGAAGGCTCTCAGCAAATCGAGCAAAAAGATAGGCCTACTATCAAGTCTGGCCAATCTGCAAGCTCATCTACCTCCACGGAATCGCAGCATCGCAGTAGCCGAATATCGAACCAATCGAAGCCTTCATCACGCACCCGGGAGACTCCGACATCAACGTCATATCCTGTTGAGTGCGATGATTATGACCTTGCAGATTACATCGCCCCATTGCCGTGCACTTCCGCAGTGACGACGGGGTCACGGAAGCAGTCGACGATTTCGCAGAAGAACACAAACAACAACGCAGACACGACGACACCTATTGAATTAAACAAGAAGCTGTCTGCACAAGATCTCGCAACGATTTTGCCTGACATGCAACTTGATCAACTTTCACAAAACTCAAATCCTGCGTAAGTTATCCGTCTACTCAATTGCAAAAATCAATGACACATACATGTATAACATCTTCTCGACTTGAAAATATTCTAGCTTTGAGCAGTTTGAGTAAGTCCTTAAACTTATTCTTTTGCAATGAACTTGGTGTTTATTCTTGGTAGTCCTAGTGGAATATTTAATCTCGCACGCTGCTGTAGGAGGATTTTACCCCAAAATCATCATTGGTGATATCCATAGGATGTCTAAGAATTCTATGTAAAAGGACCTTTAGTTTGCCTTTTGTGAATGACTTTCAAAGCCACCAAATATGCGAAAATCAACCTTTACACTTTGTAGGCCAACGAGTGTTTTTGTTACTTTTGCTGTTTTTACGGTAGGTTTCTTATTAACCTTCGCTTCATCGTCTTCTTGGTTACAGATCGGTAGAGAATAAAATAATCTATGCATCTGATTGCTTTCAATCATCATTGCTACGGAGATCCGTACAGTTTTTGATTGGCAACTTTTCGAGCTACTGGTTCAAAACTTTAACCCTTTTCCAATCAACCTGTGTGTTGATATTCAGGTCAATCACGGAGTCCTAATTGATACCTTTTCAAACTGCAATTTTTTGCGAGACCGATCGACATAAATTTACGAAACCGTTCTGTCATTTTTTACATTCGTTTATGCATTGGCTGAAAATCAATTGCTGTAAACCAACCTTTGTAAGCATAGCCATCAAATACAATGATTTGGTAGTCACAGGCCCACGTTTTGTAACCAAACGTTTAGACATGCTTCTTCGACAACCTTCATTGCCCCTATGCAAGCTACATCAGCATATATTCGACAATTTATATTGTCCCATTTGATCGCTATAACGTGACTAAGAACCTTATAACGGCTATTATCGTTTTAGTGCTATATAATTCACTCAATTAATATATCGTGTTGTTGAATTCAAGCGGGAAGTTTATTGTTCCGCCGAGGCTAATCATTCCAACGACACTTCCAGGCTACATCGACGACGACGATGAGCTGGACAGCAGCCGACTGACCGTTCGTCCGAGGTCAGCAGATTCCACCTCCAGATAGCTTTCCACGAGATACCAGCGTCGCTTGTAACTTGTTAAACATGAGCTGTGCCGAATACTTTACAGTTCGCCAAGTGTTTACGATTATTATCTTAAGTCTGTGATGGCAAATATATTGCAACATGATCCCGGTGGCAGTTGGAGAATGTCGACTGCACAAACGAATAGTCCTCAATTACATATAATTATATAGAGCTGTAATAAATTCAAAAAGTCATAGAGAAATGCCTGCAACTTCATCACTATTAAATTTGTCGACATAGAACATCGCCAAAGATTACGCCTAATCGAAAAAGTCAATGCTTCCAGCTTCAGGGAACTGATTAGAAAGAAGAACATGGCGATGTGGAGGAGACAGGATAAGATTATTCTAGATCTGAAGTGATTGACCATTGACACGATAATGAATGAGGAATAGCAAGTGTTCTTGTGATGCAGAAAATGGTCTTCTTCGATAATCGCTTAAGCGTAGTGTCGTATTGTTACTCCATTGATGACTTTTTATGATCAATTTCCTGCAGCAAGTTGCTTTCCATCTCGCTTCCTTTAGCAGTGACAGATAACCACTTGTTCGTTACATCAGTATCCAGGATCCCTGTAATTATTTATTCTTACAATTAAGAAGGCATTATATAGGCCTAGTATTGCTGTTAATTTCTCTTTACTTAGAAAGAGCATATGCAATGGACAGCACGGTACCATTATCAGCATGCGAATTTTGCCAAACTTCGTTTATTTTCTGTGATAATGATTCACACCACTAACATGCGGATTTCGCGTGCGCTAAAATCACTTGAATCGACATTCCTTGTTTGTATATATATATATATATATATATATATATATATATATATATATATATATATATATATATATATGCACGCTGCTTATTTACTGGTTCATTAGTAGTAGTTTCCGTTTAACGACACTGTGTGATAACATAGATCATTATCGTCGCCCTCCTCCTTTATCCAGGCTTGGGACTGGCACTGTCAGAGTGCAAACAGTGGGGGAGTTACCGCTATAAATCTTACCTATATTTACTGGTTGGTTTAAACGGGTCCTCATTGTACAGTGTACACTAAGTAACGTAGGAAAAGAGTGCATCAATAACTGGGTTCATGTTATTCACAAGTAAACTGTAAGAGTACTGGTCTTTTTTTTACATAAATTATGTTTCTTACACTTAAAAAAAATTCCGCTGTTGTATCCAAAGCTTAAAGCTCTTTATCCAATGGATATTATTATAATTATTCAACATTACATGTATGGCTGTTGTACATGAATCTACCTAATGCACGTAATTGTACATTGACCAAAACCACGTAGCGATAAATTTTTTCATACCAGCTAATAATCTACCATCTATATCGTTTTGCCAAGAATAAATACGAATGAATTTCACGTTATTTTGATCGGATTTTTCTCTATAGTTCTGACTCTTAGATCGATATTTGCGAGCACATATTGTACAGTGATATTTCCCTCTCACTGTGGTTTATGTACGCAGGCAATTGAGAAATCAAGGTGATTGCATGCATGGTGTTGCAAATCATTTTATCCCAAGTGTTAGAAAGCAACAATTGGCTCGTGTACTATCAGTATTACCTGGCTGCGCTCTTACTGCATTACTGGTCTATTTCCATTCAGCAATATTTTTCTAAACAAGAAGGCACTTAGGCAGATTGTAAATGGAGGGATCGAGGTTCTATTGCCATCAGAAACATAAATGAGGATTTAAAACCAATTGAGTCCGGAACTAGGATAGGCCTATTGCTTAACAGCAACGAAATAAAATCTGATCGAAATTGTTTCATTGATGTTAGTTGAGAAAGCTTATATTTCCCATCTAATTCCTTGGAGTCAAAATTCTTAAAAACAGGGTCAACATTCTGGATTATACACGTCAATTGCAGGACTTGTGGTATAAATTAGCGGACATAATCCATATAAGTAAGACTCAGTTTGCTTGTCCTGGCACTCGCCATCAGCTAGCCAAAATTGATATGAAAGCCCTCGCCCTAGAGTTCCCTCAGTTTGCTTTCTCATCTTCTGTCATGGATCTTGGTGTTACTCAAGACCAAGAACTCATTTTCACACGGCACATCCACTTGCACTGCAGAATTTGCTATTACCAGCTGCGCCAGCTCAAGACAGTATCCCGTTCCTTGTCCTCTGATACTGTTGCAACACTTGTTCACTCCTCATACATCCTCGGCAATAATCAACGGGGAATGGAGGACACTCTGGTACAGAGAGCCATAAGGTATGCCGACGCAGAGCCAACAAGACAGTCTCGCATCAGATATATACGCTTTGGACAGAACCTGGAGTTGTTCAACAGGACAATAACCTCCGGACAATAACCCCAGGGCAATGACCCCCGGACAATAACCCCCATGCAAATTTCCCCCGGATAATAAACCCCGGATAGTAATGGTAAGACAAGAGAACAAGAGAGCTCCATTACGAAACATCGGAAGGTATGTTATTATTAGATAACTAGCAGATAATAGCGAACATGGAACATTCATTATTAGGTAATTTTGCAGTTGTTTTATACAAAGAGTTAGCCAAACATCGAAAAGTAATTATTCAGACAGAACAATCGTTACAACAAGTTCACTGCAACCAATCCATTACAACCTCCAAAAAAGTAACAATGCTGACACAAGTAAACGTATTCTGACCGTCATTAGAAACTATGAGGAGCGCAATGTTGTTGACTACATACCTACGTGAAATAGCTCACTGCTTGTCATTTTAAGTGCGGCGCCGAACTATTTGACAATTAACAGCATTTTCTTCGATAGATTTAATATAATACTCACTTTGAATGGTTCTCTAATAAGACTTATATCTAATGAAATCATTATGAATGTAAAATAATTTTACATTATTTGTAAAATAATATAATAATTTGTACCAGTGGTGTATGGGATTTTCATGTCTTACCATTACTAACCGGAGGCCATTGTCCTGGGGTTATTGTCCGGGAGGTAATTGTTCTTGAACCCTTCAAAAATAATCACATCAGCCATTTATGATCATCTGCCTATACTTGAGAGCTTCGACTTTGGAACTCTTTAACTAGGCTATAATAGTCCTATGGCAAACTGACCTTTGACCCCGCTTATTCTGGAAGCAATTGTGGCGGGTTGGTCTTCAGGCCATGCCAGCTGTTGGGTGAGGTCAGTCGAGCGGGTAGGTGGAAAGGTACTAGAGAAGCGAGAGGATGTATGTCCGTTGTAGGCGGGAAACTTGTCTATTAATCTTTGGCTCCGTCTTAGTTTTACTACGGCCGATGCTCCTTCCTCTTCCTCTTCTCCTTCCTCTTCTTCTCCTTCCTCACGAAATACCACCCCTTACCTCATTTTTCGCCAGGTGGCCTCCTCGAATGTCCACAACTCCTGGGCAGGGAGTGGCTGCTGCTACCTTCAGCACGCCAGGGTTCTTTAATACCTCACCAACAGACTTTCTGGGCAATGAGGTGATGCAGTCGCCAAGAATCCTTGGTAGGCAATAATTTTTTGTACTAATGTTACTCTTTCTGTCCTAAGAATGGAATGGCTCGCAAATGGAGCTCCTTTTTTGGCGATATGAAAATGATTGTAAAACGTTCCTATGCAAATTATTAGGCAAACATGACTATCTTCAGCACAAAATTGGCTGTATATTACGATATTTAGATATCTAGGAACACATAAATCACACAGATTCGATACAATAACAACCGCCATTTACACTCGCATCATCTGCAGGTAATTTCAAACTTTATATGCAGATCCATTTATATAACAAAGGCCTCACTCGGAGCTCTCGCCTAATCAAACACTCGCGATCGGTCGAATTTCAAAGTTCAATCCCAGGCAAAACAGAGCTGTACGGCTATTGTTCCTATAACTATGTTCATTCATTTTAACACTTATATAGCGCCCCCTTAAGAAGTCTACTCGTAGACGCTATACCAGCCTAACCACAGCGATGCAAATCAGTGTTAGGCTTCTTGTGGACGAAAAGTGCATTGCTGGGTAATAATAACCACACTGACCGCAGAGCATTAGAAGGTTAAAATGTAGATTTATACTAGATATTAAGCAATACGTAAATTGACACACTATCATGATCTCATACAGATAACATAAAGTTACGCACCTTACGTTACGAATTTTCAACCTCGTTAAACTATCCAGCACCTTAGGGCCCATCAAAAACTATTACTTGGACGTCTCTGTCAGACAGTCTTATTAGAGTATGTACACATTTTCAGTCCCTTCCCTGCCATACAAACGCGTACGCAAAATCGCCGAAAATCCCCTCCTTGCGTACACAATTATGTGGATGGGCCCTTAACAGCATAGACCTGCTGTAGGCTTAGGCAAAATCTTCAGACTATCTGTTTGAAAGTCTAGGAGACAGTTTCGTTAAAGACATTAGATTAGCAGATTAAAGTAATCAGACAGATTAGTCTCTGGTGTGAAGGGTCAAGACCTTACCGGGCAAATACGCAAAAGGCACTGTATATAGGAGTTCCCTCTATACGAAGGACAGTTGATTTTGCATAGGGTGGACAATAGGCAGCCCCATCAGCACCGAGTACACAGCCATATCTGCCACAAACAATTTGGGACATTTTATGCCACGGACAATTTGGGACATTTTTCCGGAAAACGTCCTTGGGATTTTGCATGCCAATCTAATTTATCCCCCTATCAACATTGCAGCGTATGAAGGACCTATCAAATAATACCTAGTAAACTTCGATACTGATTAGTCTAGTATTTGAATAGAAGTCAATATAGATCGCCGATTGCGCGATATACCTTGAAACACACATGCTAGTTAAGCCTTCGCAGATCAACCATAGACCAACCGCAGTTGTCATGTGCCACCAACCGGACCCGCTATGGGTACAAAAACAGGATGTCCAGGTAATCGAAGCTCGATCTGCACCACAGCGCATACATCAAACCAAGCCGTCCAAATCGGATTTAGATTGTAAGTCAAACTGTATCTGTTCGGATCCTCTGTTTAACGACATCTTACTTCAACAGAAGTCTTTGACGTCGCCAGAAACTAATCTGAACAGTTTCGCCATTCGTGTGGTGTAATATAGTACTATTACGGCCTCCACAACAGTTGCAGCTGATCGGGTGTACTTGCGCCGGCTATTTATGTATCCGCTCGCCGCTTCAAAAGAATCTCATTGGTCAATGTTAACACTGTCAAAACCCACCAGTAGCGCTCTTGACCAGTTAATGCCAAGTTTTAAGCACAACGCGTTTCGACAATTCGCATTGGTTAACGCAAATCTGATATCTCAGCCTATGCTATTAATGACGTCATAATACATGCATACCTTCAAGTCATCACATCAACTATCGAAATATGCAAGTTTTTTTCAAAACTTCACTCAATTAAACAGTGAACCAACTTCCGGAAGCGAAGAGGCTCATAGCACGCAGTCCTCGCTCTTACCAACTATTTTGTATTTAATGTTTTCATTCATTTTGGGCCTCTGAGATGTTATTTTGTATGAAATGTATTCATTCATATGGGAGCCTCTGAGATGTTATGTTGTATTTAATGTTTTCAATCATTTTGGTGTTCAATTAAATGTTATTTTGTATTTAATGTTTTCAATCATTTTGGTGTTCAATTAAATGTTATTTTGTATGAAATGTTCTCATTCATTTGGGGTTCAATGAAATGTTATTTTGCATGAAATGTTCTCATTCATTTGGGGTTCAATGAAATGTTATTTTGCATGAAATATTCTCATAACCGGAATGATTCTGAAGAAAATGTAAATGGACATAGGAAAGAAATAAGTTGCTTGTAGAATCTGTCACAGGAATTCTGTTGCTGCAGCTTAACTTTAATCATAATATTTTGGCATGCACAGAATTTCATACATATCTCAGCAGCCAGCTTAATTTGTAGAAGGCCATCAGTTCGTCAGAGAAATACAGTTGGGCTCAGCGGCCAATGTTAAGTGTTGTACAACATATAAGTAAAGTCAAACTACATAAACTATTGTTCTTAATGTAAATGGTTTCAGTTATAAACTTTTTTTAGTGAGTGTTTAGTAAGCTTACACATTACATTACACTGACTGTACACAGAAACAAACAGTGACCAACTTACAAAACAGTAGTGACATCACATTCTGAGTCGTTATCACCAGAATTGTGCGCACTGAGGAAGTTAAGTTTGGAACCGTAGGGCATATAGCCCTATACACTGCCTCTGGGGCTGAGCCCAACCGTAGCTACAGGATAACCGAACCTGACGAACATTTTGAGTCCTCTTTATCATCTGAGCACTAATGGTAACCATAATCACCACATTGGTGAAACGATCCCACAATGTTTAGAGTACTCTACTCTAGCCACCTTGGGCAGTTCTCCCAAGATTTATTCCCATAGAGAAATATTAAAAAAACTAATAAGTCAATATATATATAGTGATATTGTTAGCCGTTATATGATATAAGGATATTTTGCCATTAGAATATTCATATTATATTACAATGAACGTAAAACTTTTCTATGTACCTTGCTTATCCTCCTTAGACTGTCTTTCTGTCTCTTAGGACTGATCTTGGAATTGACCTGATCTCGGATTTGTTTTGGTGCGCTGTCGGTTGATGCCCTCTGCCTTATATGGAGGCGCTATAGAAGATTTTTTTAGTTATAGTCATAAGTAGTGCGCTATATAACATGTATAGATTGCGGATAGGCACGTGCCTTTCGTGACTTCCGTCCAAGGTAAACAACTTCACAATGAAGAGATTTACAAAATTATCTAAACAATTACGATGTTTCCGGAAAGGCTTCATGGAGTCCATGCTGTGCCTGTGACGCCCTGTGTCAGTACATGTTGGTATGGCAATTTTCATCACTTGACTACACAGATTCTGGACTGTGTAGAGCTCATGCTGTGCATTTATAACCTACCTTAGTCTGTGTAATTCTAATCCTAACACCGCTACACACATGTTTATAGTGGCACTTTTTTGTTAGCCTGAATGACGTTAATGTAATGTGTATCAGTAAGCAGTAACTGGTGGGTTGGTGTACATTTGCTGACTTGAAATGAACGGGAACCATGTGATTGTGATGATGACTGTGATTGTTGGTCTGTTGAGGACCGTACTTGAGTAGTGGTTAACTGTCTAACAACTGATGCCTTGTTGTTATACAGTGCTATTATGAATTGCAAGAATATAAACATTTGAAGGTTGCTCGATGAATTTTGCACATAGACTCTCAGGGTTAACTTAAGAGATTGCACCTTTTGTTGACTAAATGACAGTGATAATAGTTATGGGGTTCCAGGTGTCATGCAGTCCAGTTATGCATGTTCACATACTCATCTTCTTATCTGTTGCATATCCTGCACGTCTTCTTACTAAGGCTGTCAAAAATTTTGAAATCACGGCCCGGGTACCCATTGACCCACGGAGCAGGTACCCGACCACGAAGACATTTTGTTAGGAAATGTAGGGAATGGCCCATTTTTACGGAATGTCAGGCACCAGAGAACCGATTTTGGGCAGGTACTAAGGTACCCGTTGATATCTTTAGTTCTTACTTCCTAGCATTAGCTGGATGTTATGCAATACATGGAAGTTAGCTACTTCCTTGTAAATAAACATTGAAGCTGAATGGCAATAATATTTGCTTCCTGTTCTTTGACTGTCTTGTTGACATTTATAAGTGACTGGGTGTATATTAGCTTTCTGAAAAGAGTATGATTTGCACAGGTTAGTTAAATTATTTAGGTGACTATGCAACTGGATTGTGTTCTGTGTTTCCATGAGACTGCATGACAACACAGCAGTTTTATGGTCAAAGAGCGGTTTCATGGTTGAGCATATCACATTATTTGTCAAAATAAAATCAATTGAACCAAGAAACTTTCCACTTAACAAGTTCAGGAACTCACACAGTGAGCTTTTGACTTACGAGTTAACACTAGTGTCTTGCAGTGTAATGTGACATAACACACAGTTCTCTCCTCTTTTCTTCATAGTGTGTAAAGGACTTGTAAGGACTATGCAGTATAAAATTTGAGTTAGAAAGCTTGAGGTTGAAAGAAACTGACTGTTGGGATAAAAATTCTGGCATGCAGTCAGATATATTTATACAAAGACAAGAGGCATGCAGTTAGTGCAACTAATGGAATTACTAAACTTGCTGGCAGATGGTCATTAGGCAGTAAAACGAAATAATGGTATAAGCTTCTAATTTAGTGGCGGCGCTGGCCTAGAAAATTTTGTACGCAATAGTGTCAATACGCACATGTTGCGTACAAGATGTTCATTTAAAAACATTAAAACATATAACATAATTAAATTTTTCGTAGGCCTATATTGTAAATGTATAGACAACTAAGACCAGTAATTTCCTTAAAAATTGTTGTTGAAATATTTTTGGTGATTTTTTAATCTTTTTTGGGATGCAATTGCGTATTTTGCGTCCATGCAGCGCCACCACAATTCTAATTTACCACTTGTTTTAATTAATATGATCCTTAAATTCCAAATATTTACAAAGAATTTCAAACCATTGTTATTACATGTGTCTGATTCATTAACTGATTGCCATTTCCTTACCAAAGCACTTTAAATCAATCTTGTGACTGTCCTTTTTAGTCATTGTTTGCAGCCCACAGACTGTGTTTAGTTTTTATTGTTTTCAGGTGACGTCCACAATACAGAATATGAAAATCAGAACTGTAAACCTAATCACAGACTATATTCCTGCTTAATAAATTTTATGTAGCATTAAAACTGGTTCAAATACAAGTGTTGTTAAGTGTTTTAATTCTTCAACAGTTAACAATTAACAAATTAACAATAACAGTTAACAAATTTAAGCTGTTAAATATGATGCTTAACAGAAATCTGTTAAAATGTGGTAAAATCAATGTCTTATAGATGTTTTTAGCTATTTAACCTTTGCAAAGGGGGGTTGGGCTCAAATGTACGTACGCATGGGGGGACGGGTCCATGAAATGTATGCGGTGCAACAGGGGAGGGGCTCCAAAAATCCGACATAACATATGGATGGGCCCTAAGACAAAATTGTGAAACACATTTATAAACACCTTCTAAGTGCAGAGATCAGTGAGCTCAATCAACTAGCATTATAATGCATTTCTTATGTCCTCAGCAAACATGCATTTGTTATATTTACATTTGAGATACGACTTCAATCACTCTCTACCCCAGTTTCTCATTAGAGACAATTTCCAACAACATAGACATGAAGGAGGTACAATGTGTACATATACTTGTCATGGCATAAAAAAAATGACTTCTTCCTTTAAAAAACCCACCTGAAACTAACCCTCATGGTTCAGTCTGTCAACACCAACTCAACATTACCACACAGGGTGTGCAGATCTAGATATGGCCAAAAACCTTACATGTCAACATCCAGATACTTTTAGTTGAAAGTTGTCAAAATGGCCTTCTCTGTGACAATGCTGTTGAGGGACACTACCATTGCTGGGTTGGGATTGACAAACGTCCCAGAGACTCTGTGCTTAGAACCTGCATTTCAAGCAAAAACATTATATTCTGTAACTGAATAAAAAACACAGTAATGCAGGTAATTGAACCTTTCTTTCAATCAGCCTCAGTATTTTGGAATTAAAAAAACCCACTCAATCATCTGATCATCGATTTTAGACATTGGAATAGTACTTTGTGTTAGACTACTTGCAATACAATGTGCAATGCTCATGTCTTAGATTTAGATCCTACCATTCCGTGGATGATCAATCCCAAGAAGTACATCAGAAGAATGCTACAATTACAACAACATACAACATTGATCATCAGTGGTTATAATTACAACAGACGATTTTCATTTCGCATGAAACCAATGATGATAAACTTAATTATAGTGATTGAAGGGCATAACTTGCACACTCTCCAACATTGCATAGTTTGTTCATGTCCAAACCTATGCTTGGTTCAACGTCTTTCCTGTTTAGAACTCTGCTTCATATATCACTACACTGCACAATGGATAATTTAAACTAGTAAAACTTACTCTAATAAAAACAAGATACCAATTCATATCACATGAATTATATCACTTGAATTCCTTGCAAGAACTTTTATATAATTTTTCAAACAATTAAATACTTATTATGTGCAAGTATACTGCACAGTGCTTATGAGCACAGCTGGAAAATCTGTTCAACTGACAAATAGTTTACAGACAAAAAAGGTTCACGACCAAAACATTGTTATTTGCCACTCTGGATTGATGATAATAATGCTTCCTAATCCAACTTCTATTTTCGCAAGAATTCTTTGTAATCAATCCAACATCTATTTCAATAAGAATTCTTTTCATTCTAAATTCGTATTCAGCAAGAATTATTTTAATCAATCAACAACATCCATTTCCATACAAATTCTTTTCAATAATCCAACTTCTATTTTAGCAAGTATTATTTTCATCTACATATCATCTATTTAGGAAGAGCATTTCTAGGTTTGTAACTTTAGTTCTTTAGATTTTAATGTACAAACTGCCGTACACCAGAAACAAAATTACAATCCAGAAGTACTCTAATGTATCCCATTTAAGCTTCTTCAGTTTCCTTGCAAGCAATCTAGTGATCTGAGAACGTTATGTGAATGTCAAAAATCATAATTCCAATTAATTTTTAACTTTTGACTTTAAAAATAAAAACTACAATTCTGACTTAATTGCATTCTTAGGGTTTCAAATCGAATGTACACATGCCATGCTCATTAGCCAAATTAATAAAATAGTACTATATTAAATGTGATTGATCAAACACAGATAACCACTCACATTGTTCTTGAAAGCTGTGATGGCCGAAGTTCAGCAATTCGAACCATTCCATGGATACATTTTCCAACACAAACTGCAACTACAGTCAGCATAAAGCATCTGAAATGTCAAGAAATTATTCAAAAGACTTGATAAAAAGTTGACTTAAGTGCTATAGAAATACTGACATTCTGGCAAGCAAGCATGACAAATAGTTGATGACAACAGTTTTCAAACACATGATTTACAACTAGAGCTGCGGAAATTAACGATTAATTAATCGATCAATTGTTAATTTATTTTAACGATTAAAATTATTTTTAACGATTAATCATTTCAATTATTCTGCCCATCACTAACATGTACCGGAAGTCCGAAAGAAACAACATAAACCAAATACATTGCAATATGGTGGCGGATAGTAATCAAGATATTAAATATAAACATACATCAGGTCGATTACATGAACATTTTGGACTTAAATTATTGGCTAACAGAAATATTGAAAATGCTGATAACGTTTATTGCATTCATTGCAACAAAACGTTTGTATATGATTGTATATCATGGATCTAACACTTCAGTAAGCGCAAGAAACCTGCCTGTGTTATTTTCTGTATGTAACTAAATTCAGTAACTGAGAATTTTAATTGAAATGTCATTAATTTGTTTGACAAATGTAACCATACACATTTTTGTGATTTAATCAAAATTAACTATTAATCTATCGTAAATTTTTCGAAAGTTAACAATTAAAATTAAATTTTTAATTGTTAACAACCTTATTTACAACCAAAAGTCATTATTCTCCCATTGTATTTGGGGAAAATAGAATTTGGCTTGAGTAGTTAACAGAACAAGTAACATGGAACTGTGTGTCGAAATTATTTGAAGAAAGGACACACAGAAGTTATTCAATTATATATCATAAATCATACTCCGTCGCTAAGTAAATGCGAAATTCGGAGAATAGGCCTACAGCCCTACAAGTAATGCATCATACATACCCTGTCCAGTAATTAAGGGTAGATAAAAGAAGGACCAAACAAGGAAGGAAGACTTTGATGAATCCTTCAGAACGAGTTATCTATAAACAGAGACAAAAGCATCTGAATTAACATCGCTTATGACTGTGTTTTAACCAGACGACTGCTAACAATACAACTTTACTGAATTAAGGCTTAATTCCACTAAAACTGAAGAACAGTGTTCTAGTTATCTAAACTCTACAATAATGGATTAGCCTTTTTGAGAGCATCATAAAGGGATCGTTACAAATGCCTAGATGTGCAAACACAAGCATAGAAGTTTACCAGTTCCATAGACAACAGCATATACTGGATGATAAGCTTAGAATCTTTTAAACTTTCTAAAAGTGATGTAACATCAAACGAATAATGATGTGTTTGATTTTCCAGCAAGATAAAACATCATTTCAAGAAGGGTTTTTGCTTCAAGTGGTACTTTATAAATGCCAGATTACAATAAAATGTAAAAAGCAAACACAACTGAAGAATAACTGAAGCTGTAAGATAAAGCATGTGTTGGCTTAGAGAATGTGAACTTACATGCAAATAAATTGCTTTCAGTAGCACGTACTGAATAAATAGACTCCTCAGAGATATAATAATCAGACACAGGATCTTCTCATGGAAACTGAAAGAAAAAAATCGTCATCACAAGTTTCATCAATTCCTTTGTTAAACTAATGCATGTGAAAATTTTGAAGCTCTGTGATTAACCTCTTAAGAGTGCATAAAATTAACAAGTCTCACATAAATATCTTGAATAATCAAAATCATAATTATTATACCAACAACCCCTTACCAATGAATTTGGAATTAAAAGTTGTATACATGTCACAATGAAGAATGCCTTGTGCAGAAAATGAGAATGGTACAATAAAACAATAGACAAATGGTTACAAAGCTTGTATTGCAAGGTGGGCGCATGTGTGTGCACACCCAAAAAAAAATACACTCAAGGCACTGAACGTGCCAACACCTTTGTCAATCTGAGTTGGGAGTCTGATGGTTAGACTCAGGTGAAACATTCAGAGACACCCAGCACGCAAGAAAAAAATAAATAGGTTCTGAGAAAAGCAGATTATGGTAGATTACCAAATGGAAGTATTCTAATGCATCCTGTGTATATGTATAAAGGTATATTCATGCGTAGATACCTCAAATACTTCTGCGGTCGCAGAATCCTTGATAGGTCAAAATTCTGAAAGTAACAGAAAACATAGTTTATCCAACTGTGTCCATCTAGAAATATTGCTGGAAATTTTAGAAGTGTCATATAATACTAGTTACACACATACTGGAAATGAGGTCAGAACCGATCATCAGTGGCGAAGATTCGTTCAAAAGACACTATGGACAGAGGCAAGCCACTGAAGATATGGCAACAATTCGGGACGAGTCGAGTGTCCATTTCCTGCCGAGTACTAAGTTTTATGAGAGACTAATACAGAGTTTTCAATATTTACAAAATTCTATTCTCCTGATTTTTATTTTTGGCAGTTTTCCAAATATTTTAAGACTTCGGTCAACTTTCTTAGTCAAAAAGTTTTGATAAACTCAAATCTCAAACATACACAACAGAACACATTTTTAATTAAACAAGGTCAAACAGTGCTTTAAAATATTAGGTTTAAAAAATAGCAGGATATGTTTTTGTGTCTTTATTTACCGCCAAATACAGGATGCTGATCAAAACGATCGAAATGCAGACTGACATTAGCGTTTCAGCATTCTCGACTGCAGCCTTGAAGGTACTGTGCAACTACAATGAAAAAACTCAGCTAATTTAAATCTGTATTTCAAAGTTCCTACGAAATGAAATGTCAGTAACTTCAAAAATGATTGAAAAGAGTAAAAATTAATTGCCTAATTTTTTCACCAACAGAATGAGGAATGTTGTGATGATTTGTCCAAAATGCTTTGGAATTTATGTCGCATGAAATCGAAAAACTGCATCAGCTGTCAGTCAGTTGAGCATTGAGTCAGTCAATTATTTGACAAAACAAACAATTTCTAAGGAGTTCTTATGTTCATTTTAAATATAGCACTCGGGTAAAAAAATTTAAAATCTGATTTTATTTTTTTTTAAACTGAAAACAATTTGTAAAAATCCGATTTTGTTTTAATCATGATTTTTAAACATGGACTACACAAAACAAACAAGACTTACACAAAAAATTCCAACGATAAGATTGAATATTAAGCACAACATAGCAGTCATGCTGGCAAGACTACAGATGTCGAGCAGATCTGCATGGTAGTGAACACTGGCTCCTGTAACAGATCCATTTCAAAAGAGAAAACGTCACCAGCTGTCAATAAACGTATGTGTTGAAAGCCACATGAGAGCAACTTTCATTCCTAATACTGTAAATAGGCCTACTAACATGAGAAGTTATTGTGACCGCACTAATGTTAAGTTGGGCACTAATGTTAAGTTGGGCACTAATGTTAAGTTGGAGGACACATAGCAATATAAGTAGTGAGTGAACTCTAGAATTTAGCATTTACAAAATGTGGAACATGAAACAAAATATTACACCCATTGCATCATATTCACCTCTAACTGGAGAGCACTATAAGGTGCTAAATATAAATTTATATATACAAAATAGACACAATACAGAGGTTGACTGATCAGTACAATACAATACACTTAAGGTTGCACAGAAATTTCCACTGAGCATAGGCCTGTATAATCAAACTGACTGACTGACAGAGATTGACTGACTGGCCAACCAATTGATTATGTGATAGACTGATTGATTTATACTGGTGCAACAACACAATGGCTAGAAATTTTATAAACAGTGAAAACTGCTGATAAAACAATTTGCCAACACTTACCTAACAAAGCTGGAGTGTCGTTCACCCACATTCCGTGAAGGTGGAAAAACGTTTCTCTGGAGCTCTGGTATAGATAAAAATTTCCATTCACTATCATGGTTAACGAATACATTTCTACCCAATTTCTCCTTTGTACGTTAATACTTATGTATGTTTAGGGCTCATCAGAAAGCAAAGGTTGGCTGCTATAACAAAAACGAATTGTTACTTCTGCGATTGGAACAAATACAAGGTTTTCATCGATTTTATCCATCGTCCCCGCAAAATATGTTTTGCCATGGCAAATTGCTATGCTTAAGACAACTTAAACGAATGAGTAATTTGAACCTACCGGAATCAAGCAAAGACTCACAAAAGTGAATATGCTTGTCACAAGTACGACCCAATAGATCCTGAGGTAGATCTTGTACCAAATTCGAAGACCAACCCACACAAGCAGATTGTTAACAATAGACATTTCTATGTATCAATCATAAAAGATAATCCGTAACTTTCATCCGACTTTTTTCGTGTGCGCCGCCTATTCTTAGGTGTGCGCCATATGCTTATATTATTAGGTGTGCGCCATCGTAACGCATATAGTATATTATAGACATAATATGCCAACCTCCTCCCATTTTTAGTGTAATTACGTCAAAAAGGCCACCTAGTTGCTGTGGGGTTAGACAAAAATTCGCGTGGATAGCATTGTACAGGGAATCTAGATTGCATATTGGTCCTTATAGATAATAATTTTTTTTAAATAATAATAATAACAATTTATATGGCGCAATTACACGGAGGATAAGCCACAAGGGCGCCACACAAACAACTAACTAGCTACGCCTTAGAGAAGACTCAGAAGAGATGAGTATTGAGCTTTGACTGCTGCAGCAAAAACTGTTTATGAGGTAGGCAGGCTGTCCTATCACACTCCTTGGAATCCATTCTCTTCTGTCCTCAAACAATCCTTCCTCTTCTTCTTCTGTTCTATCACACTCCTTGGAATCCATTCTCTTCTGTCCTCATACAATCCTTCCTCTTCTGAATCCTTCCCCTTACACTCTGATCCGTTGCCTCCATCCTCTTCTGTCCTTTTGCAATCTTTTGCCTCCTTCTCCACCTTGTTCTTCTCCCGCTTTCCTCATCTTCTGGTTATGTCCTCTTAAACTTTTTGTCATCCTTATCCTCTTCTCCTTGTTTTAACTCTTTTCCCTATCCCTCACATACTGTATTCTCTTCATCCAATTCCGCTTGCTGTACTCCCTAGTTGGCCTCCTAATCATTTTCACAGCTTAATGAGATTTACTGTATATGATGTTTGTGACTGTCAACTTAAGATCGACATTAAGATTTTTAGCCTAACTTAAATGTTTTGTAGGGTCAATGCTTCAAAATGAACCATTTCAAAATTAGCTTTGCATAAATCTTCTCGGCACATGTTCTGCGAGCCCTCTCCCAGATCCCCTACCCCTATTTTGCTCAAGTGCATCCAGCACGTTGGCAGTGCCTGGCACGCCACTGTCCAGAAGACGTTGCCAATGGTCAACCATTCCAAAAGGTTTGAAACCTCTGCTCTAAGTCATACTCTCATCACCTGAAGTCTGATATAACACCAAGAAATAATCAAAATCAACCTGAATTCTTTGTAGTTCCAAAATCCTCAAAATTAATTACAGACAGATGCAAAACTGGCATATAACAGATGCTCACTTCAAGGTAAGGCAGAAGATTCCAGCAGTCTCAATTTAAGTTGATCAGTAACTAACATGTTTATAATGATTAAATTTGGCATTTAACCAAAGTGTTAAACAGTTTAATTACAAAAAACACATCAATTAAACATTTTTGCAGAATATAAAGTATGATTCAAGCTACATGTATTTCAATTTCTTCATTTATTGAATAGATTCTGATCCAAGGACCAGACACAATATAATTGGTTGTTACAGAATAACTTCTTTATTAAAAGGCACAGATTAGATTTGGCATTTGCAGAAGTATGAAGTTGCTTAATTGCAACATACACATCAATTTTAAACTTTTTAACAAATATAAAGTACAATCCAAGTTACATGTAATTCAATTCATTCATCTATTGAATAGATAATGATCCTAGAACCAGACAATATTATTGATTATTACTGAACAACTTTTTCAGTACAAGGCACAGGATAACTCGGATTTGTTGGCATTAAATATTAATTCAAGTTTAGCAGCGATTCAAAGTTCATCTGAACCAGCTTCTCAAAGTTTGCATAGCATTTATAAGCAAATCCTTATATTGCAGAGGATCTGATAAACAATACTGCTTGCCTAATTCTGCAACATGGTCATCAACTTGAAATCCTACAAAAGTCAGCAGTTCATGACTTTCTTAGCCTTACGATTGCACTTCAGTTTACGGGTCTGGTCAATCTGTTGCAGTTCGGGGTTTTAGATTCGAATGAAGTGATTAATACTAACACGAAGCAACAAATCCAACAGATATTCTCGTTGCTCTGTCTGATGCTCTTCACAAACTGATTCGATGTGATAACATCCAACATCAACGCAAGAAAAAACACATTGTCTCAAGTCGTGCATAACATTTCGTCCGGAAATCAGCGATTCAATGTTCATCTGTACCACCTTTTCAAAGTTTGTCATAAGTTCATAAAGTTCGCATGAAGGTGCCAGCAGTCTGTGCTTAGCCCAGTCAAACGTTTTATTCTGAATGAATGCAAGACGTGGTTCTCTTGATGTAGATAGTTCATTCTGAGATCGTGCGACTGTTAATTTACAGGCTGTGGAACAATTCTGACAGTCAAGTGGTTTGTAGCCTTTCATCATTGCATATCCAGCAAGGTATGAAACTAAACTGTCGTCTGTTGAGTTCAGCTGGAATGTTAGTGACCAGTCAGTCAGTGCAGTGAAACCTTCGTCCATCAGCTTTGTTGACTCTTCCGTTATGACTGGAGAAATTGTACCATGGGATGAAGATGGTTGGAAATTCTCACTGGCAGATGGCACCACACTTACGTCAGAAAATGTTTCAAGCCTCACTGTCACATTGGAGCTACCTGTGTTGATTTGCTGCTTCTATAAGTCTGACAAAGCACCAACAAAATAATCAAAGTCAAGCTCACAATTTGATGATTTACTGCTAGCTCCCAGCATCCAATTCACTGACACTGCTCTTCCAGCTGACTCGTACTCCCATGTAGAACGAGAATCATTATTGAGACCTTTGTCGAATTCAGGAAAACCAGTTCTCTACGATGTCTTGGATAAATCGTGAAGTTAAAATAGACTGAAATCAGTGCTCATTCAAAAGATCACGAGCAATCTGTCGAATTGCTGTTATTGTAAGCAGACCCTGTTGAAAAGGCAATGTTGACTTAACAGTGTTCTTCGACACGTGCCTAAACTGCCATGATATCCATTCACAAGCTGTATCCAACAACTGAAATTGCTCAATGGATTTTGTAGTCAATGGCTTCTTCTTCTTATGAATTATTTTCAGTACCCTCAAGTTGAGAACATCAAAAATCTGGTAAATTTTCTCAACAAAACTAGCTGTTGATAAAGAAGAATCGTTAAGTTTCTGGAAGCGGACATATGTTCGTATACCTGTGGTAACACTATGCGGCAACACTACCTTCATCTTCTTGAATGGCTTCAGCTGAAGATGACCATCTGTTAATTTCGGACACAAACGCAAGCAACTGCCTTTCTCCAGTTCATACATATGACGAATCACATCAAATGATGCCTGACTCGGTCACGATGTCATAATTCAGGAGATTATATCTGAGGTTCTTTATCAGATGAGGGACATCGTACAGCACATAAACTTTGGTGCCACTCTTTGCCAAGAACCATGGTTGAGTCACAGAGACACCAAGCAGCTTATACAGGACACGATGTGATGGTTCTTGGTCACAAACCAAAGCCACTACTCGTAAACCAATGTCTTCCAATAGTGCTACAATCTGAAGGATCATTTCTTTCAGAGTTGCTACCTGTAAAGCATGTGATCCAAAGAAATGTCTGACTGGCTGTTTCCATCTGCCTGAGATACCACAAACCATAAATTGAACCGCCTGTCCTGCGATGTCAGAACTCTTCTCCAGTAAATCACCTAAATCTACAACCCTGAAACCACATCACTGGACTCAAAATACAGTAATTTGCTTTTTAAGGTCATGCCATCAAAAGTGAGGACTTAGTATTTCTCATAAGGGGTCATTGACTCAATATGCTTGTGTTCTGTCCAAAATATGTCCTTCAGTACACGGAAAACAATTTCGACATGGTAGTGTTACTGCCACGCATTGGTAGATTCTTTCGGTAGTACTGTGCCCAATCACGTCGGAGGTCCCACATCGATGCTAGATATGTGTGAAATCTGGGATGCTTGGCATAAGTAGGTGATGTAACCATGACGTTGTGCAAGGAATCGAGTGTCTCAGTGTCAGCAGCATAGACCATCGACTTAAACTGGGATTAGAGATTCTGACAATGGTTACGATCAGATATTCCGTGTTTTGCGTCTCGGTGCCACGACGAAACTGTGAAACACGCGCAACAGCAGTTGTGATCCAGGAAACTGACTTTCCTACACTCGCCGCTCCCTCAGATCATTGTCGGTCAAGATTACCTTCTTTCCATAAAAACTTTCTTCCGGAAAACCTGTCTTAAGGCAAGACACAGCAGTCTCAAAAACACGTTGTTGTTCACTGCTGCTGACAATAACTCCCAGTGGGATTCCACCAGCACCCGTTGGACTAACAAAAAAATATACTCTGTGTCTTTGCTTATCCATTCCGCCGGATGCATCGACCATCACTAGTTCACTGGTCTGTATCATTTTCTGGTGAGCTCTAGCCATAACTGATGAACATATGGCTACAAAGTATTGGTCGTCGATGCGTCCAAATTTTGCTTTTCCGCCATCAGCTTTGTAACAGAAGTCTTCAAGTAATTTTTAAAGTTCAACAAACATGTCCTCACCAGACATTGCACCATACTCTCTTTGGAATTCTGAGTCATACAGCTTTTGGACCTGGCTAACTGAAGGTACAAAGTGACCGTCAGCAGCAACACGGAAGTACTCGTCACCGTATTTCAGCAACAAATCAGTTTTGAGACAGTGTAAGGATGATAATGCGGTATGGCCATGCTTAAACAAATCCAGCAATGTCTGCTTTGTGTCTAGGCTCATGTCACAGAATTTCAGCGCAGCAGCATTGTTAATGGAGTGGTTGTGACTATTAGCAACTGTGACGATTGTGGGTTAAGCGCAATTCTTGGCTGCATTGTGACTTCTCGAGTGCTTCACAATCCTGAAAAGTACAACATTCATTGTTAATGATAGCAATTAGACTCAATAGACATATACAACACACAATACACAACAGAGCACAAGCAAAGAGCAGAAGTCGTTGGTGTTATCTGCTGCCTCTTTTCTATAGACCAGTCCATGGAGCCCTATTGCGTCAACATCTCTCGGCATTGAAGGCACAAATGTGGCTCACAGAGTGTCGTTACTAGCCTCAGCCTGACTGCGATTCATACCTCCCTTTTTGAGAGGCGTGTGCTCAGAACAGTCACGTGTCAGCTAGCATCCAGTCTCTACAATGAGGTGCTCATGAGGCCAGCAGGTGAGCAAGGTCGCATGGTTTGTTATTAGACTCCAAAAGACTTTGCCGTGCCTTGTCAGTTAATTGGAGACCCCTTTTTTGCTCGCTAACTCTTGAAATGCTGGGTCATTATTATTACTATTACTAGATCATTATTATTGTAACAATAGGAGAGGAAGAACAGCAGTCCATTAAGCTAGTTCTGAGGCAGACAAGGGTATGATGTGTCAGCGACTTCGTTATCTTAGGCTCTGCATATGAGGGCAGGCGGCCATTCCTCTCTTTGCCATCTCATCTTCCCACTGACAATTAAATAGGGATGAACCGAAACTCAGATTGGAACTAAAAAGCACTAAAAGGAACTAAAAAGTTCTGTTTTTGGGCCTTCTGCTTCTGTTTCACCTGCTACTGGTATCTGCTTCTGCTTCTGTTTTACCTGTTATTGATATCTGCTTCTGTTTTACCTGTTATTGGTATCTGCTTCTGTTTCTTCTGTTTTTGGTTCATTTGTTGCTGGTTCTGCTTTTGCGTCTGGTTTTTGAGCTTCTGGGTTATTTCATTTGATGTAGCCTCAGGCAACTGTGAAGGACGGCTAGTCGACTCTGTATGTGGGGCTCTTTACATCATTTAAAAGCCTTGTTATTGCAATTTTCACCTAGATGAAGTCTCTTGCGAGGTCGCTTCTTAGCCGATTGCTTCTTGTCGTCCAGTATACTTTTATAAGGCGTACTCGTTGGTACGCACGAGCTTTCCGCTTCTCGTTTGCGTTTGCCCTCTACTCCTCGATCCATGTGCGGATAAGGACTGATTTCCAGCAATGACACTTTGGCTGCTGGGGATTGCGGTCTTTCGTGTTTATGTAGTTTAGCATCGTTGGCAGCCTTGGAGAAAAAAATCAGAACTAGTGTCGAGATCAGGATGGTTCGTTTCATCATCATGGTTTGGCTCAGCATCATGGGCATAATCGGATGAGTAGGTATGTAACACATCGACTGCTGGTCGGTTTATTTCAGCTGAGGATTCTGGAATAAATTATGGTGATGTTCGTATATTTCGGATGTGCCATGATGGCGCACCTAGTAGTTCTGGTCTAAGATGCACAGAAGTAGGCGGTCGATAACTTGGCGACTTCTTGCAGCAATTCGAGCTGGCACTAGCATTTTTTGTCAATTTTCAATTTTGCATTGCATTTGTATTGGTATTTTTATTGTATTGTATTGCAGTAACTGCAACCCGGGATCGAAACTTTCTCTTGTTACGTAATCTTAATGCTGTTGCGATCACCTTTGATGTTCTGATTTCAAGAGTAGCTATTGCTGGGCTTAGCTTGCCTAGACGAGTGTTATTTGTTCCGGTGACTGTGGTTGACTCCTGAAAGGAGCTTGTTACACCTTCTAAGTACGGAATTGTGCTACTTTGTGATTCCTGATTCGGATGGTCTTATCTATTCTGCAACTTCAATCTGTAAGCTCCCAGCTCTGCCGTACTCGCATGCCCATTCAAAATGATAAGACATATGTTGTTCTTATCAGATCTCACATGATGAACGAAATTCTTGATGTATTTCAAAGAGATTGCCGAATCCATCCATCCACTAGGAGATGCAACTCCAACTGACCCCTGAGGTGCGCCTCGCATCAACCTATCGTTCATATTTTTTCGTCGAAAGAGGATCATTGGTGGTAAATAAACACCTGATGGACTCATTGCACATACAACCGTAGTTGTCGTGCCCTTCTCTTGACGCATACAATTCGGCCAGCCTGCTTGCAACCAGTTTGTGAAACTATTCTTCCTGGTTCTTGTACAGTGGTAATACCACTCTCGTCTATATTAAAATATCTGGTGCGGATCAGGCCCTATCAGTTCCTAATTTAAAATCGTGAAACACTTCCCCACTTGTACTCGGTTAAAACCGACAGCACGAGCTATGCTGGTTGCTTCAGGAGTCCTTAGGCTTATATATCGTTATGTTACGGCAGTACAGCTTAGTTCTGTGCGTCGTCTAATGCAATCAGATGCCCAATCCAGTCCAAATACCATTACCTAATAAATAATTTTCGTTCTCAATATATATATCGTTATGTTACGGCAGTACAGCTTAGTTCTGTGCGTCGTCTAATGCAATCAGATGCCCAATCCAGTCCAATGCCCAATCAAATGTGCGCACTGCTCACTATTAAGTTTAGCAGGATGGCTTCAGCCCAGAGTTGCACAGTTTGCTTTATACCATTACCTAATAAATCATTTTCGTTCTCAATATGCTCGTAATCAGGCAAAGCAGATTCTCGTGCAAAGATTTGCTGTTAGCATTGAATCTTTGCGTGATAATTCGAACAAGCAGTGACTTGGAGGTCTCATAAATATTCATATGTTGGTGTTATTATATTCACATTCGGTGTAGCTTTCACGATTACAAAAACGTTCCAGAATCGATCGAGCGAGTAAAAGGCTCTGGGCTATTGATTTCTCTCTATTGCTGGACAGCTTAACTGGAGCAGAAATTCCTTGATGGGCAATATTGCTGATAATCTTGGCAATCCTTTATCTGCTATGGTCTCTGGCCCTGCTCATCTATTTCATCTGCTGCAAAAATTAAGAAGAACACAATCTTGGCTGTACAATAGCAATGACCGCATGCCTGCATTTTTAAAAGCCAATAAGACTTTTCCGCTTTATAGTTGGACTGTATATGGGATTGCTGTAATAATTCATCTTTGCCTAGAAAGATCTTATGCAACGGACAACGAGGTATTAATTACAGCAATCGATATTTGACAACTCGTCGCCATACAAAATTGAGGATTGAGTATGTGGCAGATAACTAGGCCTGCATGTAGATATTGTACAGAAAACCTAATAATGACGTTGGTTGATTTTTCATGCTTCTGCCAGGCTGTGTAAACTAGGAACAGAACTAATTTAACTAAACTTAAAAACGAGACGGCTGACACTGCAATACCGTGGTCAACGCAGCAGACTTAATTCAATCCACTCGATATACATACACATGTATAACGTTTGTAGCAACCGCCGCTTGTGCAGGAACAGATGTCACGCGACCACTATTCATATTTGGTCAGAACTCTACTATTCGGCCGAATACCGAATAGCTATTTGGTCCACTATTCGGCTCCGAAGCAAAAACGAGGCGATTATTCTGCAATAATGTACTGATCAGGCGATGACGCCATGATCAGCGGTGCGTAGATTTTTCTGCGAGGCACTGAAGACGCAACATATGGGCTTAATGCGTGTTCAATACTGGCGCGAAATCTCAGGATGGAAATCCTAAAACACTAGGTTTATTACCACCCAGATATCAGAAATCAATAGTACTGTTCGTGACAGAACATTGAAGTCAAAATAGGAACATTGACGTCAGACATAATGTTAGGCCAACATTAAACATGTATGAGTGGTTATGTTTCCAACCGTAACAAACCTTAGTTGTGTCCGAGTTTCCACAATGAACGACTGATGGAGGCTTTGGTTGTATCATTTACGCCAGCTTATTAAACGCCCATATAGGTCTACCTGCATATTTATATTTATATGCATACATATTATACATAATATCATATTAAGCTTCTATTTAATCAAGTTCTGTTAATGGGTTTCCACGATTTTTCCTAACATCGATTACTCGAACAAATGGAGGTAATATTTTTGCCCAAAAACAATTTCTGTGTCACTGATGCAACAATATTTGGCCTAATCTGTTTTGGTGACCACCTGCGGTAATCGCAATTGTTGAAAATCCGTAAGAAGTAATAAAATTACGAATCGCAGCAGCATGAAGATGGCGCAACGTGGTTTGAAATAACATATTTTTAGGCCTAAGACTCATAAAGCACGAATCTTTCCAGCTATCTGTTTTAGACAGCTCGTTTGGATTACTTCTCAAGAGGAATCCAAAAGTTTTTATTTCTGCAATGTCAGAGCAGCAAAGAGTACCAAGAACCAAATAAAAATAACTTCAATCAATCACTCAAATGGAATCCGGAATCGGTAAAAAAAGGCAGACCAAATATCCGGAAATGGAAATAAGTAAAACAATGCCAATCCCTAGGATGCATGCATATATAGTTACATGTAGGCCTACACTTAGGATCATACAATGTACATGTTTAGGCTTACATAAGAATGTACATTAATTCATACTTATGTACATTCACACGTGCACAATTATCCATAAACACGGGTCGTTCAAATATACGAACATATACATCTGCATACATGCATGTATAATAGTGTGTTAAGTTCAATGTAGATGAAGGACCACCAAGTGGCACACGCCATCTGGTGATACTCTGAAATAATTAAGCAATCACGACATGTTGTTTGTTCTCCCTTAGGCAGCGAAAAATAGAGCTTTGCCAATAATTGCGGTTGATCATGACATCGAAAATGAACACTTTTCGCTAATCGATTGGTTTTAAATCGCTCAGACACCGTTCACAAGCGCACGCACCCAGCGAAGGGCTTAGGAGTGATCTCAAATGAACGCTGCTTGTGTCATCACTATAGTTACGTCAACTTATGTGCTCTCACTGTAAACTGCGCATTTATGCTAGATGGATTTTAGAAGAAATTACCGAATCGGATGAGTTTCCTGCTGCTCTTCAAACGTTCTGCGCGTATTGCTTAGGCTGATGATAGAATAGGAGCTTCGTCAGAGCTTAAAAGATACCCTGAAAAGCTATCAACTGGGGCGGAAAACCTAGACTAATTTGCAATCAGCTGGAATGGAACATTATAGGCTAATTTAAGGATCAGCTGGAACGAAGAATATATACTAATTTGCAATCAGCTGAAACGGAACATATATATATATCAAGCTGCAATCAGCTGGAACGAAGAATATATACTAATTTGCAATCAGCTGGAACGGAAGATATATATATATCAAGCTGCAATCAGCTGGAACGGAGAATGTAGACTGATCTGCACTTTCGTTTCTCATTTGATTTCGTTGTAAACTACGAAACACTTCTTGATCTTTACAGTAAGTTGCAAATGTGTTTAACTTTTGAGTCAATGGCGTAGATGTGATATTATATGATTTATGGCTATTAGTGCGAAAAATATAACTGAAATAATATAACTAGGTTCGAGTGACATGCCGATGTAAAACGTCACGAGCAATAGAAGTTTTTCATCTTTTGTCAGAGATCACATCTTGTATGATTTGCACAGGAACTAAGGTCAAAAGGGGACGGTGTTAAAAACATTAAAACATTATTAACAACAAGGACGATTATAGGCCTAATAATAATTTGGATACTTCCGCTATTACTACCACTTCCACTAAGTATAATATACTACTGCCTCTACTACATTCACTACTTCCCCTACTATTTCTATTATAACTACTGTAACTGCAATCAATAATAATAGTAATAATAATAATAATAATAATAATAATAATAATAATAATAATAATAATAATAATAATGATAATGACAATAATAATAATAACAACAAACAGTAATAATTCAATCAATCAATGAAACGTAATATAGCGTCCTTTCCATATATCTACTCAGAGGCGCCCCCGTTGGCAAAAGACTGTGGCAAAAGAGAGCAGTTTCAGTAATGAGCAGAACGCAGATAAGGAAGATCTTGGGATAACCCAGTCCATGTGCTTGGATCCACCACTGCAAAGGCCGGGTCCTGCATGATAGAAGTACTTATGACTATGAGATAGCTAATAATTTATGACTAGAAGTTACCTAATATAAATCTCTTCTATAAGCCTACTTTCGTTTGCATGACGCCATCATTTTGTCAGATAAGTATTGAGGATCAGTTAGCCATCCCGTGAGAAAAAAGTCCCGCCAAAACTTTTTTCTCCTCTTACCTTAGAAAAATGTTCGTTAGGTTAATAACAATTATCATAGACGTATTAATTGTCTTAATGAGGTTAAGAGCTGTTTGTGGTTTGTTTCAGTTTAGATGAAAATGAATCGTCCACATCAGATTCTCTACGTCTTACTTACGTGCATCTGCTGCATTCTGCCAGGCGGTAAGCTATTCCTTATTAAATAGGCCTATCTAGTGCAACTTGACCAAGAAAGCACCAATGTAACCTAAATTCAAATAACTTGATTCGCGGTGTTGCAATATTAATACGTGAAACGCCTTACGCTCAAAATAATAGGTGTGTGACCCTACTTTGTACACCAACATTGAACTTGTACGCAATGATCCGCCGTCATTGCCAATCAATACAACTGTTATTTTTTCACTCACAATCATTAACCGCATCCTTTATCCATCACCCCTCGGGCCTTTAATTCTATACTCAAGTCACATCTTTTCGAGAATTCTTACCAGTGCTCATTCGATCATCTACCCTAAAATCCTCGACCAAAGCGACCCCCTTTAACAGCTACTCTGCGTCCTCTGACCTTCTCGAAACCGGACTATGCCCTTTCTCTGACTACCCCTTTGACAACCTATTTGATCTGACGTAGCGCTCGTGAATAAGCTGGTGCCATGCGCTTGGCGTTCGAGTGGCGGTTTAGAAGTTTGGAGATTACAATTACGATTAAGATGTTCTGAATCTTAGGGCTTACATAATAATATATGTAAGCGCCAATAATCAGGAAGACTTCAATAGCCAGATAAGGCTGCAGGTAGTCGCCTATCTTACCTATGTTTCAGTAGCCGAGGTGCCTTGCAGTTTTCTTCCAATTAACGATGCGTTTTCTCTAACACCGTTTCATCAACTACGCAAACGTGAATATGGACAAAAGTGCTTAACCGGAAACTCCAATACTTACTCTTTCGTTACCTCTCTATAAGCTGGAACATTTAATAGCAACACCTCGCATAACAATTACATTGTGCGTGCCTTTCATTTAGTGTGTTACATGTTGTGAGGATTTTGTAAATTTCAGGATTTGCAGCAACATCCACCACAGTCGGGTCAAAATCAACGACAGGAAAGTTAACAACATCTGCAGTCAATCCAACGTCTACCACAAGCGGACCTGCAGCTACTACTGTCAGTCGAACAATTACCACAGTCCAACCAACAACAACTATGGCTCTCACAACCAAAACAACGGCGAATCAAATAACTACAACACTAGTGTCAACAACACACGCAGTCCCTCCATCAACTACCTCCGTCAAACTGTCGTCTGTTACTATCAGCCAAGCTACTACCAAACCCATTCTTACAACTCCCACAATCATCTCAACAACAACGAAACCAACTACGGCTACTAACAAAGTTACTACTACCACTTCGAAAGTCATATCAACAACTACCAAACCAAGTACAACTGCTACACATGTTTCAACGACTACCAAACCAAGTACAACTGCGACACTCGTTTCAACAACTACCAAACCAAGTACAACTGCTACACTTATATCAACAACTAACAAACCAAGTACAACTGCTACACTCGTTTCAACAACTACCAAACCAAGTACAACTGCTACAATTATTTCAACAACTACCAAACCAAGTACAACTGCTACACTCGTTTCAACAAGTACCAAACCAAGTACAACTGCGACCCTCGTTTCAACGACTACCAAACCAAGTACAACTGCCACACTCGTTTCAACAACTACCAAACCAAGTACAACTGCTACACTCGTTTCAACAACTACCAGACCAAGTACAACTGCTACACTCGTTTCAACAACTACCAAACCAAGTACAACTGCCACACTCGTTTCAACAACTACCAAACCAAGTACAACTGCTACACTTAATTCAACAACTACCAAACCAAGTACAACTGCTGCACTTATATCAACAACTACCAGACCAAGTACAACTGCTACACTCGTTTCAACAACTACCAAACCAAGTACAACTGCTACAATTATTTCAACAACTACCAAACCAAGTACAACTGCTGCACTTATATCAACAACTACCAAACCAAGTACAACTGCTACACTCGTTTTAACAACTACCAAACCAAGTACAACTGCTACAATTATTTCAACAACTACCAAGCCAAGTACAACTGCTACACTTTTTTCAACGACTACCAAACCAAGTACAACTGCTACACTCGTTTCAACAACTACCAGACCAAGTACAACTGCTACACTCGTTTCAACAACTACCAAACCAAGTACAACTGCCACACTCGTTTCAACAACTGCCAAACCAAGTACAACTGCTATTCTCGTTTCAACAACTACCAAACCCAGTACAACTGCTACACTTATTTCAACAACTACCAAACCAAGTACAACTGCTGCACTTATATCAACAACTACCAAACCGAGTACAACTGCCACACTCGTTTCAACAACTACCAAACCAAGTACAACTGCTACAATTATTTCAACAACTACCAAACCAAGTACAACTGCAACACTTATTTCAACAACTACAAAACCAAGTACAACTGCTGCACTTATATCAACAACTACCAAACCAAGTACAACTGCTACAATTATTTCAACAACTACCAAGCCAAGTACAACTGCTACACTTTTTTCAACGACTACCAAACCAAGTACAACTGCTACACTCGTTTCAACAACTACCAGACCAAGTACAACTGCCACACTCGTTTCAACAACTGCCAAACCAAGTACAACTGCTATTCTCGTTTCAACAACTACCAGACCAAGTACAACTGCTACACTCGTTTCAACAACTACCAAACCAAGTACAACTGCAACACTCGTTTCAACAACTACCAAACCAAGTACAACTGCTACACTTATTTCAACAACTACCAAACCAAGTACAACTGCTGCACTTATATCAACAACTACCAAACCAAGTACAACTGCTACACTCGTTTCAACAACTACCAAACCAAGTACAACTGCGACACTCGTGATAACTACTACCAAACCAAGTACAACTGCTACACTCGTTTCAACAACTACCAAACCAAGTACAACTGCTACACTCGTTTCAACAACTACCAAACCAAGTACAACTGCTATTCTCGTTTCAACAACTACCAAACCAAGTACAACTGCTACACTCGTTTCAACAACTACCAAACCCAGTACAACTGCGACACTCGTTTCTACAACTACCAAACCAAGTACAACTGCCACACTTATTTCAACGACTACCAAACCAAGTACAACTTCTACACTTGTTTCAACGACTACCAAACCAAGTACAACTGCTACACTCGTTTCATCAACTACGAACCCAAGGACAGTGAGTAACGTAGTTAATCCTACAACTGCTCTCCTCGCTGCAACAACTACTAAACCAAGTACGACAGTTCCACTCATTTCAACAACTACCAGACTAAGTACAACTGCTCCACTTGTTTCAACAACTACTAAACCAAGTACAATCACTAGCAAAATCAATCTTGCAACTTCTGCAGTCACGTCAAAGGCTACTAATCCGGGTACAGTAACTAGCAAATTCAGTTTTACAACTCCTACAGTGATACAAACAACTACTAGGCTGGGTTCAACAACCAATAAAGTTACTATTACAAATAATGCCTTGATACCAACAACTTCCACCATAAGTTCCACAACTACAGCAGTCAATCCTGTCCCTACTCCAGTCATCCCAATAGTTGTACCAAGTAATCCCATAGCTAATCAAGACAACCCAACAACTGATGCATTCTATTCATCGTCTACCATCGACGACAATCCTATGACAATCGCAGACGATACACCAGCTGCGGGAAGCATTCCGCAAGCTGCCACTGTCAACATTGACTTACCATCTACCTCAATCCTTGCATTGCCAGAGACATCCATTCCATTAACTTCCAATATTGCACCTGAGATAATCATTGCCGATGAGACAACAACCGTTGACGATCAACCAACAACCGTTGCTAATATTCCCGATTCTACAACGGTTGACAGTGGAGCTGTATTTTTAACAAATGAACAAAGTACTTTAGCTTTCGGCGACTCATCAACTATGCCTTCGACTGTCGAACCTGGGGTTGATAGCATCAGCATTGCTACCATGAGTGTCTCCGGTACGTGTTCAATTGTTGTTATTTAAGTGATTTCTTAAGGTAAGTAAATGATAAGCTATTTCTACTTCTTATGTGTGTTACGACCACGCCCACATATTTTCACACTTCCGGGGAAAGATGTTCTCAATTACATTCCTAGAATTCTGTACAGGCGATGACTTTATAATTTCTGATTGACTTTATTATCTTTGATTTATATATTTTGTAACTGATTGCGATTTGACATTCAGACACATTTAAACTAATATATACACGCATTGCACTCCTATCTGATCTTAATTGAGTCCGATACGATAAAGACAAACTCTGATCATGAATTGACCAGGTAAATTATTTTTTTGCAGTGCGATCCAGTCTCTCTAAGCGAAGTACAGATCTGGTTTAATCAGTGTCATATGTCTTGTCAGGCAGCGTCGTGCTTTTTCGGTTGTGGGCCCTTTAAAGTGGAATGATCTCCCATTTGAGCTCCGCTCATTGCTTGTGGCCCAACCGTTAAGTTTTTACAAGTCCCTCAAGTCTTTTTTCTTTAATCGTGGCAGGGAGCTCTCCTGAGTAGGTTTCTTGAAGGCGCGCCACATAAATGCTCAGAATGAATGAATGTCTGATTTCATGGACGTAGTCAATCATAGTCCATTTTGTTCGGTTCTGATGATCATATGATAATCTTATAGTAAAGTAATGTCATCTTGTTGTATTACTATGTAATCATACTGAACTTTTAAATTCAAATCGTATTGCACTGTGATGCAGTCTTATTGTAATGCATTGTAATTTTATTTATCCAGTCGAATCTGGCTTAATAGCAGGTCATCACTACAACAATAGAAGCGTCATCAGTCAATTGTTGCAGCGATCTCTTTTCGTGATCACGCGGAACATTGACTGACGTCGCTTCTTCTGTTAATGACAGAGAATTGAAATAAGTCTGGAACTCTGGATCCGTCGGTCTTGCTGTGCATGTCTGCTGGAGTCCACTGGTGGCAACACCTCTAGTTAATTGCGCACTGATAAATTTCTGCCCTCATGGAATTTCATCGTTATTTAGTCTAGCGTATAGTTTTTCCAAGGTGCTTAAAGGATGCTATAGCCACTGAGTAACTGATTAACTTAGGATAACTAACATAGAAGTAAATAAGCCTTGATGATCACTATGTTCGTAATATTTTCTAGCCAAGAATTTTGCTCCCGTGGACGAAACGTCTGGAATGATTGAAGCGGCAAGTAGCACAGGACCCATGGAGGTCACAACAGCATCGACTGAAATGATTGAAACGGTTAGTGGTGGAAAACCGACAACAGAGACAACAGCGTCTAATGGTATAATTGTTACGAATAGTGGCGGAGGATCTACAAAGGTAACAACAGCACCGAATGCTATAATTGCAACAGATAGTGGAGGAGTATCCACAAAAGTGACAACAGCACCGAATGCTATAATTGCAACAGATAGCGGAGGAGTATCCACAAAAGTGACAACAGCACCGAATGCTATAATTGCAACAGATAGCGGAGGAGTATCCACAAAAGTTACAACAGCACCGAATGCTATAATTGCAACAGATAGTGGAGGAGTATCCACAATAATGACAACAGCACCGAATGCTATAATTGCAACTGATATAGGAGGAGTATCCACAAAAGTGACAACAGCATCGAATGGTATCATTGCAACAGATAGTGGAGGAGTATCCACAAAAGTAACGACAGCTTCAAATGAAGGGGTCATCCAGACGACAGTAATCCAACTAAACTCAGGCACCAATGGATCTGGCAAAACGGAAACATCAGAAACTTCAGGATCAGTAAAAACGAACCCAGAAGGACCAGCATCATACAGCGCAACGGACAATTCACAAGGACCAACAGACAATGGAATGGGTAGCTCTATGACTCCCACTCCAGCAATAGATGTGATTGCATCAAGTGTCTCACTGCAATCAACATTGACTACAACTACAACCACACAAACTCCATACGTACAACCAGTCGCTCCAGGTAATCCACTCTATGTTTTCAATGTGGCATATTATTTATTTGACGGATTCTAGCTCCAAGTTTTAAACTCTCGAATGCAGAAGTTTGACATTGAATATCATCAAAATTGCAATGGCTCAACTAATAATGCTACATGGCTCAAATACCTTATCGGAAAACTTTAAAACGCAGAACCTTGTTAAATAGACCTATATTTGAAACATTATTTCGAAAATAAACTGTTTCTTATTACAATAAAACCATTTTATGATAATTACTAACGCGGCTACATTACTACTGTAAAGTCCAATTTTCTTTTGCATTGGAATAGAAAAGCCCTATTTCTGAATTTCCAAAAGGCTGTTCCATATTATGTTTCGCCCATTTCCACAACGCTTTCAATCTTTACTCAGCATGACATGGATCTTGAGTTGCTCAGTAGGTTATTTTTCTAATACTGACTTCGGAGAGAAACTCAGGTCGATGAGATGAAAGCTTAAATCGGTTTACTGCTAGGCCATTGGACAAGATTTATATGCATTTATAAAATTGTTATAGAATGAATTTTATCAAGTTAATTCACTGTATCAGTTGACTATGCTTGATCTTTAAGCGCAACAGTGTCCGTACGGATACAGAAAACTATCGGGCCAGTGCGTCGGTGAGTAACAAAACTATTCGGTTGCGTCGCTGTAATTCTGTAATGCAGTCTTTCACAGCTGCTTATTGTCGGTGTTTAGTAGGCCTTAGTTATTACCGTTTTCTCTTGACCGTAAAATTATCGTTGGTTCATCTTTGGACCTGGTCAACGTAAGTCTTAGTTCCATATCGATGAACCTATTTTATGGCAATTTATCTTCAATCCCAAATGAATTAGTATGACGTCTGTTCTTGAAACCAAATTAGGCCTATCTTAAACGCTGTCGCTACTACGATCTGTAATTACATGTATGCTAATCATCATCATCGTCTGCCAGTCCTGGAGCTTTACCTTTTCCACAACACGCTGTCTGGAGTTTAAATTCCAACTTCACCAACAAAGTCCTTCCCTTAATCTTCAATTGCTAGTTTTTTTAATATGCCTGATCCTCATTGACAGTACACAGGATCTCTCGACAATCTTGATGGAACCTATGCCAGCCCCAACGCTCGTAATTTACCATCTCATGCATCTATCCTCCTATTTAGAATAATTTGTCCAAATATTGCTCTATTTTAAAAAAACACATTATTGATAACAATGCTTTATTTAAACATGGTGACTACTTACTTGGGCATATTTAGTTAAGTGAGAGGTATAATAGTCAAGTTCGTTATTTTCTTAATCCGCTCTCACTGTGCTTGTTAACTCTACCATCACCTTCCTGCTTGTATGGTATACGGCTATCTTTGACCTTGCGAATGCATTCCTGTTTTGGTATCCGAGTATCTCCCTCCGAACGGACGCCTAATAATGTTAAATATATGATCTGGTTGTTTATATTGCCAGTCTTACTGCTTGTGAATACTCTGTATCACCGCCTGTAATATTTTTGTTGGGAACAATACAGGGATCGAGAGATTGAATTGATTTGTTAAGTAATTCTCAAATGTTTTTGTGGGAGACAGATATCGACGAATGTGCGGAAAGGACATCCAGATGTGATCCAGCGACGACGAGTTATTGCAGAAACACAGCAGGAAGCTACACGTGTGTTTGTAGACCAGGGTTTCAAACAAGTGGAAACTACTTGTCATGCGTCGGTGAGTTCAACAATAGGACTACAACGATTGTGAATGAGCCAGCGCCTTGCGCTTAGCTCTAGATTATGCTATAGCGCTTTAGTATTTGATTAGGATTCTGTTGCTAGGTGATGAATTTAAGTGTTCGTTTGCTTAAGGCCATGCTATTTTCAGTAACGATTACGGCTACGATGTTTGTAACATGATTCTTACGCGTCTTACATATGCTTTGTTTTGTCTTGACTTGGCTGGTTTTTCGGCTATTGGCTTACTTTCGTAGTTGGTTGATTTCAAGTAATTTTGTGAAGGCTATTGTGCAGTCCCAAATGAATTTCGCACATACCGGTGATTTATTTGATCATAAACATTAGTGCGGCAAGGTGGCCGATTGGTTAGAGCGGTCGGCCCGTAGCACTCAGCGTGAGCGGGTTCGACCCTCGTCCGAGGTGTCAGTCACTGTTTAGGGATCTTGAGAAGTTCTTCGCACACACTTGCTCTGCAGTACAGTTGCAATTGCGCCGTTGAGGCGTGTGCACTTCTGAGTAAAACATTTTGGAAGAAAGCTGATAACAAATTTCAGAATTAGTCACTAAAAAAATACACGACGTTCGTACGTGCCTTGTATGCTAGTGATAAACAAAACGGATGGTCATGATATTCATTCATTCAAAATTTATATAACGACGATCCAAATACTCCATATGAAACAAAGACCTATAGCTTTATTCAGGTTTCCTATGATGTGAATTAAAAATTTCTTCAAACGCCTGCTCATTTCACTTTAATATGATAAGCTAAAGCATAAAAAACGCTATTCTTACTGTGAAATGTCGTAGCAATTAATTTCTTTCTCATTCGTCTTCAGATATTAACGAGTGCATATCGAAACCATGCGATAGTCTACACGGAATCTGCACCAATACGATCGGCTCCTTCAGCTGCTCGTGTCTCCAAGGATTCTCTCTGGCTGGTGATGGAAAGACCTGCAGAGGTAAACACGCGAGTCGTCCTGGGTTTTAGTCATTGGTACTAGAGAAAAATAGTTCCCTGTGCTTGGAGCTAGCTGAGAAAACTCATCGAGTGAACCTGTGATCCAGGACTTCAATTGTGAGTCTTTTATCCTTTTAAAGATTTCCTGAGTATTAGGTGGCTTTAAATTTAATATCATCACATCCCGTATCAGAACTGTACTTAATTTTTCCCCTGTTGTATTGCCTCAGGTATCGATACGTGTGCTTCTTCCGGTTGCCAGGAGAGTTGTAATTATGACCAAATTGCCGGTGTCTCTCAATGTAGCTGTCAGACAGGACTTAAACTCGCACCTGATGTAAAGTCTTGCACAGGTATGACATAGACTTAATTGTGCTTTTCCTGTTATCTCTGTTTCTCACACGTCTCTGGACGAACTGCTGTACGATGTTAAACCATGCGGTCAATATTTAAAAACTTCGAATAGTTTAAATGATATTAAATTTAATTTAATTGAAACTATTCAAATTGTTTTATTTTGACTGCATTAATCAGTTCTGCTTTTGTTAAAAAAGAGCTGACATCACACAGCTCTTAAAAACCGATGAAGTGTGTAATTGAATATACCTCCATGAGATCCTTGACAGAAATTAGATGGATCTATATTAACGTAATTGTTCTGTGTAAAAACCTTAAGCTTATAAGAGGCATTTTTCTGAAACATTCAAATTCGTTATTCATTCACTGCGAGAATCTATGTGGCACCTTTTCAAGAGGACTATTCAGAGATGCCTCTAATCCCAGCGCGGTCAAATAAAATCATCTTAGGATGAGAGGAATTGGCCTACATGAGAAGGGGTTCTGGGAAAGGAGCGTAGTGTCAATGGGAGGCCATTCAAAATCGAGGGCCTACAACTGAGCGAGCACGGATCTCCCTGGTGGAGGTACGAAATATCGATTGCCATCGATAGATATTCAGTAGGCTAGGTGTTCATATCAGTCAAAATATTGTAATGGTTTGCGGTGTGACATTCCATGTATATCAATAAACGAATATTTATTACTGATTTTTATTATAGCATAAGTTTCGATTCTAAGACTAAAGCGTGTGTCTGCACTGCTGAATATTGCTTGTCTCATTTTCATCCGAATTTCCGTTATATTAGGCTTACAGTAACTGTCTATACAATGTGATCTTCTGTTGATAAACGGTAACGAATTGGTGAGATATTTATGTGTTGTTCTATAGGCCAACTGTACGGAATCTTTTGTGTTTATTTCAGCTGTGAATGACTGTGTCGATGATGCGGTGAAGACACTCTGTACTTACATCTGCGCCAGGGTGGACGGTCAAACCGACAAATGTCTTTGTCCATTCGGAACAAGACTCAACAACACGGGTTGCGTTGGTGAGTTGATAAAAAATTATAATGCACGGAAAGGTGGACAGATGAACGGAAGGACAAGGGTAATGTACGGCTCCATACAGAAAAAGACGTACGCAAGTACTTGCACTGATATTTGACACTCGGTCACTTATACCCAACTTTGTTTAGCAGCGACATTCGACTGGAGCATTAATAGGGCCTACAGTGACGCTCTTGAAGCTCTGCGATTGTTATTATTTTATTATTGTTATTATTATTATTATTATTATTATTACTACTCTTATTATTATTATTATTATTATTATTATTATTATCATCATCATCATCATTGTTGTTGTTGTCGTTGTTGCTGCTGTCGTCGTTATTCTTATGAGCTTTGAAATTTTTAAGGCGGTGTATCTGGAACGGATATACATCATGGATGGGCTTTATAAGTACTTATACTGATTCAGGGACACAATGAGTGGCCTTGCCTTTTAAAGTATGTCTTGTCTCTTAACCACAGCTCTGTTGACCCTATGTATACGTGCGTCTATGCTGTAGCTGTTGACCTGTGCGCTGAGCAAACTCCGTGTGATTCAGTCCACGGAGTGTGTACCGTGGTTGGAACATCATTCAAATGTTCGTGTAGGGATGGATACGAATTAGGACCAGGATACACCTGTAATGGTAAGTCAAGTCGTCATTTCGTTGACTCGAATCGCACATACACTAATATGATTAAATGACAGAGACGTCAATGAAATTACTGGACATGTCATATCCGTAACTGAATCTACTAATGTAATGAAAATATCAATTATTGCATCTACTTGCCAAACTGATATTATTATTCTTTTGCCTGAATGAAAGCTTCAATTTATTATTCAGAGCGGTACACGCTCCGTTTTATCTAAACCTGTATAATCTCAAAGTCAAGCTCGTTTGACCGAATAACAGTCTAAAGAAAGCCTATATGTCATTAGTCCCATTTAACTAAAATGGGTGGCTATGGAAGGCTCTGATGGTTTCCTCTGATGGAAATTAACTCAATGGCAGGAACCGTCATCTGTGTAGAAACTATCTTCACTTGACTGTAATAGAAATGCCAGCTGTCTTTTTCTGAAGATCGCAACGGCGGCTGGAGCGCTTGGTCTCCATGGTTTCCGTGTAGCGTAACCTGTAGCGATGGCGTCACGCAGCGTACCAGACTCTGTAACAAACCAGCGCCAGATGGAGCTGGAGCTCTGTGTAACGGAAGTTCGATTGAAACTCAAGCATGTAACATCCAACCATGCAGACGTAAGTACTGTTATAATACGTTACCTGTTTTATGCCACAACAGATATCTCAATCAATATATATGTGTTAATTCGGTACATGTTTGTGTGGCACGGTGGCCAGTTGGTTAGAGCGGTCGGCCCGTAACATTGAGTGTGCGCTGAGCGAGCGGGTTCGACCCTTGTCCGGGGAGTCACTGTGCAGGGACCTTGAGCGAGTCCTTCGCGCACAATTGCTCTGCATTAAAATTGCAATTGCGCCGTCGAGTCGTGTACACTTCTGAGCAAAAGCTGTTGGAAGAAGGGCGATATCGAATTTCAGAATAAATAAAATAAATATAAATATAATTTTACGTATTATATGGAAACAGTGTTATGAGACGCCATTACTTTGCACACCTTACTACTACTGGTCACTTGTACCAACGGCAAGAGTTGGAAAGTATTACTGCTTGATGATATTTGCTGACCTTTTATATCTGTTGTTCGCATTGTAGACCATTAAGGCGCTGGAAATGTGATAAGAACAGTTGTTATAGTACTTAAAATAAGATACCCTACAGATTTAAGTTGAGTTAATAATTGAGATGATGAAAGTATGAACAAAGGTTAAATTGGTTCACGTGTGAAGTCGGTTCACTGATGAAATTTTTTCATAGTCCTTAATAAAAGCTAACTTTTATTATTAACTTCTATAGAATCGATATCATATGACAAGAAGCATCAGCGGATTGTCTATTCAACTAATTAGACTTATTATTCAGTAGAAATAGCCGTATCGAAATCTGGTAAGTTTGAGAAACCAGACATCATTCTAATACAAAGGGTAAGCCAACTGATGAGACATAGATGATCGTGTCATTAGCATCTAGTCCTATGTAACGCATGTATGACTCCGCCAGTCACATATTTGAATTTTTACATTTGACATTTGACGTTTTACGAATTACTGTTTTACATTATGCACAGTGAACGAAGTTGAACTGAACTATGGAACATTCGTCGACATCTTTGGCCTCACCTCTGATCAGGTTAGCTCTCGCTTTTTGTCAATTGCAGATTTCAATCATTCACTCGAAGTTCAGTGCTTTTATGTAATAACTATAATAATTGTAGTGTATATGACAAACGGTATGTAATCGGTTTTCTACCGATATTCTGCTACCTCTTCGCCATTGTAGCCTATGCATTTTTTGTGTAAGGAGTGAACGTTTATCTCGTGCTAATAAGTATTAAGCCTACTTACTTACTTAATTAGCATCATATTTATTAAAACGCAGGCTTCGCTCTCAAGCATTTGATTCGAGAGATTAAAATTGTTACATATATTTGATCTTACGACAATCAAGAACGGAGTGTCATCAAAAATTAATGCTGCAATACATTGGGAACTTGAATTCAACACTATCATTATTATTATTTTATAGGCCCTACGGTGATGCTTAACTTAGTAAGCCTATTATTCGGATCGAGTTACATATACAGTAGACATCTAGGCGATAGATAAGACTATGTTTCGTATTTACGCACAGTTTCCATAAATCTTATAAGCAGTACAGAGAATAATCGAAATATTAATGCAGCAATTTACGCTTCTGTTCTGTCAAGCTGAAGACGGTCTATACATATGTGGAATACATTTTCATGGATGCAACAAATGCTTTCTGCAATGCGAATGCGAACAATGTGCAGAGTTGCTGCGGAACTAGTACAAATTATGCGTAAGTTCAGAATCAGTGTCAGCAGATAGCATTACACTTTCAAGAAGCAATGAAATTTCGACTGTCAAAATGATGGTTTATCTAATTAATTAGGTATACATAAGCTTATTTTGCATGTACAATTGTATAGGCCTATATTATGCATAATCCGAAACAACTCTGGGGCGAATACTATAGTCAACATATTTTTCTGCCACAGTCTATCATTATCAGTCTAATACGAAATAGCACTCGTTTTATCGAAGCGAGTATGTGATATACACAGTGAACTGATAATAAACGAACCTCTAGAAATACTGTAATAATTTGTCAAATAATGTATGAATTTTAGTCAAATATTAGAAAGACTTCAGTTAATTATTCGTCTCATGTGCAAAACTTTCCTATGACGCGCTTGGCCATAAAATCTGGATAGTGATGCAATAATAAATTTACAAAACAAAGGTAGGCCTACCCGACGTTGGAGAACTGCGTCATATAGGCATAACGCATCAGATAGGCCTACTTGGGACGAATTTGATCAATTGTAGTTGTAGTCAGTTGTAATCAATGCAGCAATTACTGAATGGCGAGCGCGTCTTTGTGCGTGTAGGCTGCATGAAGACATTTTAAACACACATTACAACTGCGTCATAATCATTAAAGAGAAGTTTTTTTCGTATTTGATTAAAATGCATACATTATCGGACAAATTACTACAGTATTTTTAGAGGTGCGTTTTTATCCGTTCACCGTGTATAGTAAATGCAACATTTAAATATAAGTTAATTTTTTACTCATAGGTCTATTCTGCCTATTTGGCTAAGTGTGAGAACTCACTATAAATTTGCTTCTGGTGCTGTTGATGATGACAACGATGACGACGACGACGAGGCAGAGGACAGCAGCGGCGTTGGTGCCAACGCTGATGCGGATGAAATGAGGACGAGGATGATGATTAGGAGGAGGAGGAAGCGGGTTACTATCACAGTGATGATGATGCTCATTTTAGACCGAACCTGAACGCAGAGCCAATGAAGGTTTACATTACAACTGGCGGGATTAAAACGGTTGATGGCTACCCGATTGAAGTTGGATACAGACATTCCAGGACGTTAATTGTTTTAGTAGTCAATAATGCCAACGAGTTATGTCTGGCAGCATCAAAGACACAAAGTCCAGGTGGCAGCAGAAGAAGAAAACGAAGCGTTGTCTTAACTCCAGTACAACAGGCTGTAGCTAGAGAAATCCTACAAGTTGTCATGACTGATCAATCGTAAGTTCAGAGCGCTAAATAATTCAGCCTACATATCTAGGATGGTATCGACTCGTCTCAGATTGATCATAGCAAAGCAACGCCTTTTTGTCAACATTTTCTTGAATGCCTGCTATATCGGGCAAATTAAAACAGAGAATGCAAAAAAAACAAATTCTACCGCGGCTACAGCTGTGTTTTTTACACTATGTTCACATAGTAGCAGATGAAGAAATAGGGAAGATCTCATTAAGAATATGAGGAAATTTTAAAAGGAGGAGTGAGGGAAGACGGGGGAGTTGCTCCAGTATCTGACTTTGTGGGGAGGTTATAAGCACTTGAATACCACTAATACTACCACTTCTGCTACAATTTTAATTCCTCTTCAACTTCACTTTGATAACTGCTACTGCTAATATTTATAACTATACTATGGCCGTGTTAATGAATACATACCTTCAGTGAATGTGTCACCTCTATTTTACCTTTCCGTTGCTCTCGTTCTCGTATTGAAAAACATCTAAAATTCAAGATAAGAGAACGCTGAACGCAGAACACAGAACGGACGGAACGGGACTTATAGTGATACATTGATACTAAAACTGACACCTGTAGACTACCCTTTTACAAATTTCTGTCACGGGCCATTTGCGTGGGGGCTGACATTTTCCGCAATTTACAACCGCATGTGACCATACGATGAATTGATGCAAGATAACAGACATTTTATTTCCATATTTTAAATGTCACATTGGAAAAAAAAGTGTAAACTGAAACTCAACTACTTAAGAATTGCATGTTCAGATTTAGCGACAATCAGCAAATTCTGGCAGAGTATTTGTTCAACGCCTTCAATCAAACGGGCAATGTGACAATCTCCAACAGTGGACCAGCAACTCAGATACCTTCAACTGTAAGTATGTTTCACTCATCAGAAAAACTACTATTCTTATTTTTAAAAGAAACAAAAATACAGCAAAACCAATTTCATCAGATGCAAAGATAACGATAAAGATTTTCGTTTATTTTCAAACTGACAAAACGCAGTATGATCACAGACATTTCTTATTTGCTTATTTTTTCTTCTGAAATTTGATATCGCTCTTCTTCCAACATTTATTGCTCAGAAGTGCACACGCCTCGACGGCGCAATAGCAGCTGTACTGCAGAGCCATTGTGGGCGAATGACTTGCTCAAGGTCCCTACACAGTGACGCCTCGGTCGATGGCCAAACCCCCTCACTCAGCGCACACTGAGCAGTTACGGGCCGACCGCTCTGACCAATCGGCCACCGTGCCACACAAAGACCTATGAACGAATGATGACATAGATCGCCTCCTGTTATTACAGGAGCTGAATTTAACTGTCGGCAGCCACACAGGGCGCCCATTACGCTATACTATACATCTAATGTAACCAACGCTGGCGCAAAAAGGACTGGTCAATCTTAGGGGATACGGGTCAAAGAGATATAAAACACTGATCATCAAATAGATAGTGTCGACCCAATGCGAACTACTAGCCTGTCACGGCGTTGACAATAGAAACGCGTCTTAGACGTCCAAGTTCTAATGGCCTACTGGTGTAGGTCTAAGAAACACTGAGGATATCGCGTCTAATGTATATATATGTATATAATATATACATATAATATTATATAATATATATATATGTACTTTGTTAACGAACTCAGTTTGATTTTTAGGAAAGCAGCACTGGTTCAAAAACTCCTTGGTGGGCCATACTTCTCATCATCCTTGCGATTATCTTGGTCATACTACTCATCATAATCCTCATTTACCTGCTCGTCTGCAGAAAGTAAGAAATATAAAATTAATGATGGAATTATGAACGAACTTTCCGACAACCTGATATCTTTTCAGTGAATTGACTCTTTACTAAAGCGTGAATGTTGCTATAGTTTAGGATATAATCTGCTTTGACTTAATTGCCCTCTATAGGCAGATGGTCCGAATTGAATGCTCGCTACGCTAAAACTGGTGAAGCCCTAATAGAACTTACTTTTGTAGTTAATAGGTAAAATGAAAACTAGCCGTTTCTCAAAGTAGGATATGGTCCATGCCTCCTTAAACCCCAGCAGGGCCATCATTTTACAGGCAATCCTTCACGTTAAGCTATTTAGTGAGCTACCTTTGTTTGCCCTAATTTCTTTCATTTGAGTTACAAATGGATTTATCTAAAGTCATATCTGACTAATAAGTTCAGCAATTGTGACAATTTAATCAAATATAATTTAATCCTATCTACAGCGGAGATAGATATAATTTTTCATAGAAAGAAATGGTTTCGGTTATCAAAGCAGTGTATTTGTTTGGCCAGATGCTAATTAGAAACCCTATTTGTGATTGTATAATTGTAATTGTAATTGAACAAGCAATGCGTGCAAACTAGAAAATTTAAAAATAGATTGATTTATAAATTGTACGCTTAATAATATTGTATTTTATCACGATGCATATACTTCGTCGCAGGAGAGAGAAGGTGTACAGCGAAGATAACACCTCGACCAAGTCATCGAGACCGCACACAGCTGAGACCATCGTTGTCCAAGAGAAGGAGTCCAATCCATTGCCACTCCCTCATCACACTCCACACAAAATGACCCCAGTCAGACCAAATCAACCATCGACGTCGAAGTTTGAATATTTAGATGACGAAACGCCCATTAGGAAGTTGGAGAACCGGTCATTCGGCAAGACAGAACCAGTCATGACCGATAGAGTGGAGAAACAGTCATCACCAGTCAGGACCGACAGAAGGGAGAAGCAGTCCTCACCAGTCAGGACTGATAGAACGGAAAGACAGTCAACACCAGTCAGGACCGACAGAAGGGATAAACGGTCAACACCGGAATCAGTCAGCTCGGACAAACTGTCGATTCGGGAACTTTCGAAGCTCCTGCCGTCCCTGAGACAAGACGAAATCTCCAGGAATCTAAATCCAGGGTAGCTACACAGTCATTGTCAGAAATCATTTTAGCCATACATCGATTGTATATATACTTAGGTATGCATGTGTGTATGTAGGCCTATGTATGTATGTATGTATGCATGTATGCACGTAAACATTGCTATTACAACCAGTGCTATAACTACAAAAGTTTTTACGAGCGAGGTGGCTCAGAGATCTGAGGAATGGTTAGTTACAAGTCAGGTGAACAACAGTTAGACATTGAGTTATTTAAGCAGCAGCAAATATATAATTAATGAATTCTGGTCCGTTTCTTGAACGAAGAAACGGACCTTAGCATCTCTAAATAACATTCTTTCCGTGGGCGACAACATTCATGCATAGTGGCTCGGCAGTAAGACCGATACTAAAAGATCGCAGGCTGTTCGAAGGGATGAAAGGTGATAGCATTGTTCGAATGTATGGGTCAAGAAACCCTGACAACCAATAGAATTTGGCTAAGGAGATAGTACGAGAAGATGAACCCAGCACGACGTCAGTCAGAGAATTTCTGATGCGCTGATGCATGTTGAGTTTAAAATAGTCCAAGATGTTAGCAAACAAATGAGGAGGCTGTATATTTGTAAGAGAAGTATAGGCTATAAGATGTATCTTTCGATGACGTCTGTTAAGACCATTCCGTTTTCACATGGCTTATATAAAATGAAGATTACGGTTACTGTATAGTATACTGGCTGGTTTTGTTTATTGTATGTTGAGAACGAAATTCAAGGTTCCTCGGCGTATGACTCCTGTTGAATAGAACTCCATCCGAAGTTCATCTCCTTCCTGCATCAAGACAGATCTACCGAACCATGATGTAAAAGAACATCAGTATTCTAGACAAGTATAAAGATATTCTGCACGTTTTAAATGGCAATACATGTCAATGACGAATTCGCTGTGTCACGAATATGTGTAGTTGTATACTGTTAACGTCGTAAATGCACTTAGGTCGAAAAGTGTTACAGCTTTTCATATGGTAGACACACTTGAAGCACATATAATTTATTTGACATCTATAAGTGATAACAAATTCTGCATTAGATTAATTATTAGATGTGCTAATGTCTCTTCTTTTCTCACAGAGAAGTCATGCATTTCTCCAACTTGTGCGAATTCAGCGTCTAAAAATCTATGCCACTGATTCAGTTAAACTTTGGAAAACGTTGAGGAATTGTTACCAGAGTGTTTCAGTTAGAGACACTGACGAGTTGGACTTCCAATTTCTATGAAATAATAATGTCAGCATATTGCATCCCCTAGAGATTAATTTGCGTACAATACCGCATAGAATCGTTATTTTCATGATGTGAGTCTACATGAGGAAGAAATTTAGCAATTCGCTACACAAACTATAGGCCGGACATTTTGGAGCCGCATGGTAATTTAGAGTGGGTTACTTTTTAATTTTGATAAGCTTGCATTCGTTTCAATTATGGAAAGTGTCCACTACTGCACAGGTTAGAATAAGGGCAGAAGGTCCACGAGCAGATGAAGCGGTATTTGGGTTGTGGCTTGTTTTTCATTGTGAAATTGATTATATCTGTGGTTTTGCTCTTCATGATGAAGTTGATGATGTCTACAGTAAGAGACACAATGATGCTTAATTGAACACTATATATATTTTTGTTTAATTAGAATTTTCAAAGGCTGCAGTATTATAAAAGCTGATCAGTAAATCTTGAATTTTACACTTGAACTTTCAACTCATTCATTTAGTCATTGCTGTTACTGAATCGCCATTAATTATAACAATATGCTAATTTCTACTGCATAATGATTGTATGTAACTGTCTGATGTCTCTTAAGAGGCTGAAGATGTTGTGCTCGATATAATAATGCATGACTTTGATGAAAAACTTTAGGTCAACAACAGTTGTTTGGTAGTTCAAAAACAATTATGATCGTAATCTCCAAACTTCCAAAGCACCACTTGAAAGCCAGTCGCAAGGCACCAGCTCATTTACCAGAGCTGTGTCGAATCAGACGGGTTACCCATAAGGTAGTCCAGAGGTGTTCAATCAGGGCAAAATAACTGTTATGGCGGGCGACTTTAAGGGCAAGCGTTGGGAGGTGGAGTATCGGACGAGTCAGGGTGTGAGTTCTAGAATAGATTATAGACCTAATTCAGATATTGGAAGATTTGTTTCTATCTTTCGCGAGGCACGTTTGTCTGTCTCTAACTCCATCTTTGTTTATGGACATCCATGTGCAATTACTCAACACGTTCACAGGTTTAAATCCATGTTAGGCCACTGAGTAACAGTTGTCCACCCTTATTGTCTGTTAGGAAGGCAGCAACCTAACTCATCTCATCCCCAGGGGCCTATAAGCCAACAAACCTGCCCTCTGGCAGAGGGACTCCGTCACTGTTTGCACTCTGACAGGGCCAGTCCCAAACCTGGATAACGGAGGAGGGCGACGTTAATGATCTTTGTTATCACACAGCGTCGTTAAACTGAAACTACTACTACTACTTCTACTACTCCACCCCCTACTACTACTACTACTACTACTACTAATACTACTCCACCTACTCCACCTACTCCACCTACTACTGCTGCTACTACTACTACTACTACATATACTGGCAGAGGACTCATCATCATCAAATTGGTAGGCCTAAAGTGTGGCTGCTGTGGCCTTTCACTGATAGTTGCGTTATGCTTACTGCCACACTGCCGCAGTGCACAACAGACGTGGTCAATGACGTGCGTGTAGCTTCAAACTGGAAACAGGGATCCTTAGTCAGCGGATTTAAAAGGCGCTAAACGGAACTCTAATAAAAACATATATATGTAGGCCTGCATATAAAGGCCTATATATATATAAGTAAGTGCATGCTTCTACTTTAATAACGAGAATTTATGCATAACGCCCCTTCAAGGTTACTACAGTATGCGTGTAGGCTTACTTACATATATATGCTCTAATGTACGTACGAACGTTGCAATTAAGTCTATATTGGACGCTTTTCATTACAAAAGAGAGCTCATAGTAGCGTGAAATGAATTGGAAAATGTACATTCACACATGCATAGGCTACATGCATATGTCCCTATGATTGAGCTTTTTCTGTGCCTGCATTAGTCCTAACTGTAACCAACCATTACTCGTCGTTTAACAATTGATGATTTGAACTCGATTTCCAGCGATAAAGTACAATGGACTTGCTATTGTACATTATGTGGACATATTCTATGTACCGGGCACGTGACATATTCTATATGCACAAAGCACGTGACATGCTTTATGCGCAGACACCTAGCAGCAGGCCTATAATAATATTAAATGGACTCGTGGATGGACAGGGAAGTGTGCATTTTTACCAAAACTACTTGATAGCGGCAGCCCTACTGACAGTGCACACAAGCGAGTTCTTTTTTTAATCGAGAAACAGGACAAACCTAATATTATCGGGGATCTAAATTTTCTCTCCGATTAATAGCATTGAGTAAGTGCTGCTTTGTGCCATTAATCAACCCTTGTTCATTCCATAAGAGCTCTAATAATTGCAACTATACTAATAGTGATAAAAGGCCTATTGCTTGTGATAAGCTACAGTCGATTCGAAATATGATAACTATAGTAATCTGCCTATTAATAAAATTTCTACCAATATTGTTCTTTTTTATTATTGATAATAATAATAATAATAATAAAATTAATAATAATAATAATAATAATAATGGTAATATTAATAGCTGGAAAGTAAAGATTCGAGTCATGTTGCCAGAGATAGACATGGGAAGCTGAGGAGCTTAAAGTGAGAGAACGATTTGTCGCTTCAATGAGATTGCCTAAATTTGCACTGAGAACTAGCTTCCAGTTTCTCATCCCATCTGACAAATTTTTTATCATACAATTTGCCGACATCTAGTGGGAGCTATTAACGCTGCTAAGAAACTGCCGTCAAGGATTTTTTTAAATTATATCCACATCACTTAATATATCATGGCATGCGTTACTGTCAGGACATTGATTTTGAGAACGTGTCTCGACAAGCTTTCCGATTCGTATATCTGTCTACTGTTGTTGCGGGCGATCTATCCAACAGTCTATTGACGAGACCTGCTTGGGATAACCAGTGTTAGTATCCATGTCTGGGCTGCGACCGCCCGCTTTCAACTAACACATATCGACGCGGTCACTCATCTGCAACCTAGTGCCTCAATGCAATACAATATAATACAACTGTAACTCTATAATGTCCTCCTTACATAGTTCAGACATACACATATTGATGCCGTCAGCCATTAAGAGTCATAGGCTGACTAGAAGAGGCCATGATTCCACCATACATTGATCTACGTTTCAGGCAATTATTTTGATGGCGTAACTATGGTTGCGCGTTCCCCAAGTATTGACGACTCAAGCGCAGCCTGCATTCAAGGGTGACCGAATACCACGGTCACCAGGTGTAGACTCGAAGGCAGCGCTCGATCGTTAAGACAGACTCTCTATAAATTATAATAGGTTATTTATAAGGTGTGATTAAGCCGCGCACTCCAGTCGATTACTAATTATTAAAACTGTCATTTTGAATACTATAATAATTTAGGAATGAACGTTCCAGCTGTTTCTGTGTGATCTATCCATCTTTGTGGAAAATCTACAAAGGAAAGGAAAGCATATGAACTGTTGAACTCTTTTAAGGTAGGTTAATCTCTACTAGTTAGTAATATAAGATTCTCATGCTAACGTAAAACATATAGTTTATGACCACGTATTGTATCGCTAAATCATTGCATGCTCAACAAAAAACTTTTAACCCAGTGAAATGTTCTAATTGCGCATGTCTAATAGTTGCATAGGCTATTCTGTGTTTGACCATTAATCATTAAGTGGGTTTCTTCTTTAAATTTATAGAAGAAAATGGACTGCCGTCTGTGCCATGTTGTATGGATCCTGCTATACCACACAGCGTCTTTTCAGATTGGTAGGCCTAATAATTATTTATAACATTTTATAAAGCTTATAAGTGACGAGTAGGACTAAACAGTTTCGCATTATGGAAGTTTGCATTTAAGTCTCTTTATACTTTGTTTTATTTTATTTATTTTTATTTATTCTGAAATTTGATACCGCCCTTCTTCCAACATCTTTTGTTCAGAAGTGCATACACATGCCTCGACGGGGCAATTGCAGCTGTACTTGCAGAGCAATTGCTGCGAAGGACTTGCTCAAGGTCCCTACACAGTGGCGCCTCGGACAGAGTCGAATCCACTCACTCGCCGCGCACTGAGCGTTACGGGCAGACCGCTCTAACCAATCGGCCACTTACACGAGTTGTAAGCTTCAAATGCATAGTCAGCACGAATGAATTCACAGTACGAATGACTGCTATATCTTACTTTCTCCCCTTCCCTTCCCTTCTCTCTCTCTCTCTCTCTCTCTCTCTCTCTCTCTAAACCAGCGTAAAAAATTAAGACGTGAGGTGCAGAAAAGGTAACAAAGTAACAAGCAGTATGAGTTGGAAACGTTAAGCAGAGAGCTCAAGGAAACGCAAAGAAGAGTAGGTCTAATAGCAGGTGATTTTGACAATGACTAAAAATAATTTTATAACGCCACCATAATATCGCACAGGGCATTAACATGGTTGAAGGGAACTGTTGGAGGACGTCCGAGCGCGAAAATCTCGTTCCTGTGAATACAATTATTATAAGACAGCTCCCACCTGTCTTATAATAATTGACAATATTGAGGGCAGCCGGGTGACAGGTTCCGCTGAGAGTGACGAGGTAGCGGACGTCCGAGAATTTCTTGGATTTATATTATTTTTGATGTGGACTGAACTAATGGGAACTGGCCTAATGACTGCATTACGTGACAGAAGTTCCTGGGAAACACTGATGCATTCATGTAATCAACCATCACGAGGCAAAGACGGCGATATATAATGACGTGTCATGACATGCTGATGATAGTGTACGTTAGGATATATATAAAAATAAGTATATACACTGCAAATATGAGAGAAATTCTATGCGTGATAACGATTGTTCTGGTATATTTCAGTTTTTCCCTCAACTACAAGCGCACAGTCAATGCCAGACGCAATGGATGTGACAACAGCTTCATCTGACACACCGAGCACGGCAATTAGCCCTAAAAGCCACACCAGCCAAGAGCCCGATGAAACAACTGCATCCGACATTTCCAATGCTCCACTGACAACACACAAAAGTGCAGGACAACAAACAACCACACTCAACATCTCTCACCAGTCCCCAATCAACAACTACGAAAACGCTAGCTTCGGCAATTTGACTCCATCCATTATGCTGCTACCAGGCAGTTACACACCTTCTGCAAATATGAAGCAAGAGCTAAGCATGACTCTAGCATCCACCAGTTCTCCAACATTGGCCTCAGATTCAAACCAAACTGTAGACATACCAAATGTGCCCAACGGCTTTTCATTTCTGGGTTCAGATTCAAACCAAACTCCTGAAATAACAATTGCAACCGATTCATACCAAACCTCAATCATGACACCGTCCGAAAACGGGTTTCCATCCGAATCCTCAGATTCAACCCAAATTCTTGACATGAACACTACTTCGAATGACAATTCATCTCTAGACCAACCTTTAAATCAAACTCTTGTCGCGAATACTATATCCAACGACAATTCATCTCTTCACCAACCTTCAAACCAAACTCTTGTCATGAATACTACTTTCAACGACAATTCATCTCCAGCACCACCATCAAACCAAACTCTTGTCCTGAACACTACTTCCAATGGCAATTCATCTCTAGCACCACCATCAACCCAAACTCTTGTCCTGAACACTACTTCCAACGGCAATTCATCTCTACCACCCCCTTCAAACCAAACTCTTGTCCTGAACACTACTTCCAGCGGCAATTCATCTCTAGCACCACCTTCAAACCAAACTCTTGTCCTAAACACTACTTCCAACGGCAATTCATCTCTACCACCCCCTTCAAACCAAACTCTTGTCCTGAACACTACTTCCAGCGGCAATTCATCTCTAGCACCACCTTCAAACCAAACTCTTGTCCTGAACACTACTTCCAACGGCAATTCATCTCTACCACCCCCTTCAAACCAAACTCTTGTCCTGAACACTACTTCCAGCGGCAATTCATCTCTAGCACCACCTTCAAACCAAACTCTTGTCCTAAACACTACTTCCAACGGCAATTCATCTCTACCACCCCCTTCAAACCAAACTCAGATCATGAACACTACTTCCAGCGGCAATTCATCTCTAGCACCACCATCAAACCAAACTCAGGTCATGAACACTACTTCCAACGGCAATTCATCTCTACCACCCCCTTCAAACCAAACTCAGATCATGAACACTACTTCCAACGGCAATTCATCTCTAGCACCACCATCAAACCAAACTCTTGTCCTGAACACTACTTCCAACGGCAATTCATCTCTACCACCCCCTTCAAACCAAACTCTTGTCCTGAACACTACTTCCAATGGAAATTCCTCTCTAGCACCACCATCAAACCAAACTCTTGTCCTAAACACTACTTCCAACGGCAATTCATCTCTACCACCCCCTTCAAACCAAACTCTTGTCCTGAACACTACTTCCAGCGGCAATTCATCTCTAGCACCACCTTCAAACCAAACTCTTGTCATGAACACTACTTCCAGCGGCAATTCATCTCTAGCACCACCGTCAAACCAAACTCTTGTCCTGAACACTACTTCCAATGGCAATTCATCTCTAGCACCACCATCAACCCAAACTCTTGTCCTGAACACTACTTCCAATGGCAATTCATCTCTAGCACCACCATCAAACCAAACTCTTGTCCTGAACACTACTTCCAACGGCAATTCATCTCTACCACCCCCTTCAAACCAAACTCAGATCATGAACACTACTTCCAGCGGCAATTCATCTCTAGCACCACCATCAAACCAAACTCAGGTCATGAACACTACTTCCAACGGCAATTCATCTCTACCACCCCCTTCAAACCAAACTCAGATCATGAACACTACTTCCAACGGCAATTCATCTCTAGCACCACCATCAAACCAAACTCTTGTCATGAACACTACTTCCAATGGCAATTCATCTCTAGCACCACCATCAAACCAAACTCTTGTCCTGAACACTACTTCCAACGGCAATTCATCTCTACCACCCCATTCAAACCAAACCCTTGTCCTGAACACTACTTCAAACGGCAATTCATCTATACCACCCCCTTCAAACCAAACTCTTGTCCTGAACACTACTTCCAATGGAAATTCCTCTCTAGCACCACCATCAAACCAAACTCTTGTCCTAAACACTACTTCCAACGGCAATTCATCTCTACCACCCCCTTCAAACCAAACTCAGATCATGAACACTACTTCCAACGGCAATTCATCTCTAGCACCACCATCAAACCAAACTCCTGTCATGAACACTACTTCCAATTTCAGTTCATCTCTAGCACCCTCTTCAAACCAAACTCTTGTCCTGAACACTACTTCCAACGGCAATTCATCTCTAGCACCACCTTCAACACAAACTCTTGTCATGAACACTACATCCAACGACAATTCATCTCTAGCACCACCTTCAAATCAAACTTTTGTCACGAATACTACATCCTATGACAATTCATCTCTTGACCAACCTTCAAAGCAAACTCTTGTCACGAACACTACATCTAACGACAATTCATCTCGAGACCAAAATTCAGATCAAACTCTTGTCATGAATTCTACTTCCAACGACAATTCATCTCTTGACCAACCTTCAAATCAAACTCTTGTCGCGAATACTACTTCCAACGACAATTCATCTCTTGACCAACCTTCAAACCATACTCTTGTAGTAAACACTACTTACAATGGTAATTCATCTCTAGCACCAACAACAAACCAAACTCTTGGCCTGAACACTACTTTCAACAGCAATACATCTTTAGCACCACCTTCAAACCAAACTCCTGTCATGAACACTACTTCCAATTTCAGTTCATCTCTAGCACCTCCTTCATACCAAACTCTTGTCCTGAACACTACTTCCAGCGGCAATTCATCTCTAGCACCACCTTCAAGCCAAACTCCTGTCATGAACACTACTTCCAACGACAATTCATCTCTTGACCAACCTTCAAATCAAACTTTTGTCACGAATACTACATCCTATGACAATTCATCACTTGACCAACCTTCAAATCAAACTTTTGTCAAGAACACTACTTCTAACGAAACCTCATCTCTAGGCCAAACTTCAGATCAAACTCTTGTCATAAATACTACTTCCAACGACAATTCAACTCTAGACCAACCCTCAAATCAAACTCTTGTCACGAACACTACTTCCAACGACAATTCATCTCTAGACCAAACTTCAGATCAAACTCTTGTCATGAATACTACTTCCAACGACAATTCATCTCTTGACCAACCTTCAAATCAAACTCTTGGCACGAACACTACTCCCAACGACAATTCATCTCTAGACCAAACTTCAGATCAAACTCTTGTCATGAATACTACTTTCAACGACAATTCATCTCTTGACCAACCTTCAGACCAAACTCTTGTCACGAACACTACTTCCAACGACAATTCATCTCTAGACCAACCTTCAAATCAAACTTTTGTCACGAACACTATTTCCAACGAAAATTCATCTCTTGACCAACCTTCAAATCAAACTCTTGTCACGAACACTACTTCCAACGGCAATTCATCTCTAGCACCCTCTTCAAACCAAACGTTTGTCCTAAACACTAGTTCCAACGGCATATCATCTCTAGCACCACCTTCAAACCAAACTTTTGTCCTAAACACTACTTCCAACGGCAATTCATCTCTAGCACCACCTTCAAACCAAACTCTTGTCCTGAACACTACTTTCAACGGTAATACGTCTCTAGCACCACCTTCAAACCAAACTCCTGTCATGAACACTACTTCGAATTTCAGTTCATCTCTAGCACCACTCTCAAACCAAACTCTTGTCCTAAACACTACTTCCAACGGCATATCATCTCTAGCACCACCTTCAAACCAAACTCTTGTCCTGAACACTACTTTCAACGACAATACATCTCTAGCACCACCTTCAAACCAAACTCCTGTCATGAACACTACTTCCAATTTCAGTTCATCTCTAGCACCACTCTCAAACCAAACTCTTGTCCTGAACACTACTTCCAACGACAATTCATCTCTAGTACCACCTTCAAACCAAACTTTTGTCCTAAGTACTACTTCCAACGGCAATACATCTCTAGCACCACCTTCAAACCAAACTCCTGTCATGAACACTACTTCCAACTGCAGTTCATCTCAAGCACCACTCTCAAACCAAACTTTTGTCATGAACACTACTTTTTACGACAATTCATCTCTAACGCCATCTTCAAACTTGACTCCGGGAATGTCAGTAACACCGTCGTTCAACACTTCTGATATTCTGGTCACAACCGCAAATAGTTCCTATAATCTATTCAGAAATAGTGGTATAAATATTGTCACACCACCAGGATTTAATTCGACATATAATCAAAGTATAAATGATAATGTGCATATTGACACAACACCAGGATTCAATTACACTTTCAGTCCACATGGAAATAGTAGTGGAAGTATTGTCGGAACTTCAGTATCAAATTCTTCTGATAATGGTACCAGAAATAGTGACGGAAATATACCAACCGTCTATACTTCGATTAGTTCAACAACAGATACAAATTCATCTGTTTATTATTTATCCTCAAACAGTAGCGAACATGCTAATACAACATCAGGATATAGTAACTATGATGAACCCGCCAAAAACAGTAGTGATACTATATACACTGCAGCAACTAACATCACAAGTGCGACTTCATCATCGTTAGCCCTACAAAACATTTCCGGGCTCGCAACTGGCGATGGATCTGTGAAGCCCGCGTTCTCCACAAGAGGAGTCGACCCAACCGCCAAGGCATCCTTCGCAACTGCGGCACCTGCTTCCGCGCCATTTGCAATGTCGGTTATTCCCGGTGATTAATTCTCTTAATTACCAGATATTGTTTCAGTTTGACTTTACTTCACATTAATTGATTAGTAATGGTTGAAAGAATCAAGTACATTGCGTGTGAAACTCTCAGGCATGTGCGTTTATTTTCGAAAGAGGCATGATGATGATGATTAGGCCTAAAGCAATGATTTCTTGAAGTTTCGAAAGGTTGTGATATGCTCATATGCCATTATCCATGTAGTATCCGTTCTCTCATATTCAATGTATATTTCTAATCTAGTGTTTCTGCTGTTTTACCTGAAGGAAAAGACTGTCCCTCCGGATACAGAAAACTTTCGGCCCAGTGTGTCGGTGAGGAAGAAAATAATATGCATCCCTTCATTCTATTTCTGCGATATTCTTAGTAGCCAATAATATAGCGCTTTGCTTCTCCAGCATGGCTAGTAGGCATTCAAGCTTCGATAAGAGCGCAATTATTTATTCGTGGGTATACGCCTTACATAGCCTAAGAGAATTATCAAAGTGACTATACGGACGTAGGCCTATCTTTAGGTACTCTTGAGTTATGGCGCATGAGTTGTTTACATTTTGAGACATTTAATCTATCCGACAGACCTGCAAGATTGTAGATATGTTTTTTGGCGAATCCTGATCTTTGATTCCTCATTTAACTACAAGTCTTTACAACATGAACAGGTCTGTTTTTGGCCTCTTACCTCTTATAGGACTCCCATCTCTCTGCTTATCCGACATATTTTCTGGATGTTAGCTGATTTCAACTTGGCCTTGGTGCGCCATCGTTTGATTCCTAGCACATTATATTGACGCTGCAAAATTTACTAGTTAAGCAAAAATAATAACAACGAAGATAACTATTTTATTACTGGTGGTCCGAAAAGCTACAACAACGACTTATTTTATATATCTGTAATAACTGGAGATGTAATTCATTTAATATGTTCTGTACATGAGCAGATATCGACGAGTGTTTCGAAAAGATGAACATATGCAATTCCGCAACGGGGTACTGCAGCAATACAGCAGGAAGCTACAGTTGTGTATGCAACAAAGGCTTTAAGAAGAACGAGAGCGAGTTTTCTTGCATAGGTAAGTTTTCATCGATTCATGAGAATTTGATGACCGAATGGTTTTGTGCTGTGGACTAAAACTTTATCAATCACGATCAGTCTTTGTCATAACTAATAATCATTATAATCATAACAATCAACTTTCAGAACAATTAAAAACATTTGCAATTAAAACTGCAGACGCTCTTGTTGGGTTAAACTAATATTCATAAACCTTGTGTTAGCCTACTGTACTCACTAACTTCTCATTTCCAATATTTAGTCACAATCATAGGCACAGTAATTTCTCAGCATCATCCGATTTTCTCGTGAATCGCCGTCATCATCGTCATCGTTTTCGTCATCGACATCATCACCATTACCATCGTCATCATCGTCGTCATCATCGTCGTCGTCATCGTCGTCATCGTCATCATCATCACCATCATCACCAACATCATCATCCCAAGCGCCTCCTCCACCGTCATCATTATCACTATCATATACCGCCATCATGGTCATCGTCGTCGCAGTTTTCACCACCATCATCATGTATCATCAAGTGACTAATCAGTTAAGATCCGATATTGAGCTCGTGTTTTATCCGTCCGAAGCACTTTTCATTCTCATAAGTTTCCATATTTCTCAGTAGTTGTCTTGATATTTCTGGTCACAAAAACTTCCCAGCGACACCTTTTTGTTGGGCTACGTAACAATAGACTTAACCGTCCGTTTATGACTTATTTCAGCTATTTCAATCTGAAACTATGGTAGTTCGCCTACGGGGACCTTCAAAATCCTGGAACACATTGAAAGGAACAACAATAAAACGTGCTTGCTCGCATATATATATATATATATATATATATATATATATATATATATATATATATATATGAAGATGAAGATGAAGATGGCATTTGATTTCTAAGTGGTGTTTCTGATTAGCACATTTGGTGTCCAAAGAAGAAGGACTCAAAACTTAAAAGCCATAATATAACTTGGAATAGGCTACTTGTCAATTAGTGCAGTGTGGTGGTAGTTGCAGGTTAACGACACTGTGTGATATCAAAGATTATTAGCGTCTCCCTCCTCATTTCTCCGACTTGGGATAGACACTACTGGACTCAAGCAGTGGTAGAGTTTAGTGCAGTGTGGAAATCAAACAAAAGTATGCGAATCTTATATTTGAATTTGTTAACGTTACGGCGGCAAATTGATTCAAATAACCATCTACATGTTTCTACTTGCAGACATAAACGAGTGTGATTCAAACCCGTGTGATAGACTACATGGCGTCTGCATCAATGCGGTCGGTTCTTACCGCTGCTCATGTAGCGCTGGCTTCTCTCTTGCTGGAGATGGAAAAACATGCGAAGGTCTAAATGCATACCATCGTTGCTTTTAATCCAGACCTCATAATATTAGCGTAACATAGTCACTTGATCAAGTCAGTTCATATAAATACAGTTCGATTCAGTGCTATAGCAATTAACGTTAGGAAGGCATTTACAACATGCTGGACTGTGATTGCTGTTTGCAATTTAGTTCATCCCGTGCGTCCTCTCTCGTCTGATATATAAGGAGCGATCAATTGATAGAGTGTATGGACCAAAAACGAAAAGCATTATACTTCTTTCAATTTGATTTTATTACCCTTTATTAATAGGCAACGACACGTGCGTGTCAGGCTTAGACGGTTGCCAGGAGAGCTGCACCTACAATACAAGTGCAAGTCTCTCTCGTTGCGGATGTCAGGCAGGACTTCAACTATCTGCTGATGGAAAGTCTTGCATTGGTAATTTGACTTGATAATAATTAATCATTTGTTACATTTCAAAGTAAATTTCAAGTTCTTCTATATCGATTCTGTGGCCTCGACCAAGTCCGCCGATGGGGGGGGGGCAGAGGTCAAATGCCAGTAGCCCAGCGAAAAATATTTTAAACAGTTGAACAAAGTCAATGATTTACCGATAATTAATTACACCAGCTTCAACTTTAAGCATATGAATATTACCTTACTTAACATTATTTTGCTCTAGAATACGCTGAATTCAGTCTACGAGACCCGTGGCTGCTGTGCCTAGAACCCCGGAATATCCCTGCCCAGTGGCCCAGAATATCGCTGTCAAGGGGCCCGGAATATCTCTGCCTTTAAGGGCCCAGAATGTCGCTGCATAGGGACCCGGAATATCTCTGCATAGGGGCCCGGAATCTCTGTTGGTGGCATGGCCTCGACCCTTCTAATTTTTAACATATTTAATTATTTATGGGGTGAGCTTCTTCGCCACCTCTGCCCGTTGTGAGGAATGATGTCCGATCTAGGATCTTCAACTCTGTGTTTACGGACCCTACAAGTTTCATAAATTATATAATAAGTAATAACCCCTTACACACACTGTGTCATTTGAATCCACCCATCACTTATTGAAGATTAGGCTATTTATGAGTTTCTTCAACAAATGACCGATACAATACAATACAACACAACTGAAATTTGGCATTGCCCTTCAGCCCATAAAGGCCCACACGCCTCGACAACGCAACTGCAGTTGTAATTCAGAGCAAATACGCGTGAAGGACTTGCTCATGGTCCTTACACATTGATGCCTCGGACGAGGGTCGAACCCGCTCACTCAGCGCACACTGAGCGTAACAGACCGATGTACCGCTCTAACCAATTTAATTTATAACATAATACATGTTCTGAAAATATATTAGTTAAGGTATTAATCTTAATATAAAATCAAACTTCTGGCGGGCTTAATTATTCTTCAGACCATCTAGCAAATAGTTATGGATCGAGGGGCTCTTGAATGCCAAGCTGGGCTATTTCTTGACTAGTGCTTCGCCTGTAAGTTTGTATCGAATCTCTTATGTTGTGCTTCTAGCCGAAGTGCAGTGCAGTGATGAAACTTTGAAGGCTGTTTGCCCTTACATCTGTACAAGGATCAACGGCGCTTACGACACGTGTCTCTGTCCATTTGGAACAGTTCGGTATGGTACAAGTTGCGCAGGTGAGTTTACTAAATTTTAAAGCAAAGTAGGAAGTTGGCAACGAAGCAAGTAATAAAAGAGAAATTAGGGAACGAAGTAAAGTGTAAAAGAGGGAAAGAAAACGAGAAAAAAATGAAAATGAGTAAATACGCAGAGATAAAATAGGGAATGATAAATAAATATTAAGGATTTACTTGGGGATCATTTATCAATAGACCTATTCTCTCAATAACAGATGATCAGCGACGGAAATGAAAAGTAATAATTATTGTCGACATTTGTTGATTTCGGTGATTAACACACGTTACCTATATGTGATATACCTAAGGAGGAGTACTCACGCGGATACACTTTTCCCGTAGGTCCGGTTTGTTGATAAATCGAGCCCTGGCCTCAATGTGGGCCTAATGATGTACTGTGTAAGCCTATTCTGACTCCTGCTTCCGATCTCATTCTTACACATAAGTAATTCTGCTGGTTAGCACCTATATACATGCGTAATTGGTAATTAGTAATTACGCATTATCGATTGCTCGTTTTCAGAAACATTTCAGCCTTTTATAATGCCTTTCTTGTGATGTAGCTTACGATCAGTGCGCTCTGACAAAACCGTGTGACCCCAACCGTGGAATTTGTAACATGACGGGAGACTCATTCACCTGTTCATGCAAGGATGGATACGAATTAGGACCCGGATATACATGCGTAGGTGAGTCGTCTTCTAAAGCTATCAGATGTATTACTTATAGATATATATTATATACTTATATATGCATATTTATAATATAGATGTCTAAATAATAGAAGAGGAGGATTACATTACCTACGCATGAACTTCCGTTGTGTTATGACTACTTTATGAAATATGAACGAACGAACGACAATGTTTTATTGTAACCATATCCAAACTCAAACTCATCAAAAGTGTAGGCCTACACATAGTATTTCGTTGCTCAGTTGGGTTAAAAGGCCTACCTCTGGCTAACAGAATCACCCACTAACGTATATTGCTATATAAATCGCTGGGAGAACTGACATGTTACTCAAATGTACAGCGAACAAAATACTATGTGAAGTAACATTGGGAAAATATTCAAGTAACAACATCTAACTAATGGTTATTAATCTTAACTAATCTTAACAAACTCTAATAAACATAACTTAAATAATCAGTCTGCGAGAGGTGGACGATAATAGGCTTACTCAAATCAATTGAATGGGCAATTCAGTAAAAAATTCTCATCGTATTTTTTATAATTGCCGAGTTGCAGCATTTTGGATATCATGAATGATATCATTCCAAATCTTTGGTCCAGTGCATCTTATTGCAAATTTACGAGTGTTGGTGCAAGTAAGCCTATAAATATAAAAAGGGAGGGAGAGACAAAGAAGGAGGCAGAGGTTGAAATGGGGAGCAGCACACCCTCCCGGGTTTTGCTCTAGTACTTGAACGAACAGAGCAGCTAGGCGATCGGGGACTTGATTTGATATTGCACCGGTGTATAAGCTGGTCTGCCTGACGTGGCTTTGTTGGCCCTGAGAAATGTATACAATTTACGTTATTTACTAGAAGGGACTTAATCGGTCACATTCTCGATATATTCTTCTAACGTTCTGCTTGGTTGTTTAAAGATCGCAACGGAGGCTGGAGCGCTTGGTCTCCATGGACTCAGTGTAGCGTCACCTGTAACGAAGGTGTCACGCAGCGTACCAGACTCTGTAACAACCCAGCGCCAGATGGAGCTGGAGCTCTATGCGGAGGAAATTCAGTGGAAAGGCAAACTTGCAATACTCAGCAGTGCAGCTGTAAGTGCTGTCAGCAGCTAATGGACCATGAGTACTCTGTCACTATATACATGTATGCCACTAATCACGATGCATATGCATACTTATATATACATATGTATGTGTATATATATAGAATAAACTATAGTTCCATTGCAGCTGTTGAACTTTTAATAGTTTGAAAATGTGTGACTATCGGTTATAGAATTCAGAAAAATGCTAGAATTTTGGCCTAATGCAAAATTAGTAGATATCCATCAAAATTCGTTGGAATATAAATCACAAGATAGGGCTTACTGTTAGATAAGCTTCAACACAATTAAATAAGAGGCACGCCTCTGAATTAGTTCTCTAGCTACTTATTGAATAGGTTATAATGGTAATGTCTCTAATAACTCCTCAACCAGTGTGTACTTTGTTGGTGAGATGCTGATCTCTTGGGACCTTATTTGCTTCGCATTTAGTACATTAATGATTTCTAGCCTGTGACAGCCTTAAAAAAATCGAGCTTGCTGATGACACAATATTTTGCCAACGGTATTGGCATTTGCTGTAGCCACGCACCGTATTTAATCAATTTCACCTGGTGATATCTGGCACCGAACGTAGTCAAACTCACCTAGGCCTATATATAGGCCTACATGTACATATATACATGTATCCTACCTTCGCACAACTTCACAGGCCCGAAATTCGGTGCATGGCCAATTTAAAGTCTATACCCGTACCTCTACCTGTCCTTGGACATCATGTGGGCCTGTGAAGCAATGGTGGCTTATTTCATAGATTTTAATGCCCGCACACACCTTCTCGGGGGCCTCAAAAAGCCTCATTCAAGCGGGGAAGAATGATGAAGGATCGCACCAGATAAATTCAGTGAAAATTAGCAGTTATGGCCCCATACCGTCGCTGTGGAAAAGGCGTAGGCCCTACATTTAGACTCGCGGTTTACTTTTACAGTTATCAATAAAGCAATTGTTTGACTAAACGGCTCCTAAAGACTCAAAAATTGACTACTTCGACCTAAATAACCAGACCATTACTGATCCGCAATCTATAGTTGATAACTTTAATGCATACTTCACTAGCATTGCAAGTGATCTAGATCAAAATATCCCTACCTCCTCTACAACGTCTGACCAATTTCTTCCACCATCCCAGTTGGGTTCTATGGGACTGATTATGACCTCTTCGTCTGAGATCATGGATATAAGTCGGGACCTTAAAAAAACCCACACTAAAGGTTGCGATGGTATATCCATACATTGCCACTCCCAACATTGACCTTATTACCCCTATTTTGACCGATGTCATCAACTGTTCTTTAAGGAATGGCAAGGTACCAAATCAAGCAAAAATTGCAATAGTAATTCCGGTTTTTAAAAAGGGTAGTAAAGAAAACATAACTAATTATCGACCAATTTCAATATTGCCCTATTTTGCTAAGTACCTTGACAAAATTATGCATGTAAGATTAAGCTCCTATATCAATTCCTTACAAATCTTACACCAAACTCAACATGGTTTCCGAGCCGAACACTTCCCTTTTATGGCCCTACTGGGTATTGAAGAATTACTTTCTAAAGCTATTGATAGCAAGGAATACACTGTGGAGGTCCTACTGGATTTGGCCAAAGCATTCGACACAGTAAACCATACTATACTGTTAAAAAAGGTTGAACACTATGGCATAAGGGGTACCCCGTTGAGGTGGTTTGAGAGCTATTTCCAAAATAGATCTCAGAGAGTCTTTTGTAATGGACACACCGCTGATTTATTGTTAACCAGTTATAGAGTACCCCAGGGATCTAACCTTGGACCACTGTTGTTCTTGCTTTATATTAACGACCTTGCTTCAATTTCCAACACCATTTATATGATATTAATTGCTGATGATACAAATTTTTTTTATTCCCATGCTTCCTACCAGACGCTAATAGACACTCTAAATTTGGAACTCGATAAAGTTGCTGATTGGTTCGTAGCAAATAAGCTTACTCTTAACGTTGAAAAAACCAATTACATATTATTCCAATCACACAAGAAGGCCAAGCCATCTAGCTTAAACATTTATATAAATGGCACCCCTATGAACCAAGTTGAAAATGCACGATTTTTGGACGTATACGTAACATGGAAGTCCCATATAAACTATATTTGTAACAAAATATCAAAAACCATCGGTATTCCTACCAAGTGTGCCTACAAGCTCCCAATTAATATAAGAAAGCAACTGTATTTACCATGGTATATCCATATATGACTTTTTGTAATTTGATTTGGGCTTCCAATTACGAATCCAGACTTAACAGAAAAATTGTGTTACAAAAGAAGACGGTTAGATTTATCAGTGGACTTCCCAGAAATTCTCACACTGCCCCTATCTTTCGTGACCTTAATCTGCTTAATATTTTCCAGATTAGGAATTTACAGATAGGCATTTTGGTTTATCGATTTACCAATCATCTTTTACCTAGAACATTTCAATATTATTTCTCACTAGGCTCTGAGATCCATTCCCACGTTACTAGATGTTCCTCCGGCTATCGAGTTTTGGCTTCTAGAACTAATACACGAAAATTCTCTATTAAGTCACTGGCCCGCTTGTTTGGAATGCTCTTCCTGCTGCAGTTAGAAACTCTCCTAGTTATAATTCGTTTAAGAACGCTCTTAAACTCTTCCTCTTTAGATCATCTTTTCTGAGCAGGGCACTGAGTCTATGATTCCAAATCCACTTATTCCAATAAAAAGACGTTTATCAATTAAATATGAGATTATCAACACATATTATCTGGTTTTATTTTCTCGCATTTGTAACAGTTTGTCACATTGTTTCTGACGTATTACTAAAAATATGGTGATGAGGATTGAGAGAGGGACAGGAACTCTTTAGTTTAAGATTAGTTATGGTTTCATTTATCTTCTTTTTCAATCCTGTTTATTGTGTTTTAATAATTTTATTGTTTCATCTGTAATCATTGTCAAATTCAAGGGTTTTTTGCATTCAATGTACCACCTGACAAACAGATTGAGTAATTCGGTTATTTTTTAAAAAGTATTTTGCTATATTCTTATTCTAGTACCAATATTCTAGTATCTCAACTCGCCATTTTCGTAGTTTTGTTGTACATGAAAATTAGGGGTTCCTTTTAGCGGGGTTTAATCCCCTTTGGAACTCCTGTTGACCATCTTTATTTTCAATTGTATAATTTTATTGTTGGCTTCCATTGAACTAATTTATATTTATTTGACAATGTAATTCTGTGTGCTAATCTTTTGTATATGTGGCACGATGGTTTCAATAAATTTGATTTGATTTGATTGATTGATTTATCGACAGTGAACGAAGTCGAACTGAACTATGGAACACTTGTCGATATCTTTGGTCTTACATTTGATCAGGTCAGATATAATGGAATCCACATTCTGGTTACCTATTTAACCTCTGTGTAGCTGATGTAATCGAACATTTATATACGCCTCTGGTAGATATCTACTCAGAGCTAGCCTATTATGATGTCAATTAATGTCATTACTAACGGAGGTGTTACAACAGTTAGCAAAACAATGCACAGTAAGCTGAAAGAGTCGCCGATATGGTAGGCCCAGTGTGTCTACGTACAAAAATGTAGGCCCATCAATGATGTTTACAGATTTTTATAACTTGCAACTCGACGTTATAGGTTGATCGAAACAAGCTACAAGCTGCTGTCGACAATAATTATGTCATCTAGCCTAGAGTTTATTTAGTGAACTGATCATGCTCTATTTTGTGAAGAAAAAGAAAACAATACTAATGATATGCTTCTGTTTGTGTCAGCTTACAAAAATCTACTCTTACATTGAATATATTTTCACGGATGCAACAAATGCGTTCTGTAATGCGAATCGGAACAACGTCCAGAGCTGCTGTGGATTTAATACAGATTATGAGTAAGTTAGGAATCACTATAGCTACCACACTACATAGACCGGCCAGTTATAAAGCCAGCCACAAGTTAATTTAGTGTCAAATTATGTAGAATGCAATAAAGCTGTGCGGAACAGTAATTAGGCCTACGTGTATATCTATATCATAATATGGCTATCATTAAAAGATAACATTGCATACCATTATAATAATTAACAACACTCGCTAAATTGAGAATAACTATTACAATTACGTAATCAGCGTCAACTACAATCAGCAATTAAATTTTATTGTAAATTTGATTTCAATTAATGTAGGTCTAAAATTACTGGATGCCTTCATTAAGCATGCCTTCGTTAATAAATTTTATTAACGACCGTCAGGGACATCGAAGATTACAACGCCGAGTAAAATGTTGTTGATGCTGCTGCTGCTGCTGCTGATGATGATTGCGACGACGATGATGATGATGATAACGGTGTAATGTTTAGACCAAAACCGAACACCGAGCCGATTAAGAACTACATAACAGCTAGCGGAATAAAGACGGTCGATAACTACCCGGTTGAAGTGGGAAGCAGACAATCGAGAACGCTGATAGTATTAACCGTCGATCAGTCTAATGACTTGTGCAGTGAAGCAGCGAAAACTCGGAGTCCAGACAAGAGAAGGAGAAGGAGAAGCGTCGTCTTGACTCCTGAGATGCAGGCCGTCGCTAGAGACATCATGACCGGTGTCATGGCTAGTCAAACGTAAGACTTCACTTCTGGCCTGACTGGCTTCATCGTGTCATCAGGGTGCATCGTTTTCATCTCGATTGCTGCCATGCATATTCACTTTAGGATTCCATAACCAAAAGGAGTGCCTGGAGTGCCTGTATGCAGTTCCACTTCCATTTAGAGGCATAACTTCCATGCGATCATTACAACTTTGTCATCGGTGATAGGTCTACGTTGTCTTCGCGTGTTTACTTAAGAGCTACCATGCAACGTTCGTATTGGCCCCCATAGCCAAGCTGAAAGGAAAGTTAGACATTTGCTAGAAACATTTGTCACCAGTGCAACTATAATAATATAATTTACTACATTAATTGCTGTTAATTGCTTCTCAGCTTCACCGATGATCAGAAAATCATTGCAGACGTACTGAGACAATCCTTCAACGAACCAGTGAATGTGACGATTTCAAACAGCGGACCAGTGACTCAAGTCCCTTCCTATCTGACTGTAGGTATCTGATGGGGAACAGTTAAACTTAACATTATGCGCTAGCATGAAAGTTGACCCAACATTCTTTATTAAATCTGCAGAGTTACAATTTTGTTATAATATCGGACATCAGGTCACAAGTCTAATAACCCTGCCAGTATGCCAACGCGGACCCATATTACGAGCCCATATGGGACTCCTACGGTGCCCACATGGGACTCATAATAGAGTCCATAATTTATAGGGATCCTATGTAATGCACCTAAAAAATGCTGGCAGGGAAGATAACCCTATTGCTTGCGTTAAAACTTTATTACAACGCTAATTTCATATAATACAATGATGATGGCATTTTGTTGCCAGGCAAGTTCGTCTAGTCCCACGTCTAACAAACTGGAAACGTGGGCTATCCTTCTGATTGTCGTCCCCGTTCTTGTCGTCTTAGTACTTGTCGCAGTCGTCATTTACGCCCTCGTCTGCAGAAAGTAAGATCACTTTCCAGTTTAAAATTTTGGTCCTGTATGAATTATGTTATCGATATTGAAACGTCTCAGATGCGACTATGCATGCGTTTTCCGGCATGAGTAAGCTTATGTGAAATAATGAGATGGTGAAGGCCATAGGGAAAAAATTGGATTAGGGGGATAGATGGTCTGAAGAAAATTTGAATTCCAGAACGTGGCTGCTTAAAATAATGATGAACAGTGGAAAACACTTTTAGGCCTATAAATTGAGAATATTTATTAAATATTAATGAACTTTCGGGGAGGGATAGATGAGCAGCTGCACTTGAAATTTCGGAGGGGACCATCGCCTCCTGCCCCCAGTCACCGCCCCTGGGGAAGGCTGGTGCCATCTAGCAAAAGATATAAAAATGATGTGAATGAAGATTATTTGGAATAGGTAAAATCCTGGAGTAAATCATTAATGTCCAAACCACGAAAGTTTTCGGTAATTATTGGCAATACATTGCCTTTAGGTAAAACGGAACAACCGAAGACTATTGAGAAGTAACTTTCGCCAGAATAGCTTGAGATTACTATTGAAAAGGCCTATACAGCTGTGTTTGATAGTAATACCCTAGCTCCTCCTTCCATAGTTCAGCAGAGGTACACAACCGACAATACGACAGCAATGGCGCTGGTCAATCATACGTAATTTGTATTTGTAATCGTAATCTCCACATTTCTAAAGCGCCACTTGAAAGTCAAGCGCAGGGCACCAGCTTAATCACGAGCGCTGATTGAAGAATTATTTGTTCGAGATCGATACACTGTGATCGCCTGCATGGTAGCAAGAACCCGTACTGCAGCAATTATAATACATATGCATAATATTAAGTAATCGATATTATATAAATCATAATATTCAATTATAATTCGAAATGATCTACACAGGAAGAAGTCGTGGGTCCCTCCAAGTGATGACTCTTCGCCTATAGTGACGAGGCCATCCACAGCACAGTCTATAGTGGTCCAGGAAAAGGACGCCAGTCAACAGCAGGACACAACCCAGCTGCTGCTGAAAGATTCCAATCCATTAGCTTCGGTGAAGGATAGTTCCGGAAATAAATTGACAGAAACAGCTGAGACCTCTTTAAGCGGACCGACCAGCATTGGCCAGACACTGTCAGAGAAGATAAGTAAACCAATCGAAAAGCTGTCGAATTCGGTGCAAACAGCAAAATCGACAGAAACAGCTGCTGAGACCTCTTTAAGTGGAACGACCAGAATTGGCCAATCACTCTCTGAGAACATCGGTAAACCAATCGAAAAGCTGTCGAATTCGGTGCAGGCAGCGAAACTAGAAATCTCCAACAGTGTAAAGAAGATTACTGGGTAAGTACAAGAATTTACCTATTCCTGAAGATTACATTTAGGCCTACGCATAGTCCCACATAGTTTTCCATACCACATATAAATTCAAACAGCGTAGGCCTACTATAATATTATTGGCTAGGCCTACGTACATTACCTATATACTGCAGGCCCTGTGTTTATCAGTTGATTTTTTACGCCTACCCTCATGTATATGCATGTATTGGCTATGAACATATAAATGCTGTTGAAAGGTGCAATCGTATAGCTGTAGGGCCTATGTGAAACAAGGGTAAAGATATTGTATTGTATTGAATTTAAGTATTTATAAAGCACTTCAAATTGTAGTAGGGTGAACCGTTCAGAAGCCCTGCCAGTGCGCAAGGCCCCGCGATAAGGAGTAGGTCTGTAGAAAAGCAAAGGAGGATGGGACTGAGAGACTGCCAGATAGAATTTTATAGCGAACAGACGGAGAAAGAGCATTCCACAGAGAAGAATCAATCGAAGCAAAAGATCGAAACTGAGCCACAGAGGTCAAGTCTAATGAACGAGCGAAGTGGACACAGGACGAAAGCTGACTGAGGACGAGGCATTACGTAATATATAATTCATGAGCAGATTTGAGATCTGTTCGTGTGGCCGTACGTTCGTCATCTCACAGTGATCAGAGGTTGTAACTGCTCGTAGGCAGTCACATATTGGCGCTCCAATATTGGCTCCGCTCTGTCGACGCAATTTGGCTCAGAGACTTTGATCGCCATATCTGTCTGATGTCAACGGGAATCTCTTGGTTGGTTTCACGTGTGTGCATGGGCCAGCCAATGATGACTCTTCCAGCTTAGTGTACAATGTTTTGCTGAGACGCAATATTTTTCTTCTCATGATTGCTGGGCCAGAGACACAGAAACTCTCGAATACGTCTCTCTAAGTGGAGATTTCTCGTAATGAATGTTTGCTTGTGTTAGTTAATTTGTAAGATTGGTTATTGTTATCTATCCTATTTTTTGATGTTTTATCAATGTCTCCCTAACCCACATAGGCTATCTATAGCATGTTTCAATTATTCCGCTCAAAGATTGTGTTAAGATTTTTGATGCCACACTTTTAATTGTGGTCGTCCTAGATAACTAATCTAGATGTTTTGTTCAATTGCTGTGATTATAGAACCGAACTGACAAATGTTCGAAGTCTGACGCCCGTTGAATCGTGAAAGCTCCGTCAAGTTTGATGGTCATTGTTACTTTCAACCAGCATAAAAGTAAACCGTTGTAACTGTTGTTCGGATCTAAATTGTAGAGATTGATCGACAATAATATCGCATTTATTAATTAAAGAGGAATAAATTTAAGTTAGTATGGTATTGTGTTGTATGTGAACATTTTATAAAGTGCCTCTTACAGAGTTCACTACTCAGAGGCGCTCTCAACGTGGGAGCCCTCAGCAAGTAAAAACGTCTTTCAGGCAGCAGACAGATATGGAAGAGGCCTGCTAGCAGAGGGGCACCGGCCCCCCAGTTTCAAAACTGGAGGGGGGGCAAAGCGCCCCGTTTTAGTGCCCAGTACCCCCATGCGCCCCCCAAATCGGTCCTTTTTATGTTTTGTTTCTCCAATGGCTTTTTAAGTTGACTTTTGTTACGATAACTTGTGCCTCCCATTTTTCCAATTTCTGGGGGGGGGGGGGAAACTAAAAAAGTGGGGGCAATATTTTTAAAATTATAACCCCCGCTTTTCAAAAACTTGTTACACCTCTGCCTGCCAGTATCCTGTTTAGAACGGGTCGAGAATAGAAAACCTGATCATTCCAAGAAGAATGACCCACAGTGGCGAAAGCATGGTGTTGTCTATTTGTCCCAAACCATTCCTTACATGACCGACAAAGAGATGAGGTCGATCTGCAGATAGCAGGAGACGGACAGAGAGATAGCAGCTGTGGGTTAACACATTCAATTACAGAGGTGCTTAAAAGTCGATCCGGCTGGGCTCTGGAAACCAAAAGGAAATCTTGTATCGATTTAGAAAACAGAAACAAACTGTAGTGATGTAATTCAGTCTATCAATAATTGTGAACCAAGCAATTTCTCTATATTTTTCTTGTTTATTTCAAGACCTTTCTGCAAATACACACACAGAACATTATGGAACTGTCTGAAACGTCTCTATTAAACTGAGATACAGACTTCAAGATTATACTGCTGTGAACAAAAATAGAATAATTATACGGTTATGAATAGAAAGACAGCAAAGTTAACTTCACAATCCCACATGCATGAAGCAAGTGATTATTCATTGCAAGATACTAAGACACCACAACTTAGTAACTATGACTCCAAAGGAACAAAGTCATTGCAATGCCATAACACACGTTTGACGGTCCAAGCCAACCACAATGTTGCAACCCATAGACTGTTCAGTACTAAGACGGCTTTAACTGGCTTTTGTTTGAAATGGCATGAAAGATTGAAATTCTTCAACACTCACTGAAAATGACCAAAAGTAATGATATACAGCCAATGAGCTCTGCAGAACAGGCATAACTACTGCAAAAAACTATAATCAAGCAATGGATGGTTGCAGAGAAGCCTCCATTCAAAGATAAAGTTGCACGTTTACCAATAAGAATATTAGCCACAACATACGTAACAACAATAGCCAAAAATAATTGCCTCGCACGCAATAGTACAATCACATACAAATACTAGTATAAATTAAGCCCAAGCTTGATGGAGCTGCAGGATAAATACCATTGTCTGGAAAACAACAAGCACAACTGTATGAAACCAAAACCTGGGCCTAATCGGTACTAGAATGAAAGTCATCTAAAAGAATAAATTTTCTGGTTTAAACGTGGTTGAGCCATCACACTGGAATGGATTCTAAGGTTTTGTTTTGTCTGGCTAAAATGCAACTCAAAATAAAAACCAGAAAACACAAAGAATGAACAAAAGGAACAACAGATCGCGTTGCTTCAGATCACGTACTCTGTAAGAGACTTTTCTCTGGTGTTTAAAATTAGATCTGCATTCTCAAGACACTTTGGCTTTTCACTGGTGCAAAACATATTCAAATTAGATCTGTATTCCCAAGACAAGTGTACAGACAATTAGCAAGACACTTTGGCTTTTCACGGGTGCAAAGCATAATCACATTAGATCTGTGTTCAAGTACATGCAGAAAATAAGTAAGACACTTTACTGTGACTTGCAGTTCTAAAACTCTCTAATAAATATTAGTTAAGCAAACACTCAATTGAATAAAATATAATGTGAAAGTCATGGTTATCACAAGAATTCAATAAAACTGTACAAAAAGTTCTCTTTTCTTCATCCGATAAAATATGAACTCCAGGATTATCCAAATATATCTTTGAGCATCAAATAGCAATTCCTTTTAATTTCTTAATGTATTTGCAGGTTATGAAATTTACTAGATTATTCAAAATTACTGGGGTTCAGATGAGGCAATAAAAAATATGGTTAGAATATTTCAGTTCTTAAAAACACAACTATTGTCACAGCCCTATTCAGGAACATACAAATAAATATCACATCTATGATATAGTTAGAGATTTTATCAATGTTGAGAAAAACCTTCACCAGTAACAATTACCGGAAATTTTCCAAAGACAAATCATTCTAAGCACTTTAGTACAAGAGCTACATGAAGGCACTTCCAACAAGACCAAATCAACATCACATATGAGAATACATCATCATATCTGTAGCTTACAATATATCCATTACCATTATCAATAATTCCAATACTATTATCAATACTGCTAAAAGTCAACGCTCTTATTTATAGCTGATGCAAAAGCGCAGCGAAATCCAAATTAAAAGCTTAGAATGCATCAAAAACATCCTTAAAACATTACAACAGAGTCAACGCACATGGAAAATAATCTGAGTAAAAGCATTTGCAACGTTATAAACGGCAGGAATGAAGTCCATCCATCCGTCCAGAGAAGGAAGGAAAAGGCAAAATACGATGCAAAGAAAGCAAATCACAAACTGTGATTTCTGTCACACATTGACAAGAAGTCATTCCAACGGTCCATATTTACAAAATAGAAACAAAAGCACCGAGCCCATTCACTAATTCCACTGTGCACGGATTCAACCGCATGCACCAAAGTCGAAAGAAATGCGGCATGAAAATATGTCACAACGTAGACAATTTAGTCACTGTTTTCATCATACTAAGTTCTTCTTTCTAGTATGCATCAGTAACGCACGGCCTCGTCGACTCTGTTGGGTGCAAGCTTATTAATTGTGGAATATTCCCGAGCAATCAGCCTCTCGGCTTCAAGGCGTTTTAGAAGGGGTCTGTAGATATCCTGGGCTAGTGGTAGAACCATGCCCTTCTCCTGGATCTCACCTGGTAATCAACCAACAAGATTATGCTATCAAAACCCTTGTACAGAACAACATAATCTTAGATTTAAAATGACACAAATATGTCATACATATAAAACATTCTGCATTAAATAATTGACCACATGATTGTTCATTTAACCCTATCTGTTCACTCCACATGTCACAATGTAACATGTCACATAATCATACACGTAAGACACTGTACCATAGTGTATAGTCAAATGTTCAGTGGCTAGATCAGAAAGAAAATAGAATTATTATTTAGAATTAATTCATTTGAATAATGCAAAGGTAATCAATTGCTCATGGAGGACACTTCTTTACCCAATAATAGCCTTCATAGGTCATATTTGGTGTTACGCAAAATGTAAACTCAATCACCAAACAGGATCCCCTATGAGTTATATGGCCTGACAAGTCGACAATTTCACGTGTGAAGAAATGCAATTGTAATTATGATCATTTATAGACTATAGACCACTGTTGGTAGCATGCTACTTCTATGGTGCTTTATAACATTGTGCATAAATTAACTGCCTAATGCTCGAGATGTTACAACTGTCTTAAACAGATCATCATACGAGATTCGCTATTTCAGATCATGTTCAAAAAAGCCAGGTTGGGTTACTTTTGGTGTAGGTCAGAGTCAGAGTTGTGCAAAGGTCGAATGCTGTTGATATGGCAACGGTTGTCATACAAAACAAGTGATGCAGGATCAGATGTGGAGTTGGGACAGTTTTAAATGTAATGTAACGTAATAGAATACTTATATAGCACTTGCACGACAGCCGCTCAGAGGTGTGTGAACACAGCTAATAGTCAAATGGAAAAAGGTGTGTCTTACAGATGCTGGCTTCATCCAGTGAAAAGCATTGAAGGAGAGAACAGATGGAGGAGAGTTGACGTCAACAAGCGAAAATGAAGGGTCAGCCAACTAGTTCTGTGGCACAAGCAAAAGGCACAAGACTCAGTCTGCCACACAAGAAATATTGTTGACCACATGACAAATAGTTCACAACAAGTTAAAAGATTTCTAATGAAAACAAGAGAAACTAAATCATAATAACAAATACCTTCCAAAACCATCTTGGTAGCAATGGCAGTTGGGAATCCTACGGTAGCAGCCATTGCAGAATACTCGAAGGGGTTTCCGTAGATGACAAAGTCGACATGACGCGTCTCTTCCGATAGGTCTGGCCAATGTACACCGATGTCGTGTCGCATGATAAGCACGTCACGTTCTCCTTGAGCTGTCACAAAGACAAATTTAAATAACTTAAAATAAATTTAAATAAACTTTTTATTTCTTTTTCCCTCTAACATTTACGATGTAACCTTATGTGGTTTGACATGTGATTGTTCAATAAACGAAGATACTTCACTCAATTAAATTAAATAAAATATTCATTTATTCATCTAATAATAAAGCCACGATGTCACAGCAACTTAGTTTACAAAAACATTACTGCGCAATCCTTAGTCTCATATTACATTGATAAAATCATCACTGCATCAGCTAGATAAAGGACGAAAACCCATTAAAACCAGGATATTTCGTGCAAAAAGTCAAGTCGTGCTAATTAAATGGCTGTAGAAATTACTTTTTATCTCCTTCGTACAAGGTTTTCACTTACCATAAGCTAATTTTCGAGATAGGTAGAACGACAGAGTGTCCAATGGTGAACCACATTTATCAACAATGGTTTCAGAATCAAGAAGACCCAAACTGTGACAAATAAAAACATATAAAGTAAACAGATCCACACAAGCCCCTCTGATTTTGTCAACAAATTGTTTTCCTTCCTTTTTGCATCAGGTTTTGGTGCTAAGTATTATGCACTAAGACATTTCAATTGTACACATATTGTTACAAGGATACAACCATCCATTTATCACCTGGTGGTGATGAGAAAAATCATATGCATAAAGGCAATTATATCTGAAAACCAACAAACTAGATGAACAGCTAGCAGTATTTTTTACTCTGTCTAACCTTGTATAGGTAAAAAATTATTTAACAAAGTTACCTCTGAAAAACAAGTAAATACTTGTCTATTTCTGGAATTCAGTGTCACACACATACATAATAATTAGTGACAACTTAACAGCTGATTAGCCTGACTGACAATACCTTTCCAGTGTGTTAGCAAGAATTTCATCATCGGTTTGTTCACAGATGACATCCTTTAATGTATCATAAAAGATGTCTGGCTTCTTTCCCATCATTTCACAAATCAGTTCTCTCTACAAATACAGATTTATTGGGTATTACAGCAATTTTTAAAACAATCACCCTACATCCATGAAACCGGGTACTCTCTCAGATCCCTCTTGTGACAACCGTAATATACCGTGCTCTATCCACCTTACCACGAAGGGCTAAATATCATTTGGATGCTGTAGTGCCAAAATTTGCATTTTGCATATTTACATTATATAGTTATCAATAATATTGCTATGATGTTTTATCATTACTTTCTATTATTGATGTCCCATTGTGCATTTGCAAATGATCCATTAGAGATTATATATCAACTCACTTATCAAAGAATTAATTTATAAACACAACTTACATATGCAGAAGCAAGTTACACTATAGAAGTAATTTAGTAGCACTACATAAGAGAATCAGTGGATAACACAACAACAAAATGATCCCCACTTGATCACTCAATTATAAATTAACAAAATGGTGTTTTATATCTAACATAGCAATATAAAGTCGGTAAACATGTGATGTCTGTAAGCATAACCCTGTGCTGTGGACTTTGCTTGGCAGCCCACTGAGCCCAGTCTTCAATGCAATGTTATGGATTGGTAGCTTAGATGTTGCATCAGCTGTCAGCACTAGATGTGAGGAATTTCAATGTTTAGAGATTCCTTTCCAGTCTCCATGTTTGTTTAAGAAACTCAGCATTAGCAACTTTTCCAGTTCTCTGTGCACCTCATTTGATAACAAGTGTTCCTAACAAACTCAGCATCATTTAGACTTGCAGAGTGAATCTTAAAGAGACACTTAGCAGGCCACTGCAGTCTTCAAAGGTTTGTAATAATTTTCTTCGCATATTCAAACCCAGTCAGTCGAAAGCTCTGTTGGCCAATATGTAATCGCTAGCAGCTCAGTACATCCCTCTTTCTTTCAATGTTAGAGCTTTCACAGAAGCATGAATACATACCCAAGATATTTCACGACCAGATGGATGAAGCAGAGGATGTGGATTTGGATCAATCAGCCCCAATTTGTGCAATCCCAGAGCAGCTTGAGCAAATCCCTAAAAAACAGCATATAGGTGAAATTTCAGTCAAGACATTCATCCCTTGAACACTAATTGTTACCCACAAGCCAAAACCATACCTAAAGAGGATTTAAACGACCTAGCCCCATCCTTCAGATGATGCACCGCACGGCCTTTATTGTGTAACATTAATGAAAAAATTGTTAAAAAAAACAAGAATACAATATTAGTTAGTCACAAAATATTGACAAATATTGATACTGTTATTTGCGGTTCGGATTCTTGTAAAGTATACAGTGTCATTGACGTAATTTTCATAATGATTATGATAAAATAATGATAACATTACATGTGAAGTAATGAACGACAACTTACCTTGTACCGTATCGTACCACGGAGCATCGTATGAACGGACTCAATTCCATACAGCTGCTGATAGACTAGAGAGTCTCGGTTGGGATAGCCTTCTATGTTAAACCCAGGAAGAAACGTAAGTTCACGTAGTCCAGACCGCAGCAGTTCGCCGTTTCCTTCGATTTCGACCATCTAATCGGACAATAAACGAGACAATTAAACCACTCCTGGCAACAAATCAATAGAGCCTGATGGAAGTTTCATCATCATAAGTTCCTGATGGCAGCCATTTTGTGGTGATGGGTACGAATAAATTATATCCTTGGTTCTTTGTCAAGTCCACTGCTATGTTATGTCAGTCAAAGTAATGTCATGTGTAATGTAATAATTAATGTGTAAAGTAATGTGCTCATTAATAATATCCAGCATAAACTTGATTTGCCTTTGTCTCTCTATCCTTTGAACTGCCCATGTAGTGAAATTGGACGAGATTTGGTCAACTGGCATTCTCTGTCTACATATCCAAACCAAAAGAGTCTCCGTTAAAGGATGTTGTCTAGCAGAGTTATTTTGATACCTAATGATGATGTAATCGTTTCCTAATTTTTTAAAGTTTTGAAGGTAGTTCACTAAGAGTAACACGCCATATGTAAAAGTTTGCATGTCAATCTCTTTTTCAGCATAGGGCTCTGCAGTCACAAATTCCTAAATTCATTTAACACATTTTTTAGCAGATTCAAGAAAAGCCAGCCTGTAAAAGTAACTTTGACTGGCCCTCTATTCTGGAATAGATAGTCAGCCTATTGATAGCCTATTTGAAATTAGCTTTTTTGTCTTTCCATCTCAATTTCAGCCTCGAATGAAACCAACAGGCCTTACCAATCACCATGGTTTTATTTAGTAGTTACAAATGTCTCTGAGAAGTTTCTTGTCACTATATATTTGGAGAAAGTATCTTTATGCTGACCTTTATGACATCCAGAGAAGCAAATATAAAATCAGTTCAAACCAAAGCTAAGCCAATCAGGTAAGGAGACTGGTGACACACCTTTCCGTTTTCCAAGTACTTAGCACCACCGAGAATGTTGAAGAGCACGCCACGCGGACTCCAGTTAAACTTGTACCGCAGTGGATTAGCCGAGCTTTCAGGAGCTGGTATTCCACCACACCAAGACACAAACGACACCACCTGGCAATGCCACAAAACTCTATGACCAACTCTACTTGTGGATCGTTAGTAGTATTTATAATTAACAGGACAACTTAGCCATATATTTTAGAAGCAAATAATAAGTAAAATGAGTGTTTCTTTACAATAAATAGTAAACAAACTCATAAATATGGTTGAGCAGACATAAATACACAGACAGGGTACCAGTTCACGTAAGGTGAACAAACATTTTAGTACCACCTGCCTTAATGACCCCACCCTACCCAGAGTCGATCCTTTGCAAAGAAACCTTAAATTATGTGAGTTTATCTGAGTTTGTTTAAATTAATGCTATTTTATATAGCTATTGTAATCAAATGTAGGCGCATTTGCTGGTGGTCTAGTAAAGAATACTCTTACTTACTTTCAAAGCAACCTCCAATGAAGCTTACAGTACAGCTGACAATGGAGTCTGTACAGATACAGTACAGATACAGAGTGCCTATCAAGAGTTTTCTCGCAAGTGACACTGTAAGCCATGCTTTCATTGACTTCATCTCATCACAATATGGCATGTCATTGCACATAATGAATGGATTTCCAGCTAATCTACTATAATTATTGATATTATAAGGCATCTATCTATTTATGGTCATTTATTGTTAGACCAAAGCTAAACTCCTACTCTGATGGAGAAACTAACATCCGTCAATGTTTCTGCAAATCTTGTTACCATAAAGTCGATTACTGCAACGTATATTGAATGAAGTAATAAGCACAGAATATGCAATAGAAAACTTGATTGACTTACTTTTCCTCCATGTACTTTTACTTCATCAAAGCACTGCATGGCTAGCATGTGGTCAATCCCAGGATCAACACCAACCTCATTCACAATTGTAATACCCGCCTCCTTCGCTCTATGTTCAAACGAAAAATCTAAATTTACTACATAATTCCTCTATTTATTGCCTTAGTGATGATCAGTACACTTTTAGTACTCTCTCATCGTTAAAGCTTCGTTTACACTTGAAGTGTGAATGTTTCATTATATTCATTGTACTTTCTGCATAAGTGCATATAATCATGCTGTAAGCCAAGAATAAAGACGGTTCAATGGTTCAATATATACAAATACCTTTTCTTCATCAGTTATATTGTTTATTTGCACTAATATTGCAAACTTTTATAATTGCTAATACAATTCATTACAATATTAAATTATCAAATTACAATAATATCAAAATCACAGCAACAAATTTTATCTTTACTCAAACTATTGTTAGAAAGAAGTGCAGAAACAAGCTGGTACATCAGTTTCCGTTAATTAAATCTGCAGATAAGGTTTCTAACTTGTAAACTCTAAAATTTACTATTCTTTCTCTCAGCCGCAAGAAGAAACAGGAACACAGTAACACTAGCAACTAAGAGATTCACGTGAGCTTATCAACACCAATATACTCATAATCAGCTCCAGAGGTAGATTTCAACTGAAGGGAAAATTATCATCATCTAAAATCAACTAAACATTCTTTCAACAAAACATCAAGATGACCCACAAAGATGTCAAATTTAATTAGTTGACTATAAACTGCAATATATCTAACATTTTTAATGATGGACATCTTACAATGCTTTTGGGAGGTGCCTGAAAGGCGCTACAAAATGTTTTCTTATTTAATGGTAGGATAGCAGACAAAGAACACAACTAACGCATTGTTGAGCTCCATCATTGCAGGTGATCGGTAGCTGGCAGTGACCATGTTGCGACGGTTCTTGATGCACAGCTTAGCAACTTCCGGATGCAGATGGAAGGGTAACAGGCTAAAAAATGGAAGGGTAACAGGCTACAAAATGGAAGGGTAACAGGCTACAAAATGGAAGGGTAACAGGCTACAAAACAAGAGAACTCAAAAGAATCCATCTGAACATCAGTTATTATAAAAGCATAATAGATAAACATATTAAATCAAAAGCATAATAGATAAACATATTAAATCAAAAGCATAATAGATAAACATATTAAATCAATTCTAAGTGAAGATCCAAAGGGTCAGACAGCAAAAGTGGACAGTGTATCAAACGGAAGCATCGAGGGGAAGACAAGGAGTAGGAATAGAATTTCTGAAACGGCAGACAGCAAAAAGTAAGGTATTAGCGAGTTTGTAGATCACACAGATCACCTTTTTTGGATAAGGTTGATCTTGACATCATGCCAAATAAATGATCCATTACATTACAATAATTACAAGTCCAGACCCCAGCATCTGCGTCTACCCAAACCTGTCTCAATTTAGAAACTTGTTAGCATAAGATATCATTTGCATTAGCAATTGATTGACATACAATACAATTACAAAGACTTAAATACGAACATATACAGACCTGATGACAATGTCGTTTGCTTTAATCAACTTTTCCAAGTCCTGCAGATTGTTGACATCCAACAGTGTTGGCACTGTGTTTGGATAACGATTGGCAAGGGCATCGATTTCGTGTTTCAGATTGGCAGCTGTCAATCAATATCAATCAACAAACAATGTCTATCCTCCTGCCAAAATGTAATCTTGCTGCCCATGTATCAGGAGTTGAGGAAAGTAATCTTTCTCTAGCTACTCTAAATAGAGTTACAACTAAAGTCATATGATATCCCAGGGTCAAGCCTCAGTGTTGAACAATAAAGTTAGTCAAGCAACACATATCTACACCAGTGGTTCCCAACCTTTTTTGACTTTGGGCCACTTTTATTTAGTTGGAGGACATGAAGGGCCACAAGGTTAAAAACAATTATTATAAATTTTAACAGACTTCTAGAATAGAATCAAATTACATAGGGATAAATACATTTGATGTTACTTACGAACTTCAACAAAATATAATAATTTATAATAGAAAATAATAATTCCGTCAAATATTCATTTGCTGCACGTATATTTGATAGGTCAAGGGCCACTTTTGGCCAGCGGGCCACAGGTTGGCAATCAGCGATCTGCACCAATGGAACTTTAAAAAAACTGTAACTAGCAAATTACAGTCAGCTTTGGGACAATAATCAAAATATTAAAGTTCATAACAATTGGAGGTAAAGAAAGATAACTCACTAGCCTCTATAGGGTAACAGATATCAAGATACGTCATAATATATAAGTTAAATTAGAACATTCTTTGCGCTAGAGTAAACTATAAATTGTGCTCATCATACTCTGAAAACAAATAAACAGTTCTCATGCTAGAAACATTATATTTCCATAATACTTTGATGCAAACAAGTTCATAACACAGTTGCTGATCAAAATCAAACAAATTTGTTAAAGGTAAGTAGATGAAATCTGATTTGTTTCCCTCTACTGCTTACCAACAGTGACGCTGTATTTCGAGTCCCTGGTCAAGTATTCGACCACTGGCGCCGACACGTACCCAGCGCCAAGCAACAGCACTTTCTTCTGTGCCTCTTGCCTTGCCAATGACGCTGATCTCATCTCCCTATAGATAGTATATCAGTCAGATTCAAGTCACAACAATAACTTCATTACTGAATTATTTGTTAAGAAACCAGACGACAGTTTAGTGGTTATTGGAGATTAAAACGATTGAGGTCGAGTAATGTGAGGTAAAGTAATGTAAGATTGCGCATGAGAACAACAAGATAGGCTCAAAGAGCTTCTCATTTGAACTGACAAAGATATGACATGATTGCAAATGGACATGCGACAATTAAACTGTATGTTATATTTATTGCAACAAAAATCATGTGGACAAACGAAGAAGCACAGATGCGGTAATAGCAATCCAACAACTAAACAGCAACACCCCTTTATCTGGCAAATAGATTCTAGTCTTCCCTCTGCATCTCCAGACAACCTCTCAGACATGACACATGTCTCATGAATAAACTGGCATCCTGTACTTAGCTTTAGAATAGTGCTTTACAAATTTTGAGCGTATAATCATCATTCCAGTTAAAGGCTTTATTGGGGTTATTAATATTGCAACGAAGCCAACCCACCCATATCTAATTAATGATATTCAAAAACAGTGTCACTACTCAAATCCGAAACTCACAAAACTATTTGCAAAACTTCATATGGCATGTAGGAAAACAACTAAAGCAAATTGAAAACCATGTATACTATTACATTTTTTTTCTTCGTAGGTCTGCGATGTACTCGAAGTTAGGAGTCAAAGAACCATTGGACGTAATCACAGCCTAAAAGAAAATGAAATCTGTAAGATAAGTCAATAACATAAAACACAGAATGAAACTATCTTTTACGTCACATTCTTTGCACTTCTCAAAATGTATCAACTTTCCTAAAATTTCACTTACTTTAAAAAAAATACACTAACTATATCTAAATATTATATAAATTTACTACAGCAAGTATTCATTAACACAAAGTAATCGGGGACATGCCACATGACCAACAATTAACGATATGGATAAAGCTGAAAATTGAATATTGAGCAACATGCTAGAATTGTTGCACAGCACATTAACCAGTACTAAATATACTAAGTTAATCCCTTTGCTGGTCACAGCACAACTTTGTGCTAAGAAGAGAATGCACAAACCAGGAGTGCACAAATGAGGTGATGCTGTTCTCCGTAAAAGCATTATTCTATCATTAAATCAATGAGTACTTTGATCAAAATGTGAGGGGTTCAGTATTATCATCAGTATTATCCTATAACATGACATGAAAGGGTTAGACATAAGAAGAATAGACATAAATTACTACCCAGTCCTCCTAGATTCATGTTATGTTAAGCTGCTCAATGTAACATGTTATAGTCATGATGAGACTAAATGTACCGCTTGGCACCACCTGTCTACACATGTAAGTATATAAATGAAAATGCATACTCACATTTTTGACAACAGGCGAAGCCTTGAACTCTTCAAACGAGGTCTTTGCATCGGACATAAGCTGTTAACAAAACAACACTAGCATACAAATGTATGCATATTGAGCTTTAAACTCTACATGAAAAACACTAGTGCATAAGAGATACACACAAAGAGAACAAGAAGACAGGCTCAACCAGCTTCTCATTTGAATTGACAGAGATATGAAATGACAAACAAATGGACATGTGGCTCATGAGTGTGATTTTATTTCAGAATTTAATCAGAACTTTAATTTAAATCAGATTTAATGTCCTCTAACTCTGAGTCAATCATGCAAAGCAATTATCAGTCATCCGCTTCAATAATAAAAATATTATGATGACCATGGTTAATAAAGTTAAATGGTTCACTCATTGATAGTCAGAAAGTAACAGAACGTGCTCTAAACATTAAGTAAACGAGACTTACTATGTCCTTGATGTGTGGTAGCAAGAGACCTCCAAAGAATTCCGTTGACTCGCGTGGCAACTGCGCTGGCATGTTGTCAATGGAGCAGATCAAGACGCCATCGCCAGAGAAACTGAATTACAACATCAGTTACCAAATTAACCATATTCCATTCATCATCAACATGCCTTTGCAGACAACATAAAATGTTGCCATCGTCTTTACTACCGTTACCTGTGTATTGCCCTATTGTTGAGGTTTGACTAGACGGACCCTAGATTCTGGCATGAAACATTGATGCCAATTGCATTACTAAAGAGGCATTCTATAAATCTTCACATTAGATTACTGGGTAGATCACATTACTAATGCCTATTACCAGACAAATAATATCATCAATAACGATCATAGAAGGGAAGATGGAAGGAAACCACGGAAGAGGAGAGGAAGACCAAGACGAATGATGCTGGACTGGATGATGCCAGATGGCTACCAGAGACTCAAAGAGGAGGTGCAGAGGAGGGATCGAGGAATGGCGACGTCGAACATTTGAACCTGCTCGAAAAAGCAGAGAACAAGAAGAAGAAGAATATCGTCAATACTACCACAATTAATACCAAAAAACAGAGTTAAACGTAAGAAGAAACAACATAAATTACTTCCTAGTCCTTCTAAACTCATGTCTATCCTTCTAACCAATGTTTTCTGCTGATGATCAGATTGTAAGCACCTTGACCAAGTCCTTAACACAGTTTCTCAGCGTCACCTATTGCTGCTTCAGAGTTAGATACTGGCACTTAACAAATGCTGCCATAAAAGCTAGAAATGACCTCGATTATACACACACACTTAGTACGCTCAACTCTCCCGATATATAACCATGCTCTACATTTACTCCTCTCACTACATGACCGCATTTACCACAACTCCAGTACTTTGGTACCTTTCCCGGTCGATGTGCTGTTCCGCATCATAGAGCTGGAAGGGGTGGTTGATGGTGGTGCACTCCTTCATGAACTGGACAGAACCACCTGGATCAGCGGAGATGTCACAGATCGCAAGGAGGCGGTGAGGTAAATGAGGACAGCCAGGACTTCGTTCGAGGTGTGGAGAATCCATCGCCCGCAGGAGATTCTTGGCATCTGGAATGGTTATCAGCCGTGGGGCTCCTGGTGCCCAGTAGATGCCGTTGATAATGACCGAGGAGTATGGTGCAATCTACGAACAGCAGAGAACCAGCCTGCAATCTCAAGTATCTACTAGGAACAAGCATAGTTAATACCATACATTAAACACATGTCTCTGCCTCTATGTCTATGTCAATATCCAATCCACAGATCACCATATATACACTGAAGACAAGTTAGTCTTGTCATTACTCATTCTACATAAGTGGTATTCATTATATTTGACAAAGTCTCTGATGTGTAAGACATGACTGAAGAGCAAGCAGTTTCATAAATCTAGCATAATCCCAGTATACAAAAGACCCCATGCTTGAAAAAAGTATCTTAGATACCAATAACCAACAAAGCACCATGCCACCTCTTCGACTTGACCCCCACCCCCGTATTCAGACCAGGAACGTACAAAACAACCTGGCTATTATGAACCTTAATTGATATAGCACTAGTGATTAAGCTGGTCTTCCTGACCTGGCTTCATGTGGCACTGAGAAATGACAAACTCTTTATAAAACTCTTAACCATTACACATATAACAAACAGTAAACTAATGCTTTTGGTTTCAGTGGGCCAGAAGTACCTTCTTGCTGAAGGTTGACGCATATCGTTCTGGATGCTCTATGTATTCGTCTCTGTTAAATCCTCCATCAGATGTACGCATCAGGTTGTCTTCCATGTCGATAACGCATCCATATACCAAATTTGTATCTACACAAAAGCAATTGTGTAAAGATAAACCACTAATACATTCACATTCAATATCACTGTCTTAACCCAACGTATAGAACATGAGCATTAGAACGTCAAGAATAACTTAATATTTTTCATTCTTACACTAGAACTGCATTATAAATATTACTGCAGCTCATTACTTGAGAGATACTGTAGCAATTCCAGGAATAGTCTGCAACAAAAGTACATAACTTTCAATGATTGACAACTTTTCTCTATATTAAGTCTTAACTGGGCATTGTTCTAAAATATTTCAGGGATCACAATAGCTCCCACCTATCGGAACTTGTCATTGACTTCTCCTCTCCTTGGACTGGAATATTCTCCTTGTTCTGCAAGTACTAGATAAATCTGCCACCATTTGGCCCAACCCTCATCTCTACGTGTCACCATTCAATCTGGGTCTCTTCCTACATCTGTCTCCCTCTTGAAAACCTTTTCAACTCTCGGGTTCTCGAACTGTGAACGCTGCTAAATGACTGATGCTGTGAGTGGTGCAATATAAGTTAATAAAAACAATAAGAAAATAACAACATAAAAGGACATAACTATCGGCTGAACATACTTCCACGAGTGGCAGCTTTCGGCAGATGCTCCACGCTGACATACTCATGCGGCAAGTTTCGAAATATTTCTTGGGCTCCCTAGCAGAGACAATATGAAAAGACAGATAAAATTCTGAAGCAATTCAACTCCAGTCTCAGTAAATCGCTTACGAGAGGTTCACAGAAGTACCTGAGTGTTGACCTACACATAAGTTAAGACAGCACAAAACAAAGGAATCTCCGAGCGCCTCTGATTAGGTTGTACAGTGAGAGGCGCTTATAAATCCGTAAATAGAATCGAATAGTTTCTAATCTTTAACTGCTATGATTGCAAATGATACAAAGTGTCCACAAAGACATTGAGAGAATGCAAAAATCTATAGAATTACAATACATTAAAAGATTTTAAAAAATCATCAAGTAAAACAAAAAGGAAATGTTGAAAATGAATCCAAGTTCACCAACATATGACTGTCTCTTGCAGATGGAAATATGAGCATGTAACCTCTGCATTAGCACTAGTCATTGCATTTGCCTCTGGTTAAAGGATTTTGCCCATATCGGGATAATAGTTCATAACCATTATATGCTGACAAAACAAAAGGATGTATAATCAGGCCTCAATCCTCAGACTTTATCATTATTCGACCAGGACATCAGAATGTCTTAGTTTGACTAAGCAACAACTAGAACTCGAGTCTGTTGATGGAGAAGCTGTTTTGATTGTCAGACCTAAATGACATTTAAAACCTGACAGAACAGACACAGCTGGCAGAATATGCCAATTAAAATACAAATACATTGCAATACATTACAAAATGTATCTGGATTCTTTGGAGCATTGTATATGTTGTGTCTGAATGATCTCTTGTGTCATTTCTGGTTCAATTCAAGGCTTATACACCACACTCTGTTTGAGCAGACACTGACATTTTGGGTACAACTATTGACTTAGCGGTGTCTTGATTTTAGAGTGACATTGGTAGACACTTTGTGTCTGTAATTATAACTTCAACGATTGCATTTTAAATGAATATTATTCCATTTTATGCTAACAAAACTGATATCATTTGCCGTCAGTTGATGCCCTGTGCTCTATTATGGCAGGTGCTATAGAAGTCGTTTTAGTCATTTAGTCCTATTATGTAATGACTTACGACCTCTATTCGAAATTTACTTAGTAAAGTGCTGAACCTTGTTTACATTTTACAGTGTGATGTCCTGCTCGAGGTTTTTTAAGAGACACTTCAAAGGTCGTTGACTTCACAAAGCACCATTAAAGTTTCACAGGCAAGTTGTCTCGAGAAAACGTCATCATTTTCATTACCTTACACTTCTAAAGTCACGATTTACCTGTGAAACATTTCCAGATCCAGTGAACACAAAAGTCAGTGGTCCAATAGATTTTGGCATCAGGCCAAGGGCAATCTCATACCCAGCATCTCTTATGGCAGCTTGAGCGACGTAGCTATTGCGATAGTTATGTGCTGGACCAATGTGCTACAACAGCAAATACAAATAAACAACCGTCAGCTAGTTCTAAGCACTTAATAGCTTATTGCATGTGTCACAAATATAGAACCTACATAACAACAGATCAAACTCTTCAAGAATGTTTGGCAAATCATGTTTGTAACTGTATGGGATATACATCCTGCAATGAAATCAGGGTCAAAAGCCTCAATATAAGACTGACCCCTCATTAAAACTTGCTGCTATCACTAATAAATTACTGTGTTCGAAGTGGAACCTGGAAAATTAGTCTTCCTTGAAGCTACATACATTTCCAAGTCATCCATGTTTTTGTGAACTAGTGCTATAAAATGGATATCAAACACAGCAAATAAATGTAACAAACAGAAGAATATTTCAACCACGAACCATCACATACATGTAGACTAATGGCTTGAGCATTATTTAACCCTTCAACGACGAGCGTATACTAAAATGTAAAGGAAAACCTATGCAGCTCGTCTTAAAGGCACAAAGTGATACTATACAAGTTGTTCCGGGATTATTATTAATAGTGTTGTTATCTATAATTACACCATGATGAAGTGAGTTTTCTTACCATGAATGGTGTGTGGTGGCCAAGAGCCAGCAGTCGAAGTCCAAGGCCATGCAGAATGTTTACCATGCCAGCGACTCCCGCATACTTTCCAAATGCAACCACCCGTCGTCCATCGGCATTCACCATCTTTTCATAGTCAATCAGTCGAATGTTCTGCAACATAGTGATACAATAACAATATGCTGCATGTCCATATGATACCCATGGAGTGACAACATGCTAGAGCATTTACCGTTACATTTGCACTTGAAGTTTAAATCTTGGTCTACTCAGTAACAACCAGTTGTTGCCTAGCCCAATAGCCCACAAGGAACTGGTTACTGCTGTAATCATTGCTTTCAGCAAATTAGAGAGGACCCAAATTACCATACCATTACAAGAATGTAAAAGCAAATAGATAAGAAAATCAATGCAATAGATTAATAATTGTTTACGCATTTCAGTGATTTCTATCTACCAATGCTTGGACAAGAGTTAAAACATTAACTCTTACATTAATGTCAAACCACTAACAGGTGGTTCTTAAGTTGCAAAACATATGCTTTAGCACATTGTTTTCTCATGAATACACCCCCAAACATGGATTTACATAACAAATAAAATTGAATCTGAGACTAACAATACCTTGTCGATAAGGGAATCCAGGAGATCCATACTAGCATCCTGTGCTTTTATGGTGTGAGAGAAAAAAGCGTACGTCTTGTCAGGCAACAAAAGCTCAATAGGAACGGATTTCACACCAATTATGACCGGCGCTTCACTGATATCCTCTTTAATTATGGCACCCATATTTTCGTATTCCTGCATAAGTAAGATCCATTTATACTCATTCACTATTCTAAACTTGCAAAACTAAATGGATAATCCACAACAACAGAGAAGGCATTACTAATACAATAGTTAATCAATACTATGAAAACTAATATTGCATTGCATATAGCAAAGGCTGTCAAAAAATGTTGAACTAACGACCCGGGTACCCGTCGATCCATGTGGTCGGGTACCCAACCATTGGGATATTTTTTTAGGAGATGTAGGAATTGCGCATTTTTTACGGAATGTTGGGCAGCCGAGAATCGATTTAATTGCTCGGGCAGTCAGCCAATATGACCAACGGAATATTTCTGGCATATGTTCGGGTAAAATTGCGCATTTATACTGAATGTCGTTACCCGAGAACCAATTTCATTGCCCGGGCAGTCAGCCAATATGACCAAAGGAATATTTCTCGTATATTGTCAGATAAAATCGCGCATTTTTACGGAATTTCGGGTACCAGAAAACCAATATCATTACCTTGGTAGTCAGCCCTGGTCGGCTACCCGGGTGCTTGGTTACCCGTTGACAGCCTTACACATAGCATCAATCAACGTCATGACAAATGAAATCATGATAAAAAAAATGCAAATGCATTGAATATGTCTAGTCAAAATCCAATAAATTTTTTTAAACCATAAGTTTGGCTATCAACCAAATTAATCAAAAACACTCTGACAGCAACGGACGAATTAACCCATAGATTATATAGTGGGCAAAGATGTGAGGGACTTGATAACTCATCCTACAGTAAACACATGGACACAGAGCGATTAGGTGTAGCCAGTGCATATCCTTACATTATAAAATGCATCTGGATTCTTAAATTCTGCACAGCATCAGTTTTAAAATATGCACACAAAACACAAAGACTTTGAAAGTAGTGACTTCTAACAAAATTACTGTTGAGATACACGGACTGGAAGTTTACCATATCTAAAGGGTTAAGGGGGTGTACTGGCATCATAACCATCGTCTCTAGTTAGACTGTCTCCCTGACAGTCTAACTAGAGACAATGGTAATGATAGACTTCAGCTGGAAGCCGAATAACCATAGGATAAAGTTTTAATGGCTGAAAATGGCTCAAAATGACAGTTAAACTGAAGGGTTCATTTCCTCACGAAAGGTACACACTAAAATGTCAATATGTAAACTAAACTAAATAATGATTTCCACAAAACTATCTATGACACTAAAATTTTATGTCATGATTGCCTTCACCAGATCACACATAAAGTTTTATTCGACTAAAAATTATGATTCTCCCCATAAAAAAGCATCCATTAAAAATCAAACAGGCAACTCAAGTAAGTCTTCCTGCAATTAGTTTGAATAGTTGATCCTTGGTTAAAAGTACCTCAAGAATCTCTGTCTGCATATAGCGTTTACATACATGAGGGAAGTCATTATATGATGTGTAAGCATTCTCTAAAGCAATGCAATTAATACTGGCATTTGTGCTAATTTCTACACATGGCTTTTAACCATCAACATTTTTAATAACAAGTTAAAGTAAAAACATGGAGTTTCCGGGACCCTCTTTTATCTGGTAGATGGCACAATCATTCCATTTCCTTAAGAGATTTTTGATTACATATCACTAGTGATGTAAACTTGCCAGAGTGGAGCTCGTCAAGGAGGACTCGTTTAAGTGGTTATGCGATATTTAATTTTTGGAATTTTTGTCATTGTTTTCAATTTTAAGTTATATCCATAAATATTTGATGCATTGCATTGTCATGCAAAGCGTGACATGTGCACAAAAATTCAGCTCTGCAGGTCAACGGGAACATACTGAAAAAAGAGTTGAAAGAATCCGATGAACCGACGGTCTAACGATCCGTCCATGACAAACTTTATGCAAACTTTATAAAAGAGGGTAAAAAACTCAAAAAAGGATCTTAGACTGAATGGCACACAACTGCCCATAATCAATTATTGATATTTGTCTACTTAATTTCATGGGAAGCCGGTTCTATCAAACAAATGCAAAAATTACACTTGAGATATAGGTCACTGTGACTCACAGCACGCGATGCAAAATTTATGGCTCTGTTTATACTACTCGATAACTTAAAAATCAACGGATGAGATAAAACAGTTTCGTTTTCATTTTTTTAAGTAAGCTTAGGTATAACCACAGATTTTAAATTGCCTGTAACAAAAAAAGGATGACACAAGAACGAGTTTCTTGAACACAAAATTATGAGCTTTCATTTCTCTCACAATCCTGGTACATCAATCACTCTATTACAATTTACCCTAATATGCATCAAATTTAATCTGGCAATTACCAACATAACATGAATGAACCTTAACAGACCTATGTGGTTCAGAGGACATAAAACCTGAAGAGAATATTTGTATAATTGAGAACAAACCAGTCAAAACAAAGACCAAAATGAGGCGCTTATCTACAACACTGGGATATCTCATATTACTACCCTTTCATCATTGGCTCACCTGCATTGCAAATGCTCGTCTGTTTGATGGCTGCACCAACACCTTCACACCCTCTTTAACAAGCTGCTTGACCTGTCCTGGAGAAAGCGGGGCTCGTCTTTCCCAGACGGTGTTGTCTTCCCGACGAACGGCAAGCACTGTCTGATTTGAAGTGACTGTGGCACTGCGCCATCTTTGGTGCATCAACCATCGGCGTTGCTGACAACAGACCCTCTTCACAGCCGTCAACATTCTGTAACCTACAAAAAACATGCTCAGCACTTTAACGACAAGAGTATACTAAAATTGACTGGGAAATCAATGCAGCTCTTCATTAAGGTGATAAAAATGCTTCTCAGTTTGGATACAGGGTCACATGTCTCACCTCGGTAAAAGACAATTGGCTGGAGGCTGTGTGTGTGTGTGTGTGTGTATGCGCGAGTGTGTGAGAGAGAGAGAGAGAGAGAGAGAAAAAAGCAAGCCAGTGGCAAAACTTTTAGCTTTATAAGCATCATATGTATTTGCATTTTATGAATAATCAACTTAAGTTAAGTAAGTAATTATAACACATCACACCCATAACCACTCTCGGGGTTAAGGCTTTTTCTAGTTTCTAAAGATATCAAATTCAAACATATATGTAATATCACTTCAAAGACTTGAACATTTCTAGCAACATTGTCTCATATGAACATGACTACATGTTTTATTGCATCAAATTAGCCACTTAATGTACTGCAGCCTTCTAGAGACAGTTAAGATCTGGCAGATGAATTTGACTAAATATTCAGAGATAAATATAGCAGTAACTTACGGTCCATAACTCCAACCAGTAAGTTAAGTATTAGAAACTGTTATTCTTTGCAGCAGTGTCAAGTACTTCACTAAAACAAAAAATTTCCAACCATCAACTTCTGATCAGTGGTGAACATGCAGACTGCGATCAAAACTAGGATACATTAAGGACTATATAGCAACCGTTAAGAGCTATATAGCAACTGAAATCGAAAGGCAACCAAAATCGAAAGAGCCAAATTGATTGTCAAGTGATCTCAATCAGATGAACTTCAAAGATTAATACTCAACCCTCAAGAACTGCACTGCTTACAGCTTTGTTTCATGCAGACAACAAATAGGTTTGAAACAGAATCGACAGGTTTGACAGGTCTGTGTATATAATTTACTGGCCTGTAAAATAATTAATTTCAAAGCCATAAATTAGTCAGAGAGCAGCAGGCAACATCAAGACTGCACACTGCCTAAATTCTTAGTCAATTTTCCACTACACCCCATGTAAAAGGCATTTCTTGGTTGGCCAGCCCTTTTATCTGCTGAACTGAGTCCAGGGATTGGCTGATGCAATCTACCAGCCTTATTAAGTACCCCAAGAGTCTGAAGGGAGTAGTCTTCTGGGGCAAAGTCCAAAACAGTTTCAATGGAAATTCTTCAGTTCACCCACCCCAAAGAGGTGTCACAGCGTAACGACCCAGTCTACAGTGCCTTCCACATAAATGCCTGCATATCCTTGGAGCAGTTCACCTACCAACTGAATAGGTCTATGGTCCTAAGTTATTACCTTACTCCTTGTGGAATGTGACCAACAGAGCCACCTATAGAAGCCTCTGCTGATGACCATAGTAGGGCCTATACAAGTAAAAGGTATCTCCAACTGCACTTACTGACTAAATATCTTTCACCATGTGCAAAATTGCAGCATACATTTGCAAATTGTCTTACGAGGAACGTTTTCTATCTGTTAAGATACGTAGATAGTCATAGGTACAGCACTTTTCTAGGGCGACTAAAATGCACTAGGCACTACATTAAGTGCTGTTAAACATACTTTAACATACATGCATGCATCCAGACATATACACAACCGAATACATTATACAGTACCTAATAAATACACACAACACTCAAATTATTAACAAAGGATCATTATTTATCTTAGTTTTTGTTAACCAATATGCCTGTGTAAGGTCCTATAATGAACTCCCTTCCCACCCACTCGATAATTGTTTATGATGTTATTGTTTAGCACTTTCTCTTCTCTAGCTCAGGGTCATCTTGTTCAATTGATTAAGATCACGCTGTACATATTTATATAAATGCTCAGTAAATCAAAGACTGCCCACAGATTTATAAATCACTAGACACAAGCTAGGGTGATCCCTTGCTTTAGCATAATTAATTATTTATAAAAACGTCCACCTTCATTTTAGCATAATTAATTATTTGTGGACAATGAAAGCGTCCCTTCGCCTAAGTAGCTGGATTGCTGAAAAATTACGCGAAAATGAAAATGAGATCGAAGAAAAAATTCTGTTCAATCAAAAGCTGGATTGCATGATTCACTATGGGCGAACTTGCAAAGTTCAGCACGGCAGTCTGTTCGGTAGACTGTAGTGCAGGGCTATTCAATTAGCGGCCCGCGGGCCAAATCTGGCCCGCTAAGGCCTAACAACTGGCCCGCGGACCTATGCCAAAATTTTAAAATTTTAAGGATTTTTTTTTAAATCTATGTTTTTGAATTATTATTATTATAATTATAATTATTTGAATTATATTATATATTTTGCAAATGTATCATTTAAAAAAATTTACTGGAGGGTGCTCAGCAGCCCCCCTCCCCAAACCCTCAGCAGCCCCCCTCCCCAAACCCCTCCCCAAACCCCTCCCCAAACCCTCAGCAGCCCCCCTCCCCAAACCCTCAGCAGCCCCCCTCCCCAAACCCCTCCCCAAACCCCTCCCCAAACCCTCAGCAGCCCCCCTCCCCAAACCCCTCCCCAAACCCTCAGCAGCCCCCCTCCCCAAACCCCTCCCCAAACCCTCAGCAGCCCCCCTCCCCAAACCCTCAGCAGCCCCCCTCCCCAAACCCCTCCCCAAACCCTCAGCAGCCCCCCTCCCCAAACCCTCAGCAGCCCCCCTCCCCAAACCCTCAGCAGCCCCCCTCCCCAAACCCCTCCTTGAGCCTCTGGCCCGCCACCATCTCCAGATTTCTCTAGTTTGGCCCTTGACTAAATCTAATGGAATAGCCCTGCTGTAGTGTATTCGGCATTTTAATCGAATCGTAGTGCTTGATACTGGCCAGTATCAGACTGTACAACTTGATTAAAAACCTAGGTTTTAAGAAGTCTTCTGAACCTAAAAATTCTCAAAATACACTACCGAATAGACTACCTTACTGAACTTCTTATGCAAATAAGATTACTTATTTACTTAGTACCAGAGTACCACTATCATGGCATTAGTCGCCTAATGTGAAACTGTAATAAAAAATGATAATCTGTTTCATAGGTCTTGTCAAAATCCTCAATTAATAGATCATGGACAGCTAGTCAACTCCTTTTATTAACTATTTACCAAGATAATTACATGTAGTCTCTGAAATGGAAAATACCACTATAATACCAACTTGCTCACAAATAAGGAAGGATGACAGCATAAGCCAATAAATTAGGTCGTGTACAGTCAGGAAGGCGGTTGTTGATGCCAGTAGGCAGAGTTTCACGAACTAAGGTCGCCATGATGAAGAAATCAAACAATTTAATGGACAAACAACCTCAGAATTTTATAAATCAGTAAAGAAAAACATAAATGAAAATCATGTTTATTCCACTATGCTACACGTATGTATACTCAGGTTGTGAATATCAAACCACATAAAAATTAAAACACAGGATATCACTGTTAAAAAGTGTGTTGGGGGAGGGTAATTTAGACACACACACACACACACACACACACACACACACACACACACACACACACACACACACACACACACAAACACACAAACACACACAAACACACACAAACACACACAAACACACACAAACACACACAAACACACACACACACAAACACACACAAACACACACACACACAAACACACACACACACACACAAACACACACAAACACACACAAACACACACACACACAAACACACACACACACACACAAACACACACACACACACACACAAACACACACACACACACAAACACACACACACACAAACACACACAAACACACACAAACACACACACACCATTAACTCCCCACAAAATGATATGCATCTTCAACAACATGACAATTTTTACTCTCTTATGGCTCATGTGGAGCTTAGTTCAAATTATAATTACCTGTCAAGATTTCCACAAAGTCTACAGCAGCAAAGTAACTATTAGGTGTGTAGATATAGTCAGATCCAGGAGAGGATGACGGGTCACACTGTCAGAGGACTTCAATTTTTGGTCCACTACATTCTCTTACTCAGTGTGTCAGAAAAAGAGTAGTATGGCCACGTCTAAATTCCAATGCAGAAGAATTGCAATATATCACACAGGATCTTTACCTCAGCTGAGAAATTGGGAGAACGTTCTGTAGAAATTTCATAACGCCAGAGCGTTCCCAATCGTGAGCTTTTGCTGCCCAAAGAAAACGTTGATCATTGGTTCATAGTTTAGATAGAGTATTTTCTAGTTAATTACTAATTAGTTCAAACACAATAAGCGTTACGTAACGTTCAGCTAACCCACCCAGGAAAGATGTAAGGATGCCACAAAACCATAAAGCAAAATAAAGTGGGTCAACACTTAACTCTAGAATTGTAACAAACCGGTTCAAGTAAATTTACATTCTAAAGTGAGCCATAAAGGAGTAAAATTGTTGAGCATTCGAGGATGAATACATTTATTATTAAGATGACACTCCAGTATTAGTATTCGTTGAGACTACGATACTTGCATTGCACAGACCATAGTAATGTCTTGTTCAAACTGGTCATAATTATACAGCACAGCGCATGTACTGACAGTGGTGTCGCTATAAGATTAGAGGTCAGAGGAGGCAGATTGAATAGTATGGGTGGTAGGAGAGGGGGCTACTGTATCTCCACTCTAACCCCAAGATTTTTTTAAATAACAATGTTACAATAATCATTTGCTTGTGACGATGCTGTCATAATCATGCAAAATTGGTGCTATTAAAAGCAGGAAGTCCCGGCTAAATCATACATGTAGGCCAACATACAGCAGGCTAATGCAAGTTTATGCAAGGAACATCACGCGGGAAGATCCTGCCACTGCATAATTATTACAGCATGCTATCAGAAGTCTCTGCAGTAGCGTTGTTAATGACTTAATGCCGGGTGGCTCAGGTCATATTTCAATGGAAAAAATATTTCAATAAAAAATAAAACTCAGATGAGGCACGTGCCTCAAAGGTAGCAACATTACTGGATACTGATGTAGATCCATTTATATACTGAAGGGAATGACAATGTTAAAGTGCCTGATCCTATACTGAAGTACAGTAATTGGAAGCTAGAATGTTTAGTAATTAAATTAGGATTTGATGTAACCCTCCCCATGGGGAATGACCCAACTGTTGTCAATGTATTGATGAATGCAACAGACACGGATCTATTAAACCGACAAACAGCTGTGATTATATAATTCATCAATATGAACCACTGGATCCTAACAAACAAAGTCAACTTATTGGGTTCGCTGAAGGTGACCGAGGTCAAGATGTAAAACTATCTAGACAGAGGGATAGGGGGAATCAGACTTCGGTTAGCCAATGTACTCATTTATAAGATATGCACTTGCTCAAGGACATTTGAATGACAATCACACTACACTCCAATCAAAACAAGATATTCATTTTTCAGGGCAACACAGATTCCATAATCGCATGCCAATAACCATCATTAGTACGTATGTGGTTCTCAAAACTCCAACTAAATCTCTGCAGATATCAAGTCATACTTCAACACTTAAACTCTTAAAACCGCAACTGACAGCATGTGTCACAGACAAGTTAACCACAGTGTATATGATTTCTGCAATTGACTCAGTTTTCATACAATTTTAATGATGTAAGGTACTTTAATCTGGGCAACTCGTATTTCTAGATTAAGGAAGTTTGCCTAACACAGCAAGAAACACATGATTTAATTATATTGTCTGGGGAAGTTTTTACTGGCTTGTTCCTTGCATTCATGTATTCCTAGGCCTAACGAAAATAAACAATTAAGTTAATTATAACTGCAACTAAAATATCATTAACTCTAATGAAAATTCATCATGATTTTAGCAACAAGAAATAAAAAATATACACCATGTGGGATAACATGATATTCTAATTCACATGAGGATGAGATATCGAAAACAGTCGTGGCCTTGTAGGAACAGTATCACAAGAACTAAATAGAGAGCTTCAGTTTCAACTTGCAACACGGCATGTGGTCTCAGGACTGACTTGCCTCTTTCGTTGTTCTAGTACTATAAGGTTTACAGTCATCCCATGACCTCCCCAGCTCCACCCCCTTTATAAGCTTCCCCAGTACTTTTCCATTCAGAAACAGAAAACAGAGTAATAATAACTCCAAAGGTAAGTCAGAGAGCTTGTTTACAACACCAATATTGGACAGCGTGAGGGAGACTCGGTGCCTGTGGCCTTCACAAACACGCCATTTAGTCCAGTCATACTACAAGTCTGCAACCTAGCTAACTATTGATTTATTTGAAAGAACAGATGTTTGCCAAACATCCTCCGTCTAATGTTGCTGTAGTCAGGTGCATCTCTTCTACACACACCCACACAAACACATACTGTGACATACATACATGCGAAAACAGCCACGTCCATAACAATTTGTCCCTGAAGAATTGCTATGGTATATAGAAGCTCGAGTTTCATTCAACTGAACTCTTGTTATCTAAGACTTTTTTCTAAGTAATCAGACTGGAAGAGGTTTCCTGCTTTAAGTTGAAATCAAGGTCGAACAGTCATCTTGAAATTGTTAAATTCTAAAGTTCAGTTTTTGTTTATGGTACAATGTGCAACCACTTGTAGACTCAACACCAAGTCCTGACATTTTACTTTCTTAAAATGCAAGTAAGACAATATTCCATTAATCCCAATATGTCAATCTTTAGTAAGTAATGTATGTGGCAATTCTTCAAGTCTCTATTACTTGTAATTTCCACCCAGCCAGTTGTTTGAAATCACCCCAACAGTCCCAGTGTTCCTCAGTCCCTAAACATTTCATCCTCTACTCGATCGTTACACTTTACACTGCCGCTTCTTTCTATCTAATACACTCTATACCATTACTTGATGAAAATGGAATTCTGTAAGAGAGCAAGAACATTAGTTTACAATTAACCTTTGACATTCTACTCATCCCAGCACTATCATACAGTTAGCTAACAACATTACTATAAATCATGAACTATTTATAAACATAATTATCTGTATTGGTAATTTTGCTTTATTGGCTGCCCTTGCTAAATGTTACTGCACAAGCACACCCATTGTGAAAGCAGTTCAGTTGTTATATATGACAGACCTGCTGACTGAAAACTAATGATCAAAGTGTAAGGACCTAACCTGCAGGACAAATTAACTCACCACATGACAAGACAATGCACTGGTGGCTCGATATTTTTGCAACTGGGGGAGGGGCCACAGTGATGCCAAGCCTGAAAAGGTTCTATATTTTTTGCACCATATCACGAATTAAGAGATACCAGCTGGAGCTACATAATTCATTTGACCTAATTGCCTCATGTTAAAAAAGCAAAAATTAAAACATAATCACTTTAATTAAAACTTAAAGATTAGCCCGCATCACTTAAGTCATTGTATATAATATGCATGTCATGAGTTAAAATTGTTTACAAAGGTGCACAATTAATTAAATCTGCACAACAAAGAAAACTTACAGCATCGATATACTGCACACATGTAAGTCAGACAGGTAGGCCTATGTTTTAATTTATTCTTTTCAATGTATGAAATTTTACATAGAGGCTGCTAATGTTATTGGTAAAACAACCTCTGTGTCTAGCAGTCAGTAATTTCATGAAATACTTTTAACATAGTTTGACACAATAAGCAGTGTCTATGCAGCTAGGCTCAACTTGTATGCTGTAATAAATAACTACATTGGGAATAAATGGTCTAGGACTCTAGGTCTTAAGCATTTATGTGACACAAATACACAAAAGATTGAATTTTCTCATACGGTAAAGAAGATTTTTGTTTTGACTTTAAGGATTGTATACCAATCATAACAGTGAATGGTCAGAAAGTCATCTTTGCAAAACACCATTGCATCTCATTAATTCCAAATACTATGGGAATGAAGTAAATTACAATGGACACACACACTCATTTTCAGACTCACTGAGTCACTCGAACTGCTTCACTTGATTCCACACTGAGGCTCACCCTGTGATAATTTCCTTTGGCTCCAACCCATTTCTTACGTGTAAAATAAAAAAAATCGTGTTTTTTTAAAAAAGATTTGCATGCATCACTCAAAATCAAATACAATTGATATTCACTACAATGAAACACAAATGACTAAACAGGCTGACTGCCTCAGTGAGTCAGTGACCTCAATCATACCACTCATCAAACTTGCATGAATAAACGAATATGCAATGCAATCCATTATTATGCCGATCTTCTAAATATGAGCCGATATCTTACCCATATGACTACAAGGCATAGGCTGACAATAACTAAGCATCTTATTCGTTTTCAGGTGTAAAATCTAGAATGCCTTCATCAAAACAATTAGCAATACCTTTTGCTTTGTTGACAAGACTATAAAATAGAATTGATTACCTCAATTTCATATAATCTGTTCCTAAAATACCCCATGTGTAACCAGGATTTCATTTGAGGGCAGACACTCAGTTGAATGTGAAAGGGTCTCACTGGCCCCTGCTACGACGTCACATAAACGCGACGTTGTAATATCGTGTTCACATTTCCAGTCCATCCGTTTATGAACAACACATGTTCGTAAAGGCATGTAAGACCTAATTGTCGGCATGCTCGACATAGTCAACGCTAAGTTTGAACGATAATCAAAAATCATTGGTCAAAAACAATCTACCTTCAATATGGAAAACTGTTTTCTTTGTACAATTCGCACTGAACTTAAATAAATGCTTCTCAAACTCGCGAAAGACGCTTTCGGATCGCACAAGGCTCTCTGATCAACATACCGCGACCAAATTCTGTGAAGGCGTGACTACAATAGCCAATCACAAACGAGCTTCGTTTACCTTGAACTATGAACGAGGTTCGTCCCATAATAAATTTACCCTCAGCCAATCAACAGCAAGCCTTTAGTCCACGCCCACACACGTTTCAAGGACGTAGCAAGGTCATGTTGAAACACCTTGGCTTGGAAAACATGATAGATCTTTAGCTGTTTTTGGGCCTGTTTCTAATCAAAACTGTACACTTAGCTCCCCGGACCGCTTTTAGGCATACGCATTTCATGTTTTACGTAGGATCAGGCAAATTTATGGGCCCAAGATTCCATAGATTGAGCAAGAAATAGCCTTGAAAGTTGAAACTTTCATATGAGAATATTAACACAGATTTTGCCAAAAAAAATCACGAACGATTAATTTTGAATAAACCACTAAATAACGTGAGCTCTGAAACATTTTTCAACTTGTCATTTGAACAGATCCCGCAATAACAGCCCCACAATTTGGATACATGGATCCTAAAATATAGGCTAAAATAGTAAAAACGGTACTGTTAGATCCGGTCTTCCGGATTAGAACTTAGGCATAACCAAGCGCATTGATGATTCATAGTATAGGCCTGTGCCAACAAACAAAGATCGTTATAATTTTATCCAGGCATTGGATTGGCACTGCCAGAGTACATGCACAAGCAGTGGTGGTGTTGTGATGCGTCATCACATAGGCCTCATGTCATGTACGAAGTTAACGTTTCGCAGAAAAAGTTAGAATAGAGTATAAATTTACTACTTGGCCTATGTGAGAGAATACGCACAAAGCCTGCAGGTCCATCTATTCCGTCACACACTGGGAAGTGCTCATCGTAACCGTAATAGTAGGCCTAACCTATTAATTCTACAGCATCTACAAAAACGAAATCGCTGCAACCAGCGTATTTCACAGGCGCTTAGTTGTGACATTCGCTAGGCGGCTGTGAAATCGGCTCCAAGTGCTTTACAAGCCTTCGTGGACTGATTTTTAAGGCTGACACATTTTGAAAAGTCAATGATTTACAGGCTATCACATGTTATTTTAATTGGTCTAACAGTTTAGGCGGCCTAATCACCACCGTGGCTGATATTTATAGCTGCAATTGCTGCACGCCCCGATCCTATATATATATAAATATATACATAAATATATATATAAATATATATAAAAATATATTTAAAAAAATATATATATAAATATATATATAGATATATATAATATATATATACATATATATACTGTATATTGGTTCAATAAGGAATATACTTACTTACTATAGGGCCTCCAGCTGCTACATCTGTGTAGGAAATTTTATCATCATCATCATCGTCGTCGTTATCAACAACAACATTAGCAACTAAAATGAAAATCTAGTAAACTTCAAGTGTTAGGCCTACTAAGAAATAATACTATATCTGTAAATATGACTAATATAGATAAACTGCAACTAGAATAAAACCCTATAGGGAATCACGATGCGCAAAACTTTAGGGGCCGTCCATAAATGACGTCACGCACTTAGGGGGGGGGAGGGGTCTGACATTTGTGACGATGTGTGACGAGGGGGGAGGGAGTGTGAGTAATGTGACGTCACATTAAAAAAATAATTTTTGATAAATTTATAAAAACGTCCTTTAATATTTTATAAAGCAATATCAATTTTTTCTTTTATTCACTAGATGTCAATAGCATAGGATTTCTGACAAAATTTTGGTTCTAAATTTATGTTCACTTTTGACGTTTATTATTACTCTGCCAGGAAGAGGAAATTGCAATTATTCTTTTATGCAGTCGTTCAATGTAGGCTACTATATTAAAAAACGCATTATTTTAGAATTAATAATATTATAAAACGTAAGTATTGTAATTCCTGTCACTATTACTTTGCCCGAGAACTATTCTGGCGTATCTCAAAATTTGCCATTAAATTTCGAGAAAATCAACCAGAACTTCAGAACTTTTCATCCTGCTGTGGAAAAAAACTATAAGTCGTTCTACCGCAAAGTTTCAATATTGCTATACATAATTACTACTATTAATTCTATAGGTTACTTCTTTTTATAAGAAAATAAAAGAATAAAAATTATTCTGAACATTGCATTTTTTTAGCATTAATAGACGATGAGTCTACGATTATTTTAAAATGATTTTTCATGCTAAGTTCAGCAATGTTTAAAAAAGTTAATTATTAATTTTTATGTTTTATTTGAAATTAAATGAAGTGGTTTTTTCTGGGGGGGGGGGGGGTCAGAGCATTGTGACGTCATATTTGAGGGGGGGGTCAGACTTTTTGTGACGAAGTGTGACAAGGGGGGAGGGGGGGTCAAAAATCAGCCAATTTCGCGTGACGTCATTTATGGACGGCCCCTTAATTGCTTAGTAATTTCTAACATGCTGGAATTAAGTTGGGCTATTTTGTGTATCGGAGTTTTTCTGAGGGTCTTTTTCGCTTTTCGTCATATCTAACCAGAGTCTACCCGCGGACGTTGGCCTAGATATGCATCGAGGATTGGGAGTCTATAGGCTATAGTCGCATGCGCCCGCTGCTGCCCGCATTTTATCGAGGTCAGACATGAGCGCTGCTGCCTAGCGGATCTTCGAAATGACCTATAGACAGTCGATTTACCGACCGGCAGGCGACGAGACGCAGCGGAAAGAATCACAGACAGACATATGCCTAGAGATATCAAATTAAAGCCTCATCGTCGGCTCAAGCTTGACGGAAGAGAGAAAAGAAAGAAGAAAATGAAGCGACGAATGCCTATTCGGTACTCAAGTGACTGCACGTGTAGGCCTACCTCGTGGACACGTGGTTCAATGGAGAGCCTGATACTGTCGTCTCCCACCAGTCAGAGACTCATTGGCAGTGGTCTTATATTGAGATAGCGCGCGCTATAATCAGGGTTGGGAAACTAGTGGTTTTGAAGAAAGTGTGTAGATTTTAGGGCTTTTGTTCTTCTACTTTAGATTTTAACGTAGACCATTATTCTGTAACGTAGGCCTACACACAGTCGCGCACTGGACACACCATTACGACCGAGAAATAGGCCCACGTAGGCCTATGGACCTACGTGAAAGTATCCTACACCCTTCTCCGGTATATTCCTACCACAAATCCAGTGAGCGGAGAACGTCATGGGAACGTCACAAATCACAATTCAAATAGGCTATATATTGAAATGTTGACTTTAATAAGGCTAATTCAAGCCTAAAAGTTTGACTTTTGATGATCGAATTCTGCAGCCCAGGCTATTATATACCGTCAAACATTAAATATATATATGTCGTCGCACTGGCCGGCCACGTGCAGACACTGTTAATCTACAATTCCGAGAGCCGTAGTACAAGTACACCATTCAAACAGAACGTCCTAGAATGTCCTGGACTGACAATATTTTGACGTGGACTAGTCTAAAGGGAACTGATGAGCGCAGTTACTGTAGGCTTACGTGATAGAGTGATAGACGATCCTGGGCTAGTCTCTCACGTTGATCCATTCATGTAGCCAGCCGCGCGAAGCCGTCGACGACGACGGCCTTATGACATGAGAATGATGACATGACATGACAATAATGACATGACATGAGAATGATGACATGACGTGACAATAATTCATCGCGCTTTCACGCACTGTGTTTCATGATCAATAGCGAACGATTAAATAGGTACATTCGCGACATAGGCCTAAGCATAGGATATGGGCCTAATGGGTCTATGACCAAGATTTTTATAATTATCTAACCTTAGTTTAACTTATGTAACCTGACTCACTTAGCCTCACTGACGCATTTATATCTAATTTGTTAGTAATTCTTTGTCGAGTGACGGATGACCAGCTGAACTTGAGTTGCACGATAAAATTGTGAGCATAAATAACTACACAACAGCAGTAATAAGAATGAATACTGAATGACCAAGATGCTTTCAAGTACATGTAATCTAAGCTACAGTACAAAACATCTTCAGTTCTTCAGTATGGCTTTCGTTATCAATGTGACACCCTCAAACATCTGTTCTTCTCTTGCTTATAAATTTATTATATATATACATATACACGACAACCTCTCTGAAGCGACGCAGCGTTTCTTAATAATCTGGTTCCGGCGCTCAACTTGAAAGTAGCGCTTTGACGACTGCGATTCTGATGACATAAGACAAAAAACGTCAACAAAGACGTAACCGCTGATCGTTATATTTAGACTACGATATGAATATGGTAGCTGATCAATTATTGAGATGGCGATCAAACATAGGGCCTAATCGCCGTCAGTAGACATGATGTTCAGGGTCCTTCGGGATCATGGTATCTATCGATCTGTTTAAAAGTTTAATAATGTGTCACATTGGCCGTCCACATTCTGCCGTGTTTATTTGGATTCTAGTTCTATTGCACATTGCATCAAATTGACGAAAATGTTGACGCTCAGCGCCCAGTTTCGGACAAAAGTCGGACTATGGACCTTATTAAGGTTAAACCTGATCATTGTAATGTAATCATAACGGCTAAAATCAGCTATGCTATGTTTAGGAAATAGATTGTATTATTTTACAAAGAATAATTATGTCAATAAATCCAAATAATGGTCGATATCTAGATATAAAAAAATGTTGACTAAAATGAAGACAACAATTTCAAACAACTGTCACAAACTGGTGACATTTTTTAATACAAGTTAACATTTTAAAACTATTAGAAGTACTGTTCCATGCTAATCTTAAATAAATATTGTCCTATCATAAAAATATTTTCAAAGTCTTAATATTAGTCCTAATCATTAATTAATTAATTCATTCATTCAATCATTCAGAGAACTTAATAGACCAAACGATTGTCGTATTTGCTAAGGTGCCATCTCTGCTATGTCCTCATATTGTGCTGGTTTTGCTGTATAGGATATCTATTTACAGCATAGATCTAGGTTGAAAGGATATGTGCTCGCACAACATTTTATTGATCTGTGGTGTTTATCAACATCAGATGCTAAAACTTCTTCGTCGTAATTTTAGCTAAGTAAAGTTGCCGTGATGACTCTTTTGCTTTATAAATAAACTATGACGGAGCAAGGGACAGGAGTGGGAGGAAAGGTGGCTGGAGAAGGTATTGGAAGCGGAGCTGGAAAGCTACCATCTACGACTTCCGCTGCTTATACTGGAGCAGCCTCTGCAGCTAGTGTCGCGTCGAAACCAGTGCCCATGAAATTGTTCTCGACATGGGAGGTGGAAAAATCGACGCCCAGTTGTGTTCCCAGGTAGAATTAGAATTATGATCATATCCAAATAGCGTAGGACCTACTACTTACACATAATAATAAGAGCGTAACAATAAATACTGGTGTTTTGTGTGAAGAAGATGTTGTGGATACGGGATCAACCCGAATCATCGAAACCCGAAAACGCTGAAGAGGCCAAAAATAACCGATTCCGTAAAAACACTATTGAAAAACACTGAACTGTCTCAAAACAGCACAATTCATCCATCAATCCAGCTTCTGCGTGAATTCTTTTCATCGATCCAGATTCCAGTTAGGCAGATTCTTTTTCATCAAGCTAGCTTCGTTTTCGGGGATACGGCCGAAATCATTTTGGGGGATTTGGGTTTCGGCGATTCGCTATGAACCCGTGGATACTGGTTGAAACTGAAGTAAGCGAAAATTTAAGCCTATACAAGGTCATAAGAAGATAAGCTTCTACAGTGCTTCACATCACAGTATGATACTTTGCATAGTCAATAATGTAGGCAAATAAAAGTAAATGTACTCATTTTATTATTGTGACTGTATGCCATTGATTCTACTCATATACCTAGGAATTAATGAGTGAGATGCATTTGAAAGTGCTTAACTCATTTTTCGTTCACATCAAATCGTTCTGCCTCCAAGTGGTCTTCTGGACCTAGTATGCTGCCCATGTCAATAGATGCAAAGTGGCAATAGTTAAATTTGACTCCTGTAATAACTTGTCATCATTTGTTCATACTGTACTTGTACATAATTAAACTGTGGTTCGTCAGTGCGAAAATAAACGAAAAGTATTATTATTATTAACGTAATCCAAGGTCCTTATACACGGACCATGCCAGCACTATTGTCATTTTTTTCAATGCCGTGTGATGTCTTTTTAGCAGTGAATTTAGGAGAAGTGTGGCCAGGCCTCAGAGATATATGTCAATGGAGTTTTTAATATTTGAATTTTCTGCCCAGTGTCATGCCTGAACCTACATATGACGAAACACTCCTTGCATACTTTGTGCCAATTAAGTGCTCAAATCTAAGCAACTATGGATTAAACATTTAATCATGCAGTTGATACCACTGGCGAGCTCAGCGTATGAATCCATTTGAACCAGAATTGGTTCTGGCGTCAATACCATCATTCGGGTTGCATTCTAATCACTCCAGATGATGTTTCTGGAGGGACTTGCGCCGTTTATGGCTGCAGTTTTCATCTAAATCTTCTGTCATCTTAAGGTCACCTATTTTGCCTATGTTCATTTCTCATCCCGGTCCTATTTGTGTTGTTTTCATTTTCTCATTATTTCACACCTGCATGCATGTGGATTCGATATGAATAGTTGAAATGAACACTTTCTTTTACTAATTTATATAACTTTTATATAAATGCTATTGTTTTTTGTCATGTACCCGTAGTGCGTTTGCAGACGGTATTAAGGAATATACTTACTTACTTACCAACTTACTTACTTAGGTGATAACAATGGCTGGAATTTTTAATGGCAGTTTATTTTGATATGATTGTTACTTTCAGGCAGTGTAGTCTCACGCTTTCTAGACTCGTTATTATGAAAGCTCTGGAGCATGAACTCCATTCGGTTACAATTGCAATGAAAATGCAGGTATGTGCATGGCAGTGGGTGACCAGTTGATTGAGCAAGAACAACCACTTGCCTTGTAGGCCTATTGGTGTGGCCCTCCTGTGTAAGAACCTTAAACCATTCTGTCAAATGCAATTGACTACTCTATTAATGTAAGAAACAGGAACCTAGTGTGTTGCACTTCATGAAAGATGAATAATTATATATTTTGTATTTATTTTCATTCATTCATTATGAGAATTTGTGTATATAGCGCTTCTTCAAGGTGACTACTCAGAGGCGCTCCCAACCTCAGCGTGGCCAAATAAAACAGTCTTAAGATGAGAGGGGAATGCCTGAGAGGGGACTCTAGGAAGGAAGCAAGCATCAAAGGGAGGCCATTCCTAATCAAGGGGCATACCACTGAGAATGTACGGCTCTGCTTGGTGGTGGTGCAAGCATGAGGATCACAGAGGAGGCCCTGTTCAACCGATCGGAGGGAGTGCGTACCCCGAGCACTAAGGGTGGGGCTGCAAAGTTCGATCAGGTAGGCAGGAGTGAGGCCTAGCAGGCATTGCTAGACATGCTTTGTCTTTAATAGATTTGACAATTCAGTAGAAATGAAAATGAAATTGAGTTCATTGCTATGAATGTAAATAGCTGATTGATATTTTTATTGTTTTTGACTTGTTCTTTGCTTTTCATTTCACAATAAAAAATAAAAAACTTACATATTTACATTGCAATAATTATGACTAGAACTGTAGTAATCATACTCTCGTGCAAGACTTGTTTTGTTTAAGCGTTCTATGAAGTTTCAATTTTATTTCAATTGTGTTGTTTTTCAGAGTTCTAAACTCGTTCTTCGCTCAAATGAAATTGTTCTGCCTCCCACTGGTGTAGTTGACATTGAACTGGAATTATCCTTTGCATTACTGGTATGTTTGAGTGATCCTCTTGTTACTAACATTGCCATTAGTTTTCTTGTTTTTTATATGTTGATTACATCTTTTCTGTTGTCTCTATGCCTTAATTTCATATGTTTAGGTGCTGCATTATAGGCAAGATACTTTACTGATGAATTTGTGTGCAATATTAGCACATTATGCATTGATGGCTCATATATGGGACAGATGTATGATGTGATGGGTGCCTTGCTTTACTGCTAACAGTTAAATTCGACTCCGGTAACATCTTGTCATCATCCATTCATACACTGTACTCGTCATTATACGGCGGTTTGTCAGTTTGAAATTAAAAACGAAGATAGTATATTAAAACTGTTTTAGAGTCGGTGTTTATTTAATCTAAATTTTAATTCAAACTTTACTGTCATTTACTCATGATTATAAACTTTGTAATGTACACGAAATGTGTTTGGCTTTTAGTTCAATAAAGGATATGCTTCTTACTTACTTCAAGTTTTGAACTTCTAAATTTTTAGTACCCGCACTTCTTGAAACGCGATGGCAACCTACTGCAGGTGACCCTCCAGCGCCGTAAGAAATACAAGAACCGTACCATGCTTGGTTACAAGACTCTGGCATCTGGCCACGTCAACATGTCACAAGTTCTGCAGCACCCTACTGACCTTGAGGTGCCACTCCACATGGGGACAAAGGAACATGGCAAGGCAGTGGCATTCGTCATGATGATGTCGCTGTGTAGCCAGCCGGTCGATCAGGACAATCCAAGTCACATGATGTCCACCGACGCAGGTATGTTGGCGATGAATATAAGCAGGTGCTTTCTAGAATTGTTATTATTGGTGTCCTTAGTCGGTTTGTATATCATAGGATATTGAAAGCAAAGGACAGTGAAGATATGTTGAAGTAACTAACCACCAATACAATGATATTCACCCATTCTTCTACATGGCACCGTCATGGCTGGTGTTCTGTGTGGAACGGAATCCCATTGGCACTGTGCTTGCTCCCCATGATCCATCCTTCTGATGCATTCTGCTCTTGTCTTAAAACTTCGGTTTAGTTATGGTGGAGAGTACCTCTGAGAAGTGGCTTGAAAAGGTGCTATTTAAAATTTCTGCGAAGAATTAACGAATGAATGATATAAGCCATGGGTGATAATGAGCCGACCCACAGGCCATTTCTGATTTGCCGACGATGTTTATCTGGCCTGCTGAGCCGTGGCTAAAGACTACACAATTCGAGAATTAAACTTTGAATTTTTAATTTTTGCGGTTTAATGTGATATTCATAGCTATTACTGAACATCAAAATTATGATTGTTTAAGCTTAAATGTGATTGTTTAAGCCTAATTTGACATTTTTTTTATGCTAACAAATACACCATTTTAGATTTGGTATCACAATTTTATTGGGACGTGATTCCCAGATCGTTGCCCCTATTTTGCTCAGGTGCTTTCTGCACCCACTTGCTGGAAAATTTTGCTACTAACCTGCCAATTAAAGAAGGTTTGACTCCCCTCATATAAATGGGTCACCAGCATCCTTTGAAATATTCTGGGTCATGGAATGCAGCAGAGGTAGAGCATTGCATTTATCAGAACAGATGTCTTTGCTTGAGATTTGAGATGTTCAATTGGAACTGTTAGAGGTAGAACCAACGTCTCTGTGATGAGTGCCCCAATTACAGTTATTACCCATTTTATTATTATTATTATTGCTGTCAATCAAGCATCAGTAACCAGACTTTTTTGCAGACCTTTTCAACGATCCTGATCTTAAACATGCAAAAGCACAAAAGTGTGTCAAATTAAACTTATAGCAGAGTGGAGAACTGAACTTGTATATTTAGACATGCTATTGTCCAAGTCTCTGCTGTAAACAACGTTTCAGTCATGTCAACAAATCTCATCTTTTGATTGGACGGATAGTTTTCAATATGTGATTCTTTCCTGTTGGCTACTGTTGCTATTCAAGAATGTATATTAATGTGTAGACAGATCTCCTGGTGAGGTGACGGAGGAGGAGGATGCTCGTGAGGACCAAGACGACTCCTCAAATGATGATCTGAGCGATGTTGATAACCTCGCCTGTGATGAAGAGCATCGGGTTCATATGAGGAAGAGCCATCCACTCAGCTCAGCGCTCGCTTCTCGTGTATGTATATATATATATATATATGTGTGTTTATTTTTATATATATATTTATATATATATATATATATGTGTGTGTGTTTATTTTTATATATATATTTATATATATATATATATTTATCTGAAGCATCTTCAATGATTTAGCAGCTTTTAGCAGCTATGAATTTGTCGTATGGTCTACCTAAAATAGTAGCTGATAGGTGCGAAACATGTAGAAGTAGAAGCTTGATATTTGATATCTGAATGGAAATAATCTTTTGAGAACTGTAAGGATTTGTTTTTTGAGAGTCTGACAATTTCTTTGTGCTTCAGCAAAGGAATCTTAAACAGAAGTTTGTCTCGTTACTTCGCCGCTTCAAAGTTAATGATGAGGTTAGTTTCTTTTATATTAAACTGGCTGAAGTACCCGTGTTGAACAACATTTTTTTATTATGTTTTTTCTCGGCTGCTAAAAAGTATTCTTGCACAATTTGGGAGCTTGAGTGTGTTAAAAGTTTTAGTGGAACATACATGGTTACATACAAACTTTTCTTCTTTATACTTGAATCCAATGTGAATCGGTGCTTGAATCAGAGGCAGATCGGTGCTTGAATCAGAGGCAGATCGGTGCTTGAATCAGAGGCAGATCGATGCTTGAATCAGAGACAGATCGATAGTTGAATCAGAGACAGGTCAATGCTTTGATCAAAGGCTGATAAATAGTTGAATCAGAGGCAGGTCGATAGTTAAATTAGAGGCAGGTTGATAGTTGAATTAGAGGCAGATTGATAGTTGAATCAAAGGCAGATCGATACTTGAATCGGAGGCAGGTCGATAGTTGAATCAGAGACAGGTCGATAGTTAAATCAGAGGCAGATCGATAGTTGAATTAGAGGCAGATCGATAGTTGAATTAGAGGAAAACATGCTATCGATACTTGAATCAGGGCAGATGGTGGCAGTTGGTATCAGGAAGCACTTCTGTTTGGTGAGAACACTTTTCGGGGTCATTTAATGCACATTTTTGTCTGTTGTTATTCAAACCATATGTCACAAGTTCCTTGCTGTTCAGGCATTAGAATCGGCAGTAGATGATCTTAACGGACACGACACCAACCCGAGGTTTGTCGAGGAACTGTTTGACGAGGTGGAGAACCTGAGCGATAGTGATCTAGACATAGACACAATCAGTGTTCAGTCGACTCCTAAACCGCGACTCAAGTAAGTTATTGAGGTTCCTGCAGTAAATTATTATTAACAACCGTTGTTAGCTATAATAAATTCAAGTAAAACGGTTTGAGTGAGGATTAGTTGTACAGTCGTTGGAGCGTATGCTTCATTGCTCTATAACATGTGCGAGATGGATAAATGTTAATCAAATCAGATCATGCTCTGTTATCACGTTTATCTATTTTAAATGTTCAGAACAAAGCAGTAAACTGCTTATGATGTGGTTCATTTTTCTTTTAGGCCATTTTTTACTCCTCAGACTGCAAGCCATTCAAATTTGAAACAAGAGAAGTCTCCTTCGCATGTATGTTGTGTTTTTTTTATAAGTTGTTATTTAATTTGCAAATTAGATTAATGTTTTGATTCGTTGTCGTAGTTTTTCATTGTTACACTTTTTAAGATGTGCAGCCATTTTGCTGGGCCTGTTTTTTGGTGCTTTCTTCAGCTCTTCTGCCCCAACTTTTTTTCTGACTCTTGTGTTTTCTGATTACTCTTCACTTGAGAATGAGCCTATGCAGAAGAGTTTGCAGAGAACAAGTTTCAGACTCTATCATCTGCCAGGCTACTCGCCACCATTTATCTTTTATTCATACTTTGCACAATCTCATTGAAAGGGCTTTATTGCTGAGAGGTGATCAGGGTCGTACTGAGCTATAATTGCGGATTGTGCCTGGCATCAATCTGGCGCCCCTACATTTTGAAAATAGTATTTGCGCCCTGTGCCTAACACCGCCACATTTTGAAGGTAGTGCATTTTATGGAATAATAAGTTATTCCATTCTGAAATTTGCGCCCTTTCCACATTTGCGCCCTGGGCCACGGCCACGGCCCCGCTGGCCCTCCCCTCAATACGGCCCTGGAGCTGATTAATGCTTTCTTGGACAGTCATGGTCGTTTGGCCCCCATCAGTTGTCATGAGTTTCACTGCAAGCCTTCTAGGGTTCAACAAATATGGTTGTTTGGGAATTGATGTTAATAGGTGGCTATGTCAGCATCAACTGTAAATGCTGCAGTGAATTTGTGTACTGATTGTTTCGTTATTGTAAACCCAAGAGTTAAGTGACTGCCTGTATGAACTTCCAAAGATGTATTGGTTGCTTTGGTTTCACAGTCGCTTTTAGAACATTCTCGTCATTGAAGTGTTAGAGGCCTTATGTAAGCGTTCATGTGCATATGTCCATCTGTGTAAGACTAGCAAAATAGTTTGCTTTTTTTGCAGGAGATTGATCGTGTTAGCGAAGAAAATAATTCGCGTACAAGTGATTCAGACAGCAGTCAGGTAAACCATCTGTGAATGAGGCTCTTTCCTCAATATTAAACTGTATGTGCAAGTCTTTATTCATCTCAGGTTGTTTTTGGCTTTCTTTGTTTAGGCTATGTTTATTAAAAGATAACATAAATGATTTTTCATGAATTGGCATTCAAAGAAGCATCATGTGATGCTCATGTTGCATTTCACGTATTGGTAAATTTTTTTTGATATCTGTATGGGAAACTGTTTTAATGTGCAAGCACAGGGTTATGAACTGATTTCACTTGTTAACTTTAATTTCCATAATTTTCAGATATATTCAGACTGATTTTTAATATTGTGTTGGAAGTGTAGTTCTATATGAATTCATTAATTTTTCATATGAGTTAATTAAACCTAACTTAATATTGAGTCTCCGAAATATGGTAAGTTGTTGAGCTATTAAATCTGAGGATTTACTAGCTTTGATGCAAATGTGTTTATATGTGTAGTATGTACTCCTTAGATTATTTTTATGTGATTCATTACCTTAGAAAGTTAAAATCAGTTTGGCTTTAATGATCACAGCTGCAATGTTACTTTGTCATGTAAGTGAGTAAGGAAAGAAAATTGTTTACTTTTAGTATGTGCGTTTTGCTATGTTCGTGCAGCTTAAGTTAAACCAATATAATTTTCTAGATTTCAGTTTATGATTACTTAACACAGCTTGTAGAAGATTTTCATTCATGTTTCTGTGTTAAATACTCAGGGTCTTTGGAAGAGGGTCTATATATAAATGTGGGCTACAGTTTTTAAAATTATATTCGATTTTGAATTCTTACCCAGACAGTTGTTGACATACTTTAGCAGCGACATGGAGTCCATAGCTGGCCAGCATACAGTTGTCAGTTGGCGCAGAATGTGGGTCAGGTAGGGCCCAACGAATGTAGCTTTCTGTGTAGGTTGTGTCTGCTTTTTCTTGATGTTGTTGGAAAGCATGCGATAGAGCTAATGACTGCCTCGTGATATCCATATTTATTTCTTTGGATGTTGTGATCTGTTGTTCGTGGCATGAAATTGTTTTTATCGTATGGTCTGAATAGTTGAATTTTGAAAATGTAAATGAGGTCTTCATATAGATATTGTTCCCATCACGACCAAATTTCTTTTTTTAAAGTTCTTCCTGGTTGCTCTTGTGGTTGATGTTAGTTACATGTTTGCCCATTTCAAACCATTGGCTGTGCCACAGTAAGTTGCATTGTGTTAGCTTTGCATTCCGTATTTTGCATGTATTTCCTGTTATCACTGATAGGCTTTAAGTTGCATTTTTAGTATCATTCTTATGAATAGCATGTGACGTGTTTGTCAGTTGTGCTTAGCTGTTTTAAGTTGCATTTTAGCCATGACTCATTTCAATTGCATGTTTGTGTATGTGTTGTGTGAGTATAGTCAGTTGTTACATGTTGTTGATGTGGTTCTTCAGCCGGCTGCAGCCCTTGAAGCAATTCCGAGTGATAGCGAGGAAGCCATGCATGTAGAAAACAGGGCTCTGCCCATTGAGATGAAAAAATCCAAAGCATCGCCAAAACAGGTTCATAAGCTGACCGCACGGAAAAGGAGTTCGTCAATCGGTGAAGGGAAACTTCAGAAATCCTTGCACATGGAGCGACGCTGCAGTGCGAGTGTGGCCAGCAACGAGGCATGTCTCTCCTCTGCAAATGGCTTACTCCTCTTTTCAGTCACTCTTTATTGATTCATTGGTTTCATGTTTCACTTGCTGTGATGTTGCATGCATTTTGCACTAGAATTTTCATTACCTTCTCTTGTGGTTCCTTTTGATTCCGATTTCTGCTCCTCATATTCAAGTAAGCAATACAATACAATGCAATGCAATACAATGCAATGCAATACAATACAATCAATACAATACAATATGACTGAAATTTGATAATTGCCCTTCTTACAATCAGCTCAGAAGTGCACACACGCCTTGACTGCAGTTGTAATGCAGAGCAATTGTGCGCAAAGGACTTGCTCAAGGTCTCTACACAGTGACGCCTCGGATGAGGGTCGAACCCGCTCACTCAGCACCCACTGACCGTTACTGGCCGATCGCTCTCACCGATCGGCCACCGTGCCAAACAGATACACGATAATACATGCAGCACGAATATTTTGTACTAAATTCGTATGGAAATTATTAACATAAAATAAAAACATTTCCCAAAAGTTTAACATTTTTTCGATGAACTGCATTGGTTTTAGTGCACTATCATCGTTAAATTGTTAAACAGCATTGTTAAATTGAAAAACTGTTTCAACAGTAAAAATTGTACGCACATCTCGATATTTTTTTAATCTGTTGTATGAGTTATCTGAGAGCAAATGGATTCATTTCAGTCTTCAAACTTTTTTGTAGGTCATTGCTTGCAAACATTGAGCATGAAAATGACTGCTATTGCCTAAGATGATCCTGCTCTTTGTAATCAAAGCTTGCTGTGCCGGGCCATTCATTGTGCATGCTAATTACTAATTACAGAGGAATTAGTTGAAATTGTGCTATAAAAATGTTGCATCTTGTCAAAAATAACTATGCCTGTGCTTTGCTAATGCGATATACATTGGCAACTTTTAGCTTGTACGTTCAGGGTCCATTTGATTGACTTTTTCTTTTAGTTCAGATATAGACGATGTGTGATTGGCAAAATACGTTGGTTCTGCTTCCACTTTGGCAGTGCCAGTCCCAAGCCTGGACAAAGGGATGAGGGCAACAATAATGATCGTTGTTATCACACGACTCAGTTTCAATTGAATCTGTGTTTCACAGCACTTTTTTATGTGCTTGGGGATGCTACACTATTATTATTCTTAATTTGTAACATGCACAAGGTCACACCTAAATGTGAATCTGAGGCGCAGATAGTCAATCACCAGGAGAAGATGCAATTAGATTTCCAAATCCTTGAAAGCCAAAGAGAAATAGTGAGTTTTGAGTCGCTTTTTGAAGGAAGGAAGTGAATTTGAGCTACGAAGAGAGAGTGGCAGTCGATTCAATTGCCTAGGAGCAGAGACATGAAATGCGCGAGGGCCCATAACTGTTATGCATCGTGGTTCAACTAAAAGACCTGTACTTGATGATCGTAAGCAACGAAGAGGAATGTAAGGAGTTAGTAAAGCATGAATATAGGTAGGTGTACTGGTGAAGTTGACTTTGTAGGTCAAACAAGTGAACTTAAATTTGATTCTGAATTCAACAGGGAGCCAATGCAGCTGGTGGAGTAGGGCAGAGGAGCATGTTCGTAGTGGGACACGTAGCACTACTCGAGCGAACGTATTTTGGATATGTTGAAGCCTTTTGAGTTCAGGGTCTGAGAGACCGACTAAAAGTGAATTAACATAATCGAGGCGAGAGGAGACAAGTGAGCAGACTTTAGTTTCAGACATATTGCTGTTATATAAAATCACATACATGCGTATATACCTACACACACATACATACATACATATCCACATGCAAACATAAGTACATACATATATATGTAGATGTGTCTTTGGTTACTTATCTGGTGATATATTTATCACAGAGTTGTTTATTTGGCATGCTTTTTGTTCTACTTAGCAGTGACCATCGATCCTTTAATCTATGTTCTGTTTTGTTCATTCATTCATTGCGAAAATTTATATTGCGCTCCTTCAAGGTTACTACTCAGGAGCGCTCCTGACTCAACCTCGGCTGAAAAGAAACGTCTTAAGGCTACTGTAAAATGCATCTGAATGAACCCTAGACAGTAGGCATAAGACATAACGATAATGGTAGCACGCACATTCCAGGCCATTTGGCCAACAACAGCAGTTTCTCAGATTCCATTGTATTGTATAAAAGTTGTTTTAATGCCGACTGTTGCTGATTTCACTTGCTTGCTTTTAGCCGAGACGTGCTCTTCTGGATCAATTGGTGGCCATCTTGACTTCGGAGAATGTCCTACCTGATTGCGTCGTCTTGATCAACAACCAAGACTGCCAAGGACCGGTTAATGTCGACACTCTGTGCTCTCGTTGTCACTATCATTTACAGTTTAAATGTCTGTTGCAGGCAAATGTTGTGCATATTTAGTTAATTGGACTATTGTACCACAGCGGAGCTATATAAATTAGTGAATACAATACTATACAAGCTCTGTGCACAATGAATACAGGACAGCTGCTTGTGATGATTGGTTTCATCATTTTGGTCATAGGCACCAGTGTTAACGTTGGGATCTTCTGTTTCATAGAACTGTTTCTAATTATGCCATGTTAATTAGATTGAATTGCTAATGAGGCTGTTTTCTGGAACTTGTTGATTGCCTTGTAAGTCTCACCAGATACAACTATATGGCACTTGAAGTGGAATGCGGTGATGCAACGGTATGTTCTGTGCCTTGCAACCGGAGGTTTGACTCTATCTCAAGCCGCTGCGTAGCGGCCTTGTGCAGGTTGCTTGTCCATGGTTGTCAGTGAGGAAGACAATGGGAAACCACCTCACTCATCTCATCCCCAGGTGGCATATAAACCAAAGGACCTGCCTTCAGGCAGATAACCCATCATCATCATATTATCATCACACTGTTTCCAATTTAGTTGTTACTAAATAAGTTTCCCTTTCTAACCTGCAATCTTCTGTGGCAAGCTTAAAATAAATTTTCTTTTTATGATGCTCCACTTCTTCTCCAGAATTCCAGTTCTTTGTGGTGTATACTATTGACTTTCTTAAATCTACTTGAATGTTATCTGTCGAGTTTTAATCATTTTAAATAGTACTTTTAGAAAGGTTGTTGTCCTGTTTTTCAGTTTCAAATTCTGGCACAGGCAATCCAGTCTCCTAAGCACCATACGATCTGTACGTTTACAACGTTTGATGTAAAGACTATCCTATCAGCAACAGTCAACAGAATCCAGAAATAGTAAGTTTATTAATTATTGGCAAACTGTTACAATATCATTAGCAATAGTTATCTTTTTAATGACTTTACTGACTTTTTTGGATTAAATCTTTGCTTTTATTTGTAAGTAGTTTGCTGGATGTTGTACTGATTCTTAGCTGATTAACTAGCTCTTATTAAACGACTTGTTTTTATTACTTTGACTTTTCTAAGTGGATTTAATCAACAATGAAAAATGTTTTTATTTATTTTCCTGTGAGCAGTTGCTGCAAAAAGTCTACTACCGTTCTGACAAAGATAGCGATTATTGGAAATGACGGCTATGTGAGCGCTGTGCTGAAGTCCTACATTGAGCTTATGTCTTCGAAATCACCCGAATGGTTGACATACCTAAGATTCCTGTTTGTGCCATTTGGTAATTTATCTGTTGCATTTTCAGTTAGATACGCCTGACAAAATTATGTGATATCAACTGATCAATAATTTTTTAAATGCACAACTTTTGCACTTTAAGCCATCAACTGTATTTGTCGAGTATCCTGTATTTAGCCCATGTGAACCAATGACGACTCACTCCTCGTAGTCCCACATTCACATAATTCATCGGAGTCCCGCATTGTGTCATGATGATTTATGTTGTTGTACTTGATCCAGATATCCTTGTATATTTAATCTGGTGATCCTCGTATGTTTGATTCAGATATCCTTGTATTTTGATCTGGATATCCTTGTATTTTGATCTGGATATCCTTGTATTTTGATCCGGATATCCTTGTATTTTGATCTGGATATCCTTGTATTTTGATCTGGATATCCTTGTATTTTGATCTGGATATCCTTGTATTTTGATCCGGATATCCTTGTATTTTGATCTGGGTATCCTTGTATGTTTTATGCAGATGCTTCTTTTTTTTGATTCTGGTTTTCATAGTTTTATTTGATTGTTAACAGGAAACAGTTTGATTTCAAAGACGTTATCTGCGTTAGATGTGAGATATGGTTTGCTGTTCAATGATGCGTTCTGGAAAGACAATATCTCTGAGAAATCAGATTTGGCCAGTCACGGCAACCAACCCACAACAGGTTAATTCGTCCTCTCATTTTTATTGCCAGGTAATTTGCTGCCTAAATCTAGTCACCAGAAATTTCTCGGTGTTTTTAATTCTGAATCATAATATGGTTTCAGTTTCAGTCAAAATTTCAGAAAAATTTGTGAAGTAGTGGATCTTTAAAGAAATAAAGTTAGACACTAAATTTCCTGGAAAACCAAAATTATTTCAATCCTAGATTTCTACAGTTCGTTTGCAATTGCTTGCAGGATCTATTCTGCATTGGCTACTTCCTCCACTACACTTTGCTTGATTCCTCTGATAATATTGAAGTTTTATTTTTAATTTGAAGCAAAGAATGAATATGCATATCCTTGGTCTTCAAGGATTCTGGAATTTCCGGAAGATTGTGAAGATAATATATTGGGCTTGAAGTAAAATATACAATTCTGGTAATAAGCCTCATTGTACAATTTGTGTTATTTTCTGGTTTTCAGATATTTCTGAGACTGTGTCGAGAATAAATCGCTATCTGTCTGGTGCTAATCATCTGGTTCACTTGCCTCTTGCTGAAGCAATTCTTGCCAACAAGGACAAGGGGTACAGTCCATCATAACACATACTTACAGTGTTTATGCTACTGATCAAGGCATGCAAGCAATTTACCCTCTTTTCTTTAACTGGGCTTGCGTAAAGTTTGTCATGAATGTCGGTTCATTGGAGTTCTTTCAACTTTTTTTCGGTATGTTCCTGTCAATGCAATGCATCAAATTTTTGCGGATATAACTCAAGAATTGAGAAAAAAATGACAAAAAATGCACTTCCTGTGGGATGTTCTACTTGTCATGTAACCATTCATCTGTGGCCTTCCACGTACTATAATGTGCCTGGTATGTATGCATCATGGCCCTTTAAAAATTGTGCATTTTATATTAGTTGTTTTACAAAAGCTGCTTTAGTTTGTGTTTTTTTCTGTGTAACTCTACATTGAGTAGTATATATATGGTATAATTTTAATTTATGTTATTGATTATTGTTTTAGATCTGATGACACTTCTCAACTCATCGTTCCATTCATAGGTGTAAGTATTTTAATTTTATTCTAATTTAATCTATTAATTTAATATAGCGCCTCTTCAAGACGACTACTCAGAGGCGCTCCGTTATTACTTATATATTGCAATTTCTTAGACATTTTAACCAACTATTCTCTTTAATACTTTAAGTAATATTTTATTTCCATTTCAGTCAGAGTCAGCAACTGTGGCTTAATTTAGAGACTGTTTAACCATCTGTGAATAAATAGGAGATTAATGTAGCTTGTTTTGAATTTTTTTATGTACTTTTTCAGGAAGTTCGACTGGGTCCTACGGATGTGAGCAGTTCAAGCCTTCTTGGAGCATTAATTGGTAAGCTTCATCTTGCTTTTGAATGCTTTCCCATTGCTATTGCAAGATAGAGACTATTTATCTGCCAACAGCGACCTTCACCACTATTTTTACTATGCTTTACTTGATGATGATTTGGAATCTTTTAGGGAGAGGAAGAATAATATATTTTTATATTTTAAACACTGAAACTTGTCATAACTCTTTTTATAGCACAGATTCTGATTTAGTTTGCTACATGGGTCACAAATGCCTGTTATAGACATTGAATTAACCTTTAGACAACAAACTCTTCACAGCACAACTTGTCACAAAACAATTCTTGACATAAAAGACTTAATTACAACAAGTTTGCAGTAGTTTCTGTGATTTTTTTCTTAATATTAATATTTAATAGTTATTTTTAAATTATGTAATATTATTATTATCTGTTACTAGCATTATTGATAGTAAGAAAATTTGTAATGTATCATCATCTGTGATAACAATAAGTGTGCAATGTAACTTGATGATATAAATGTATTGTGTACATATTGTGTGCAGCTTCATTAAACATTATCTTCCCATCTCCTGATCTGTTGTGATGTTAATAGATAACGATGAGACTTCTGGAGGAATGTTGGTTGGTCTGTCAAGCAGTCCTCCTCACTCGAATCCTCTTGCTGGTGAAAAGCCAAAGGACACGAGTGCCACTCCGACCAGCGTCTCCTCTCAGCATCCCACGGCACCTCCGTCAAGGTATGACCTGCAGCCTAGACGAGTTTTTCAGTCTGTTTTACTCTCTCTAGCGGACAGACTCAGGTCGCGACGTTTCTTTCTAAGTTTGAATGTGTGTACTCTGAAAATCTATTGCCATTTTTTCAGTTTCATTCTCTGTGTCTGTCTGTCTGTGGTAAAGTCTGGTAAAGGGACAGGAAAAACTTGAACAAGGTTCATTGGTGCACTAGAACGTTTTATGTTCATAAATAAAAAATTAATGCTTCGTATAAAAATTATGATTTGGTTGTTGTTGTTGTTTATGATATCTACTGCTAATAGTATTTTTTTAATGAACTTGTTTATGCAAATTTTGAAATATGGGGATTTTGAAGTTGATTTCTTTTTGCCGATCTGATAGCAGTCATTCTGGACCTACTCCCTCTACAGAAGCGCAACAGACCTCGTCTGCTTCGGAGGCTGTTGATCTTCAGATTGACTATTGGCTGATGCCATCAAAGGTGGAAACGTCGGAAAAAGAAAAAGGCGAACGCTTAGTGAAGAAGGAATTGAAGTATTCCCTGAAGATGATGTTCCGATCGATGCAGGTGTTTCGTCCTCTTCAGCAGCCGGGACAGCAGCAGTTGCCGCAGTCAACCCAGCCGCACGGCACGGATGGGTTGTCCATGATCGTTGTCACAAGAGAGAAGAAACAGAAAAGTTGGTACTCTTTATTGCTCTTCCTTCTTTTCTTCCTTCCTTCCTTCGTTCCTTTCTTCCTTCATTCCTATTATCGTCATTGCCTTCCTTCTTCCTTCCTGCCTGTTGATATCAGTTGTTTGCTTCCACTTACCATTCTACGTAATAATGTCATTATGATTATTTTCGTCATTCTGTGTGTTACGGACTGCTGTACAATATTGTTGGTATAAATGATAAAACAGCAGCCGCTGTACAATATTGTACAGCGGCTGCTGTTTTATCATTTTTACCAACAGGAACAGTTTAAATATCTACAGTTATAACTCCTTCACATCTAACTGATAGACCTGGGTCTGTGAATAATTTATTTTCTGCATCACGTAAACTGTACCCGTATAATGTTTTTATGTACCTGATCTTTTTGGCTCCATTACATGTACTTTGACTTATCGTGTCGGCTACAAGAGTGTACTAAAAGAGATTGAGAAGCCACTGCTGCATGTTGTTTTAGTGTTAATTCATTGTGAGCTTCATCTTTTTTAATGAAATTCCTATTAATGTCCTAAATTTTTCTCATATCTTGAGGCTTTGTACTGATTTTTCCATGTTTCCTTTATATTGCTCCGTTTTTCCTTGTTTCAGTGATGCGCATTGGAAAGAAGTCAAAGGACTTGGACCCCAGTAAAAGTCAGCAGATTGATGGCATCAGTCGTCTCATATGTACTTCAAAATCACAAAACCATCCTCTGAGTGGTGAGTGGGGTCCGTAGACATATTGCATCTTTGGTCAGGTAACGTATTTAAGATTTAGCTGTTGTGAATCATGTATTACACAGTTTTTGGTGCCTGTAAACCAGGGGTGTCGAAGAGCCGGCCCGAGGGCCATTTCTGGTCCGCCGACGACATATTTCTGGCCTGCATTGCCTTGTCTAAACACAACACAACTGAGAATTAAAGGTCTAATTTGTTATTTTCAAGGCTTTATAAGTTTTCTGTGATGCTTGTAATTGATGATGCATATCAGAACCACATTTTCGAAGCTTAATTCAACTGTTTATATGGCCCCTTCTGAGAGCCCTACCCCGTTTTCGTCATGCAAATTCGGCTCCCTGGCCCACCACTTCCTGGAAAATAGTGCTACCGCCATTACAGAAGGTTTAACATCCCTGCTGTAAGGAATGTGTACTTATGTTCCTCATCTATAACTAATTGGCTATGCATTACTTATAATCACTGCATGATTGTGGCCACTCTGGACCTTCACATGCATAATGATTAGGGCCTAGTGGTTTATGCGATTTTGCATTTTTCGCAAAAATTGGCAGTTTTCGCATAAATTCCTAAATGGAAAGTTTTGCGTATTATTGCATAAAGTTCGGAAATTTCGGTCAGTGTCAACTATAATTGGTTTGTCCAGGCTATTATTAGCCTACAGGGGTTATAGTTTACCGGCCAGGCGACGTAATTTTTGATGACTTGGACTCGTGGTTTATGCGATTTTTCATATAATTTACTAACACTTTTCGCATAATCCACAGGAGCCTAATAATGATGCATATGTACGTGTAAAACATTAACTACATTTCTTCTCTGTTGAGCATGTTAGTGAGAATGTGTAATTATTCCAGTTATGAGCATTAAGGCTGGATAGTATGTTTATGCCTCGATCTGCTTGATTGGCAGTTTAATTATGCATGGTAAGAGTGTGAGAATATCCCAACTATGAGCATCGAAGGTTGGATAGGATGTTTATACATCTGTTTACATGATTTAATTATACTCAGTAAAGTACAAGAGTTTCACATCTACAAGCTTTAGCTACCAGATCGTATAAATTGTATAAGGATAATTATACCCCTCACTGTATGCAGTGTATAGCCGTACCGAGCTATAATGGTGCCCTGTGCCTAACATCAATCGGGTGCCCCCACATTTTGAAAATAGTGTATTTTATGGAATAATAAGTTATTCCATCTTGAAATTTGTGCCCTTTTCATATTTGCGTCCTGGGCCACGGCCCGATGCCCTCCCCCCCCCTCGGTACACCCCTGACTGTATGATTCAGCTAAGCCAGTTTAGTTTCTAATATGATTCTATTATTCTGCAGTAACTATTGATGGAGTGGACTGGACTGGAGTCAAGTTCTTCCAGGTTTCCGCCCAATGGCAGACGCACATAAAGCATTTTCCAGTTCTTCTGTTCAGTTCGTCGTCGGACCTCATGTCTTCGTTCTAATCTCACTGCGGAATATTCACACAGCACAATTATCCTACGCTTGTGTTATTCGAATTTTGCTTTAGTTCTTGCCACACAAGCATGATTTTTTAAATTGATTATTTATGTTCTTAATTTATAATTCCAACAGAGGAACAGTGTGGATGAGAATGAAACAGAAAGCCTTAGAATATTTTAGTGGCTGGAATTGTTTGTTAAGCTGTACTTTTTAGTGAGCTATTCTGCAAATTTTGGACAAACTGATCAAATTAATTAATTAATTACCTGATTCTATAATTATATATTTGGTTCATAAACCAGTGCAATGTGATGTAACAAATAGAGATGGTGGTTAGCCCTTTAATGACCAGCATATAATAAAACGTAAGGCATAATCAATAGCACTGGTTGTTAAAGGGTTAAACTTGGTGATTCTCCAGATTAGATGTTTATATTCCCTATGGAATATACTCGGTCAACTTTCAATTTATCAGTTTAACTTAATTTTAAAGGACTTAATTTTAAATAGTAGTATGGTGATAAACTGTGGCCTTTCTCTACTTTTTCTCTTGGTTTTAATCTCAGTGATCCTTGTGATATTTATTGTTCTGTGCTTATGACATCATTAGGTTACTGAAACGCTATTTTTGCACATATAGAAGCACGTTTCCAATCCCTATGCTACACCTTTAAGAGTATAGTTAATTAAAATGTGTTGTGCGTACAATTATCTCATTTTCGCTAGATCTGTGCAAGAGTATAATTTTTAGTGTTAGTCATTAATATTGTGTTCGTCTATGTAAATGTTACCACAGACTTTGATGGCTACTTTAAAACATCACAAAGACTACAGTTATACAATATTGTCCTGTTGTGTGGTGTCCTTTCCTCTTTGGATTCCTGCTTTTTGTGGTACACATAGCTCATCATCTCTAGGCCTAATTTTGCTTCATGTAGGTTCCACATCAGCTACAGACTTAATTAATTGATTAATTGAAGCAGTATCCCTGTTGGTAACAATCGTAAACTTGCTTATTTCATTAGCTATTGATTGCAGGTTAACCCTGATGAGTGTCTTCTACATAGCGACCCTCGACAGGTTGTTTATACATGATTGGCTTTGTCGTGAAGTCCTACTGGCTTCTGTTGAAATCGAAATCATTGCATGGGTGGAATAGGTGGATGTGGTGGAATGATATCAGCTTTGGTCTCCAGTATTGTTGCTGTACTGCTCCAGTGTTAATATGTTTGTCTACATTGTAAAGTAGGTTTGGTCATTACAAGATGTTTGCAACACGTGAAAAGAAGTGATGGCCTTGTTTTGAATTATCACAGTGCCTGCCTTTGGTAATGTAATGTACCAATAGCTCTGAAATATCAGACATAGCCAGTTCCTGGGCTTCCTTGATGTGTGACCATTCTTGTAGTGAAACTTGTTATCTCATATATTATTAGAGTTATGCTTTAAAAGTCATGACATTTGACTGAATGCATATGCTAATATGCTTTTTGTTCCTGTAATCCTGACATGTTGTTATTTTTTGTATTGAAATTCATGGCCGTCTCAAAGTATATCAATCCGGGCTACTAGAATAGTGATCTGTGCAAGGATATTAAAACCTGTAAGGGAATTTCTCCTATTTACTCATCACAGCTATTTCTGCATTGATCTATATTTTGTAAAATTGTTTGTTAACATTTTAACGATGAGCTGTATTGTTTTCCAGTCGCTTTTAGTACACTCTTGTCGTTAAGGTTTCTGTTTGTGTCGAGAAACTGTAAGTTTGCGCATAATATCTTCCTGCTTAACAGTGTTTACATAGTTATGGTTAGAGAGTATTTTTGAGCACCCGATGATGTTTGAATATGTATTCAATAATTAAGTAACAGTATTAGCCTGTTGTATGTTTGATAAGTGAAACTGGACATTAAGAGAAATGCTGCAGTGTTCAAAGTTGAGTTGGTTATATCTTGTGTGCATACAGATGGACATTGACAGATAGACACAGACACAAACGTGCATACACAGGCACAGACACAGGCACAGTCATGCATATAGGTACAGGTCATGAGAGCCGAGATTAAGATAATTTGGGGTTTGTTTGGGGTTACACCTTGGAAATTGCAGTTAATCCAGAGGGGCTAAATTGACCATGGCCCTCCTGTGGGAATTTGAGTACAGGTAAAACCAAGCTGAAATGTTTTTTACTTGCCACTGAAAATCGTACTACCTATTCCATGTGGAGCGTGTGTGAGCGTTTGTTCTGCAAAATGTCTCTTCTGGGTTAATTCCAACTATTCAGAAGGTTGTTTGGTTCAAAATTGAATCTACTATTATGAAAAGTTGCAATTGATTATGGAAGCATTCGTGTTCACATCTGGATTAGTGTAAATATGTAAGGCTAAGTTGCCAGCAGCTGAAAGGGACTAAGGTAGATGTTCTCCAGTTTTTATTGGGGGCGGGGTTAGCCTTGGTAAACGATTGTTTTATTTATTATTTAGTTATTTGGAGGATTTATATAGCGCCCGTTCGAGACATATGTACTCAGAAGCGCTCCCGGCCCAACCCCGGCTAAACAGGACAGTTTTGTGACCAGGCCTACCACAGGTACCGAAATCAATGGCCATACAGGTCGACAGACATCATCCTCAAATCAAGTCATGTTCCTCTCTTGATTAAAAATATTGCAGGTGGGGATATTGATTTTAAGCCCACAGCTGTCGGTTTGTCCGATATTAACACCAATTAAGGGAGAGCCTTAATAGCCACTACACCATAATTGAGTTGGCAATGTTTTGATAGAAAATTCTGCATGTACGCTTTCACAAGGGGATGGGTTTTGCATTGATGCGTGCGTCCCCATTTTGGGGACATATTGTACATTATTGTATATGCCCCTATTTTAGGGGTATGTACAATAGTGTACATAAGTCTACAGTTATTTCATCTCATCCTGTGCCTTACAAGTTCTGTGTTACAATGATTTTCGTTAGCTAAACGCTGCAGCTTCAAAATATCAACAGTTAGTTCGTAATTGTGATCTACAAACTTCTAAAGCGCCAAACGAGCGCTGCGTCGACTCATATGGATTGTTAAGAGGCAGTACTAGTTACTTAGCCCCTATTTAAACCGGACCTTTGTTAAGGCGGGTGACGTTTAGGGCGAGAGATGGGCGGCGGAGGGTGGTATGAGTCAATGTATGAGCTCTTGAAGAGATGGCGTTTCAGTTTTAGCGAATAGCCCATGGGGTGTTGGATAGAATAGCCTGAAGCAGATGATGGTGGGCGATTGGCAGTTATGAAGTAGGAACCATTTCAGAGTTGTGGTGTGGTGTTGGATATATATTGATTGACAATGATTGGTTGGAGAACTTGAGTCAAGTATTGACAGAGGGCGAGAAAGACTGAGACAGAAGGATGATCGGGTAGAACGATTTGTAATTGGCTGGATGGTGAAGAGTATCGAGATCATGTGGTCTGGGGTGTTGAAGGGAGTTGTAGTTCAGTGATAGGATTTCGAAGTGATTCGTTCTGGGAATTTACTAGTCGGTGGAGTGATTTGTGGATGGAGCCTATCAAAACGCGCCCAGCTAATCGTTTATATACATACATAGATATTATATCTATGTTTCTATACCGTTTATAAATCTATGGATTGTGTTCCGGTCACGTTGTTGCTATCTTTAGCATTATTATGAATGGTGTTTTATCGTTCAATTAAATATCGCATGTGGAAGTTTCTTTGAAGTGAGGAACGAATGCATAATTGTTGACTGTATAGATAATTCACGACAATGACTCACTTTGATACTCTGAAAGGGCGAATAATCATTGAAGAACATCAGCTTACCAATGTAGGTGCTCAACCCTCTGCCTCATGCTCATAAGGGTAATATAATGTAAACGAACATCTATATAGCGCCGCTCAATATCACAAACGCTCTTAACTGCAGTATTGGGCACGAGACCAGAAACTCAAGACCGAGACCCTGCTCATCGGGTGTCTATGTTTCGTCCAGAAAACATGAATCTCTCAATGTGACTCCGGGATTGGGAAGGCGAGGGGCTAATAGTTCCATACGCATGGGCTGCGGAAGATAGCCACGCGCTAAACGGGTGAAAGACTGAAAATAATATTATAAAATAGGAACTAATTTTTAATATCGGCGCCAATTACCATTGCCGATAACCGATACTGCCGATATGCTGATAATCGGCCTGATTAACGGTACAGCTCCATTTTTTAACTGTAGCCGATGTCGCCATATGTTACCTGATGAAGCTTTGAACCATAAGTGTTCAAATGCTCCTATTATATATCCAAATTCTGGCTAAACACTCACGAAATTTTTAATTGGTTTTAAAATTTATATCCATTCAATGGAAAACTGTCTTTCTTGCCAGAAAATACATATACAAAAATATTTGGTATGCTGATAGTTTTAGGGATACACAGTTCAATTAACAGAAGAATTAATCTTCTGCTGCTGACAGTATTATTTTTCACAACAAAACATTGTATTAGTGTGATCTGCCTATTATAAGTAAGAAAGATAGGAAGAAGGACATAAAAATGATTACACTGTAAACCAGCATTACAAATGTTGACTGTTTCTGTACAAAGTTTATGATTATGAAATAGTATGTTTTAAATTAAAATCAACCCTCAATTGGTGCCTTGTAGGTTGCAATCGAAATGCTTCTCCTGACACAGAACTGTCCAGATTAGATTTAGATCTGTTTATGCTGCAGTTTGTGCGTTGTTAGTGCGCAGGCCTACTACTAGTGGCTAAATGTGTTACACCTGTATATAATTAAAGTTACCCCTCTTTATTCGAATACATGTTGAAATGTGTCCGTAATGAAGTTTTGTGAATAATGAATCCACATTTTCAAAGTTAGTAAGACTTCTGTGACTCAGGGTTTATGGCATTTTTATTTTCAGATTACTACTAGCCATCCAGATGACAGTTTGGTGCTGAATGTGGACTACTTCAAAGAGGTAAGAATCAAAGGTGGAACATTTTGTTTTCTTTTTCTCTTGCAGCTCGAGCGTATTAAAGCAGCAGTTTCATTAGATGCTGCTGATAGTAAGTAGTAGACTTTACCTCATATGTCATTAGATAGGTTTTCATAAATCAAGATTCTATTCTATATTCTGAGCTTGTGCGCATTCAATCACCAGCAATGGCGAATTGTGTCAATGCCTGCTCACTTGAGTTTGCTTTCAATGATATATTGTGTGGTGAAAAGTTTCAATGATGTTTTCAATGAGCTTTGAACTCACAGTAGAGTGCCCTAATCATAGCCAACATTTTCTTCATTGTTCCCATGCTTGTTACATGAATGTGAACATGACTCTAGCTTCAATAAGAAGGAAGAATTGTAGAGTGGAGAATGTGATTGATAATGATACTTTAGAGCAGGGGTCAAAATCATTATGAATTAAAACGCAGTTGATGTTCTTTTATCTTGTGCTTAACTTCTCACAGTGCAGTGTAAATCACTGGTCATCTTACTTGTCATAGGGTAATGTTTTTAGAACTAGTTTGGTCTACTTGGTTCATATGGAAACCTAATGTCTGCTTTTTCTTTATCTGACCCTTTACTCATTCCGAAAATCTGACAATGAAAGAGGACAGCTTACCCTCATATCCTGAAATTAAGAAAAAATGAAACTGTGTAAAATGACGGCTTCATGGAACTAACTTCAGTGTTGGCTCTTTATCTATTTGATTAGCTTTGTAGCTTTTAGATGCATGTATAACATTGTATATACTTCTTTTCCTGATCCAAGTTCTTTAGTGCTTTGTCACAGTACATGTCTAATAATCTCTGATGACAAGCTGCGAGCGCCTCCCCTTGCATATGAGTTCATGGTAGTCGTTATAGGGGTAAGCTGCACTTAAAGCTGTCGAATATTTTATGGAATTGCAAACCGTTTTTTAAGTAAAATTTCTGATTTTTGTGTGTGTAGCATTTCAAGATCAACATCCTCTCCTTAGACAAAACAAAGATAGTGTTTGAACTCATAAATGTTGACGTGTCTTTTGTGAATGCACTGCGTCGAATTCTCTTGACAGAGGCAAGTAAAAAGATCATGACATTTATGTTTTTTCAGACAACTTTACTGGTGAAATATTAGTAGGATTAAAAGAACTTTGAAATAGTTTCATTTAATGAAATAGGGTTTATTATTTAACAGGATCATCTGATTACCCACCAAATCAGATAATAGCCAAGATGATTTCTATTGGTTGCACCTAAAACTAGAAATGCACATGGTAAACAAGTAAGTAAGTGAGTAAGTATGTTCTTTATTAATAATTCCTTCATTATTAATAATGCATGCAACTACATAAAACGCGAATATACAAGTGATAACTCAAACAGTTCAAAGTAAAAAGAAAGAAAAAACACACGAAGAGCATTAACTTTTTTATAGCATTCTTACTATAAACCCACATCGGGTAAAGTTATCCGCTCGTGTGATAGCGCGGTTATGGGCCCGCTTACGCAGTTCTTAGTCCGAGACTTTTATTGGCGGAGCAGACCATACAGAACGTGGGCAGGGTGAGCGAAGAGGGATGCGTCTGAGCGTTCAAAAGGACTCTTGAAGGAAGGCTGATCTTGAGGGAGCATCCCGAAATGCACAAGCCTTCGTATAACTCCATTTCGTCGGTTCTTTTCATTTGTTGGAAATGAGCAGTTCAACTAGGGACATTGGTGCTTTTCTTACCAAGCCACTATAGCCTGCCTTCTAGTTTCCCTTATCTATTGCATTTTATTTAACTTTTTAGCCATGTGTTTCAAATTGTGTGCATTATGATTGCAATGCTATAGAAGTATTTTGCATCATTTCACTTCAAATGATTTTATTTAATAGCAATGGTAGAGCATTAGTTGTTAATATTGTAGGTGCCAACGATGGCATTTGATAAGATTATGATGTACAACAATACGTCGGTGGTTGCAGATGAGATTCTGGCCCTTAGACTCGGTCTTACTCCAATTGAGGTCGATCCACGAATGTTTACTTTCCGAGGGGCAGGTACAAAGTGAATGACTTGTGTAATTAAAGAAGCTTCTTTGTCTTCGTTTTTACTAGCTTGTAGTTTGAGCTGCACTCTATGTTTGTGATTAATTATAGTTTCATGTTTGCAACAGTTATGCTGTGACAGTGATACTGCATGGTGTGATATTACGCATGTATTAAAAATGGATAATTTTAATTTTACATGTATATGCAAACTGGAAGTTGAAAACATTTTAAATTGCACCAAAGTTTTGCATATTATAAGTGGACAAACATCGATGTAGTTACTCTTGACTCTTTGATGACAAGAGTGCACTAAAGGTGACTGAAAAACAAATGCTGCTTGTTCTTGATTAAGTTCTATTTTAAGTTATTTTATTCATAATGCATTTGCTGATCTAGAACCAGTATTATAATATGAATCGCTGATGTACAGAGCAACCAGTGCACATTGTGGTACAACTCAATGTGTTGAGAGCTCCATTGAAGGTGCTGTTGAAATGTTGAGATGTGCGCTGATACATGCAAATAAATGATGTATTTAAGGGTTATCTCTCTAAATATTCTGTTTGGCAACCTTACACTAGATTTTACTTTGTTCTTGTAAAACACTATTTGCTTGTTAGTTACCAATAAAACTTTGGGGATTTGAATTATCGTTATGTATTCATTAATTAAAAGTATGTTTCTACATTGATCATCAACAGTGTGATCAGAAATTTCATTTGGACTGTAGTGTTTTGTATTTGTTTTGCAACATTTATTTTGATTGCCAGATTCTGAGCCATCAGAGGAAGACACTCTGCAGTTTAAGCTTCACGTGAAGTGTGAAAAAGTCGGAAGAGGAGATGCAAATTATCTAGAAGGTAATCTTATGCTGATTCTGTCTCATTTTAAATCATTTTTTTATTTAATTTCTGATTAGCTTTAGCAAGTTAAGTCTTTATTTACTTTCTTCTGTGGATTTCTGGTGCAGCATCGGATAAGAAGTTTATTTGCCAGACTTTAACGGCAGTGTACTTTCTTTGCATAATTTGCAATTTCTCTAAGCTTAAATGCAACAACTTATAATAAGAGTTTTGAATTTAAAACCAATATTTCAATAGGTTTTTTCATTTTCAGTTACTACGGGTCATTTGGAATGGGTTCCTTTGGGCAATCAAGCTGATACGGTAAGAAGCTACATCGGGCATCTTGACCACTTGCTTTATTATAACAGATTTGGTTATAAACTGTAGCTCTGTAACATGTTCTTAGACTAAAAATTTCCATAGAACATACGCATAATTTGACATTTTTGATTTAGAAATGATGTCTTTATATTATAAATTTGCTACAGCAAGGTACTATTAAGGCTGCTGAAAATGACGTGCTTTAAGGAGGTTCTGGTGTGCTTAAAGTTTCATATTATTGAATGTCTTCATCAGCTAAGTTTGCATATTTTGTTAACTCATTTGGTAAGGTGTTCATGCGTTATATAAAAATGAAGCTCAAGGTTCTTTTATTTTATCAGATAGGCATCAGAGTGGCAAATGATATTTGGCTTTAATCTTTCACCTTCTAATATTGACCTCCGTGAACTGGTGGTATTAAATGTCACTAAAGCGATGATAATCGGTTTTGCTTCTTTTTTGCAACATGCCACGAATTTTCTAGTTGGATGAAAGTCAGTTTTTTGACAATGAATGTTTTTTTATTATCTATTTCAGTTTTCTGGTAATGAGCCACAACCCGTTGATAAACAAATTACACTGACCGAACTTAATCCTGGACAGGTAAGAAGTTGGAACTAGTCTCAAGAAATTCTTTATGATTATTTAATGTTATACATCCAGCCTAAATAACTGCAAGGTTGCCAAGAGACCTAGTGTACTGCACTGTGTTGCTTGGCTGTATGTAAATTTGAGTGACACACTGCGAGAGTGTTGTTGCTTTTGCCATTTCACTGTCTGGGTTTGAGTCACAGTATCATGTGAAACCAACATGTGAAGTTATTGTATCTATTTTGGAATACTGTAGTTAGTGGACATCAGAAAACTGAAGGCTTCAGAAATGTGGACATGGATGGAGAAAAATTGAGAATGTAAAATAAATGAAGAAGTGATGGAATAGCTCGGAAAAGAAAGGGCCCTGATTAACACAATAAGAAGATGACAACGGAAATGGATTGGTCACTATGGCTGTCAACGGGTACCCGACCGAAGCTGACTACCCGTGTAATGAAATCGGGTTTTGGGTACCCAGAATTCTGTAATAAAATGCACGATTTTACCCTAACATATGCCAGAAATAATCCCTTGGTCATAATGGCTGACTGCCCGAGCAATGAAATCGATTCTCGGATGCCCGACATTCCGTAAAACTGTGCAATTTTCTACATTTCCTAACAAAATATCCTCGTGGTCGGGTACCTGACCGCACGGGTCGACGGGTACCTGGGTCGTCATTTCAACATTTTTTGACAGCCTTATTGGTCACTACTGAGAACAGTTATCTATGGAAAAGTTGAGAGAGGCAGATAAACAGGAAAACCAAAAAACAGATGATGCTGAATTGGATGATAAATAAAGCTCAAAGAAGAGGCTCAACAGCCAGAGAAGTGGTAAGACGTTTGAACCTGTTATGAATAGATAAATTTCTAAGTAATATTCATGATTGGCATCAGTAAAGCAACATAGAGTCTCGTTCGGAAGGGGCCTGCTTAACTTGGCAATATAAATTAACAGTTGACTAAATAGCTCAAAATATGAGTAAAATAATACATTTATCAGAGATGATTGCATTGCATTTACAGTTATTTGTTAATGTTTATATACTATACATTACTTGTATTGTATTCATGTAGGAGCTTGAACTGGTGGCCCAGTGCTACAAGAGTATTGGTGCTGATCACGCAAAGTTTCAACCTGTTTGTGAGTTCTAATATTTCCTTCTTTCTGCAGTCCGTGTGAATCAGATTTTGCCTTGCACATGTTCTGTTTATTCTTAATCACGGATTGGGTTCTTAATCACGGATTGGGCTGTTGAAGTTTGCTCAGGAGTTTATTAACTAATGTTATGTGTGCATATAATATAAACAGTTTCTCACATCACAAAGATCTCATTTCCTTCATTTGGTTTCTTGGTGACTTGTTTGTCAAAGGTTACTGCAGGGATTGCTGGGCAGTCTTAATTCTTTTGCAGCTATTCTGTTTTTTTACAAATTTTATTACTATTAGTTGATATGAATGCATACACGTGAAATCTTTGGTAATATTTACCTACTGTATACGATCCATCCATAGGTTTTTTCAACATTTACTATGTTTCTTTTACCTAACAGATATAAAATATTAATATAGTCAATTGTAGGCCAAAAAGATGCATTGTGTTGTGTAGTTGATAAAGACTGCTATCATTGCCCAAGATTTAAGCCATGATCATTGAATCACAAGGAGCAGAACTGTACATGGTGGCTCACAACATTGGTCTGATATGCACAATGAAATGCAACTATACTCTGGACTACTGTTTTACTCGCACGGTGACGCACGTTGCATTTGGGCAAATGAAGTTGACTTATTTCTTAATTGAAATTGCAGGCTGTTAAAGTAATGACTTGTCTGAGCAGTGAGCACTTGTCAGAATTTTTTAGCTCAAACAGTTGTGGGATTGTTTCCTGGCTGAGAAATTAAGGATATTGGTGTTGCAGTACGATGTTTTGTTTTTTGATCATTTTTAGAACCAGGTGGAGTCTGGTGGACTTGTGGAGCATATTGTTGTGGATGATGATGATTTTGTTGTTTCATTTCATGAACTTTTTAATCATTTGCAGGTTTGGCGTTGTACAAGCCGATGCCTGGGATAAAGCTTACAAGACGAGTAACGGGAGAAGCGGCAATAAGACTGCAGTCATGCTTCTCAAAAGGTGTAATTGAAATTGATATGGAAAATGGTAAGTTAATTAAGTTTAGAAAGAAATGGTTTTAGATTTGTTATCTTGCAATATGGACACTTGACGAATGCCAGATTTCCTCCGATCTTTGTGGTATGTTTTTATGTGAGTAATTTCCAAGTGGTCTTCGAAACAGTGGCTATTTTTGCTGTTTAAACATTTGTTTGTCTTCAATATAAATGAGGCTTAAAAACTGACTAATACCATAATTATAACATATGTTACAGTCATTGATTGGTTTCTGAAATTAGATTTTTAAAGTTTGAAGTGTTACTGAATCCTCTCATCTTTTACATGCTCTCTTCTATATATTTTAGTGTGTTTCAAACTTTCCAAGCTTTAGGAGATTCAACTTTTAAGTATTTTACTGGTGCTTGAAACTCAAATTAATGGTATGAAAAAACTATTTTTTCAATGGATCTATTCCGAAAGTTCCATTACTAAATTACTTTAACTTTTGATCAGACTGCAACTTGGGTTAGGCTTCTCTAGTTAATTTATTAACTATTGATGAAGTATTTTACTGGTGCTTATAGGAAGACTTAAATTTTTATGTAGAAGCAGAGTAAGGAACAGAAGTTGATTGTTTTAGGCGAAGAAGTGGCACGAGTGGCTAACCCAAGGCTCGACACAGTTAGTCGAAACGTCTTCCGCCACAATGACCTCCGAGACGCTGTCGAACTCACACTGGCCAAAGATCACTACATCTGTAAGTCACTCAATTTATTGATGATGCACTTCAGCAAAAATGCTTCTTGCCTATGCACTGTTCATCTGGATGGATGGTATACAAATCTATTGGTTTAATGGGGCACAGTGCTGTAGCAATAATTATGCTCTGTGCCTTGTAACTGGAGGGTCGGAGGTTTAAGTCTACCTGAAGCCACTGCGTAGCTACTATAGCATTTCTGTAACATGTTCTTTAGACTGAAAAGTTCCATAGAACATTCGCAGAAATTGTCATTTTCATTAAGAAATGATGTCTTTGTATTATAAATTTGCTAGAACAAAGCACTATTAAGGCTGTAACACTTGCTTAGATACTATTAAGTACTATTAAATTTGGACAAGTTGCTTGTCCATGGTTGTCTGTGAGGAAGTTAACAGGAAATTATCATGCTCATCTTATCCCCCAGTAGCATATAAGTCAATGGACCTCATCATCTTAATCATCATGGTCTAATTACCAATACCAGTTATCTACTAGGTATGTTAAGATTATCAGCATGCATCAGGATGAGTTATACACTCACTATGCCTATGGTTACAAGTGGTGCTATATAAGTTTTCAATTGCAATTACTAGGTCAGTCTTTGTTCTCCTGTCTTAACACCTCAGATTTTCTCCTGGCTTTGAACACAAGCAGGTATCACTTGTTAATTTTAGTAGGGATATGTACTATTCTCTTTCTTGCAACTTATGAATGGTGTAAGGTTTGGCATTATAGACTACACAAGTTAAGATCGATATTTTATTATAAAATAGCGATATAATTATAAGAACCTCACACCATTGATGAGTTGCAGGAGGAATAGTATATTCCCTACTTAAATTCATGAGTGATACCCTCCTTGTGTTTATTTTATTTTATCAACTTTAAAGTCTTCAGGTCCTTCTGTATCAAGAGTTGGGAAGGCATGATACAGAAGGACCTGAAGACTCTTAAGATTGAAAAATGAAGACACTCGTGACAGAGTCAAGTGGAGAAGGATTCTTGTGGCTGGCCCCTCCAATGTGAAGGATTAATTCAAGCCTGAAGGAGATATATACTGCACAAGTTAACATCAATTTTTCACAATCGACTCCGATGCTATTTCTGCAAGTTCTGAGCATGTCGTCATGCCTAACATTTTGCACACTGATTTCACATGCCACTCCATTGTTCAAACAGTGTGGGCTATTGCAAGAAGCCTACAGTTTTCCGGTTGGCTTACATAATGAATACCAATTAATAATAAATACCAGGCACTCTGAGAGTAAACAATTAAATGCTGCTGTTTGACAACGTTCTGAATTGCTGTGGCTAGTCTTTGCACATACGAACACCACACGGTCTTGACATTCCTAAGAGTTTAATGTGCGCCACCCCAAGGCGTTATATCATCTTACGTTTGCTTCGACGGCGCTGACAACGTGCTGGACGAAAGAAAGTTTAGACGATCTCTTGGCTTTCTGACGTGTGCTGATTCGATTTGACAGACGCACGACTCGTGTTTGCAATGAACCAGCGACAACTCAGGTTTCAAGAAGATAGCCCCCACTGTATTCTGACTGCCGGACGATTCGAGCAGCTGTGACTTGGTGACGAGTGTAAATCAGTACTAAGCAAACACACTGATTACACACCATGCTGTGCATGTAAACAAAACATCAGCATTGTTATGAATTTGGTTATTGCACCAAATTCAGAAAAACAAATGTCGCTATAGGTCAGAGAGTGAAGCTTTTCAATGGAATGTCTGTCATGTGCTTGGGATGCTCGAAAATTCTTGGTTTTTGATGTTCGATTCAAGGACCTCCCAGAGATCATGTGATGTTGAAGAGTTTCAGTGTACTTCCTCCGTGTAGCTGCTTATCCCTTTAATGGGATTAATTTTCAATCATTTTAGTACATGCTCATCATTAGATTTGCTGCAGTTCGAGATTAAAAGAAAGATATTTGGCATTAAAATTATGTATGAGAAATGTGTTTTTTCCAGTTACAGTTGAGTCTGTTGGGAGCCTTCCTCCAGAGACACTTGTGAGTGAAGCAATTAAAGTTCTGGTCACCAAATCACAGAAACTGCAAATGGAGTTAGACAACATCGATGATGAAGAGAGTTAGAAGTGACTACGAGTGTCTTAACTTTTGCAATGAGAGCTGTTGATGTATTTTAATGCTAATTGTTCTGAACAGCGCAGAGTAGAGATAGGTATTAGAGATCTGGATTGGAGTTATTGGAGATGATGATGACTGTTTTTCATGCTAAAGCAAACCCAATGCCATAGTTCATTATTGAGTTGAATGATAATGAAATAGCTTTTTGAGGTTTAAGTTTTCTTTTAATGAGTAGAAAAACTTGTTGCTGTGCTGCTGTTGACCTTCATGTGATGTACTCCACTGAGCCAGAATGTTCGTGTTTAATTAGGTAGTTCCCTATTTTTAAATACAGCATGAAGGTATATGTATCTATCTATCTATGGAATTTAGATAGTGCCCTTTCAACACAACTGTTCAGAGGCGCTCCCAACCCAAGCTCAACCACAGACAAAAATCGACAGGTACCAAAAAAGAAAATGCAAGTCTGAGGGGAGGCTGTTACAAACAGTGACCTGCAAATGAAGAAAACCCTGTTTTGTCTGTTGGCGGCATGAGCATGTGGGACCACAGTCGAATCTGGAGGTCAAACAGAGAGATCGGCAATGCTGTCTGTACATATAGATGTGGCCAAATGTAGGGACACCACCAGTCATACAGGCAGCACCCCACAGAACCCTCTTCATGGGTTGCAAACCTGTGGGAGGTGAGAGTAGAGAGAGGAACAGTGGTCTAATTGATTAACGACAAAGGCATGTACCAAGATGGCAGCAGAAGAAGAGGAGAGAGTGGAAGAAAATTCGTAACTGGTACAAGAAGAGATAATAGTTAATAGGAGTCAATGTTGCGCTGGTGGCAGCCCGGTGCTCCATAGCAAACTCTGGTATAAAATGAGTGTTGGTGATAAGTTAGGCACGAAGAGAGGGTCTGGGTACAGAGGCAAAGAAGTTGAGGTTGCTATTGCCATTCCTTGGTTTCCTCTCAGAGGCTGTACAGAAACACCTCAAAAACTGTGGTTCCAGGGTAAGAGGATTAGAATCGTAGTAGTCCAGAAGTACACGGCTAACTTGTATCAAAATTCGTTTATGGACCTTGGATGCATGATCCCAATGGATACTCTTGCTTGTGTCTGTGAATGTTTATCTCTATGTATGTTTGTATGTATGTTTTATGTAGAGCACAATTATAATGACCTCTTAAAACTATTGAAACATGACTATCTGTCCGCTTGCCAAAGGTGTGACTCACTGTGTCTTGAGATAAGCTATAAATGCTTGATCTGTCTGTAGTCGTAGTTGATGAATTGTCCGTGGGGGAGGGCTGTGTCAGGGATTATAAGCAGGACTCTGGCTGGGTTTTCTAAGTGTAAGCTCTGATTGATATCTTCTGCATTGGAGACTACTGTTTAAGATGTGTAAGTCCATAAAATACAAGTTATTGCTCAAACAGAAATTCTTCATTTACTAAATACTGCAAAACTGTATATATTATAGCAATAATTATTATTTAACAAAACAAATTAAATTGTATGTCATGAGATCACTGTGGTCCAAGCTAAACAAATGCAACACCAGTTGTAGTAATGTAAGCCTCGTAAATGTAAGCTTTATAAATACAGCAAACTTTAACAATCTTTGACAATTTACATACAGCATAGATGCATTACCGGTTTACTCGTGATTCAACATGACACGAAGTGACATTGCATCTTTGAAAGATATTAACTTGGCACAATATGGTAAATAGCAGGCCACACAAGGAGCTGCAGTGCTGTTCTAAATATCTAACTAGGAAGTAGATTTAATTCAATCACATGAACGACTTTCTGTATTACTCATTCCCCATTCATAGCCATTTTTTAAGAATCATGGTTAGTCGTTTTACATATGGCTTATCTAACTATAAGTAAGCAAGTAGGTATATTCTTTTTTGGCTAATTGCTAAGGGTTTGTCCATAAAGGACGTCTGCAAAAAAGCCAAATTTTCACCCGCCACTTCCCCCTTTGTGGACGTCTGCATCTCACATGTATCGGTCACCATTGCAACTGCTAATAATTATTTTACTACATCGCTTTTTAATAGAAATTTGTTGACAAAGAATAAGATTGAATAAAAGCTATGTGAAAAACTTAAATACAATAAACACTTATTCTTGGTGAACTTGCTATATCATTCTCTCAAATGTGAAGTATAACCTAAAGCTACTGATAAACAACTAAGATTTATGATGTAACTACCATTAGACATAATTTTGGCAATAGTTTAGCATTGTCACATGCGTTAGTCCGCACAGTCCATGATCCCCTCCCCATGTCCGCATTTGTTCGCTTTTCCCATAACCCCCTCCCCTCGTTGCAGACGCCCTTTGTGGATGACCCCAACTGAATTTTGGCTTACACTGTACTATGACTGTGTAGTCCTGATAACAAAAGATTTGCGGACCATATTGTCAGCAGTAGGAATATTTTTGTTTTGGACCCAGGGGCATAGTGATAATTGCACTAGCCTGGTTTTGACTTAGTTGTCCCCCAATGTCCACAACTAGCCAAGAGCTCTGGTCCTTTTATACTGTCAAGCTACGACTGTCTGTCAAATGCATACAATGATACAATACATTCTTCTGAATAATAATAATCCACTTCAAGCTAGAAATAAAGCAGAATGCTTAAATACGATCATCACATGGCATACTAATCTAAATATAAAAAAATATACGGATATATAAACATATATATATATATAATATATATATGCACTTACTTATAGTGTATTATTATTAACCTGCCAATCTTAAGTGGAGTTTTACACCTGATAATTTGATGGGTATGTTTATAGCAGCATGTATCAGAAATCGTGTCTATGTAAACAACATAATATATCACCTATTGCATTATATATATATATATATTCTAGGTCTTACGAAAGCTTATACATGTATGCACAGTTTATATATGATTATACATGTATTAAGCATCAGTAATCAGTTGATCAGTCTTTGCAATGCCAGCAACTAAATATATCAAGTCTATAGAAGTAAAGAATGTTAAGTTGTCGACATTTCTATCACACAAGATAATGATGAGTTTAATAATTAATTATGCATAAAAATGATGAAAAGATTCTGGATGGTCCATTTTTTGCTCACTCTTACGAGTTTTTATGCCTGCGCACGCACGCACGCAAAGTAGCTGTCATTCAGTGAAGCCAAGATTATCTGTGAATGGCTTAGCCAATCAAGATTTAAAATCTAATCAATCATAGGTGCTTACTGCTCAAGGAGACTTAAGAATCTCAGAAGACCACTTAATGTCATTGCAGACGATTACTGGTATTTTTCTTTCTAAGATTTAGCATTTCTTTACTGTTGACGAACCTTTCAAGAATAGAGTTTATTTTAAGTTCAAATAGCCATCAATAATAAAACTATATAATATGCAAATTGTTTAGCATTAATCTGGTCACACTCTGTGATACAATAAAATTGCATTAAAATTTGCACAATAAAAATCATGCCTATGCATGCTGAAAATGTATTTACATTCCTGAGGTCTTACTTACTCAGGAATGAGTAATAAAAACTAGTTTCAGTTATGGTAGTACCAATGTGTACACTAAAAATGACATGATATTAACACTGTTTACACTTTTTAATTAATGTCATAATAGTAACAAAGTTTATACTCAAACAAATATAATTACTTTTGTAGATGTTTTTGAAGCTAATAATTATACACTGGAAATCTTTACATATAAATGTTATAAAAATACATAAATTATTTATTTGTGCTCTCAAAGTCTCAAAACTCTCAAAGTTTGTTATGTCAGATTTGAAAAGGATTTTTCACTTCTCCTTAAACCTGTGGTTGTTTTCAACCGCATACGGGAAAATTGTAATATCACTGCTTGTACCAAGTCCTTCCTTCAAACATTTTCTGGCATCAACATACCCAGAATTCATACATGTCCATAAACTTAGGCTTACCAGTTACAGTACGTAATGTAATGTACCAGTAGGGTAATACTTCTATACTTGATTTATGCATGCAGTTTCTGGAAATGCCAGTATACATCAGCCAACATTACCAGCGTGACAAATACTGAAGTATTTTTAGAATATCAGTCAGACCATAAAGACACTGGCAATTTAAGATGTTTAGCTTAGAACTAGTAAGGCAAGAGGAATATTAACCCCCAAAAAGCCTTCATCATTGCAGTTCCGAAAATCACAGACGAAACCAAGTGGCGCGCCGTGAACAGTGAGTAAGATTAGAGAAACTAGATCCAGCTTTACGACATGAAACAGCAGAGATGTCGCCACGGCTTCTTGCATTTCTTTCCAGAATTCGATTTGCCATCGGTACTTCCCGCCCACAGTTCGGATTTACAACGGTACTTGTTCGAGCGTCGAATGCTCGCCATGCGGCACTTTGTGACGAAACCCTGTTGATCGAGTGCAGCGAATATCGCCGTATCAAACACCTCTTTGACGCAGTGCCGCGTCAAGGCCGAGCATTCGATGTAGACGACAGCACCAATGTCTTCTGCCATTTGTTTTCCTTCGTTCTCGCTGATCGGTCGTTGACCGCGGTGAGCGAGGTTCGTTAAAACGCTTCGTTCGGATCTGCGATCGTACTGTGTTCCGACGAGCACAATGGGCGCCAGCGGGCAGTAATGACGAATTTCCGGTATCCACTTCTGTGAAACGCTGGCAAAGGACGAAGGACTGACGACGCTGAAGCAGACGAGAAAAACGTCTGCATTCGCGTAGCAAAGCGTTCGTAACAGATTGAAATCACTCTGCAGCTGAAATATTAAGATAAACGTTTCATTAATCGTTTATGTATAGCAGACATTGTCTTGTGTTTAAACTGAGGTTTACTGACGGTGCCTTGGACACTTTATTGGGAAGCATGTACTAACAGTGACTGGAAACCAACACAGCTTGTCATCGAAGTGTTAAATAGGTCGGACCATAACTTTACACTAGTCTATATAAAATGAAATCAATTTATTTGTCAGAAAAAAAATTTCACAGTCAAGAAATGACAAAGACAACCAATTTAAAAAATTAATAAATTAACGTTGGGGCGAAATAAGAGTAAAGAGAGAGATGCACAGAAGAGTGAGGAGACCCAATCAGGGTCGAAACGAACCCGCGAGTTAGGGCCACCTTAGTAAAAGGTAACAATATAGGAAAGTAATGGCCTGGATAGAGATATACTATGTTAGAGCAGTACGGAGTGAGTACAATTAGAAACAAGGAACAAATTTCAATGTTAGGCAAATAATGGCAATTCATAAAACTGAACATACACGGAACAAAACAGTCATGCAAATATCGGGTACAGCTATTAAAATATTTAATAATACATATTCTCTGTAAAAGTATAATTTTTAACATAAAGTGAGATATATATAACACCAGTAATGTTATGACCAATTGATGAACAATGTATGCACAGTACTTCAGCTAGTTTTGCTATGCTCAATGTTGCCTTTACGTAATGTCCAAAGTGCTCACAAAATTGAAATGCAAGTGTCTCTTTTGCATAGGAATGAGCAATCATCGAGCTTAGCATAAATTTTATGTCCATGGGATTATTTTAGCAAGCAAGTCAATGATTTGTCTTTGACTGTCTTAAACCATTCAGATACTTGTTGAGGCCTATATCTGCTTCTGGTAGCATTACATTGCCCCAAATACATTCGCTAAAACACGTAGTAAACCATGGCTTTCGTAAACATCATGACAACTAAAGTTGCGCTTAGAGCTGTGGCTGTGAATGGCTGTCAACATTGCATAAGCCTCAGAGAGCCATTAACATGTTTCTGACAATTGCACACTTACAGAATAAAAGCCCTCGAAATTATTCCCACGATCATCTTTGAACGAACGCTTTGAGAATCAGCCACAGTTCTAAGAAAATCACAGGACCACAACTCGTGCGTCATGCATCGTTTACTGCACGATAAAGAATGTTTACCATTCAGAAGGCTCAAATGTTGCACAATGTAAGACTCATAGTTTGTGCTTATACAGAATCAAGAGCACGGCTTTATCAGCAAACTCTCGACTGACAAGAAACTCTCAGCTGCACATGAACTCATCATGTTTGACCATTCACTTGAAACTACGACTGACAATCAAACGCCCACCACCATAGACGGCCACAAGAGCTGCTGTCCACCTTAAATCGCTACTCATATTGAGAGGTCATTTATCATTGATGGGTGCAGACTTCAGACTAATGGGTGGGTGGTGAAAGGAGGTGCAAGGCTGGATTTGGGTTTATGTCATCGTCTGACCAGTTCCCATTATGTCTCATTTACCACAGGGCTTTGTCCACTGAGGTCACAGTTTATTGAAGAGAATCAAGAAGGTTTACCATGGCATTTCCTAAATGTTCATTGTTCAAGGAGGACAATGCCCACAATTCTACCTCCCTTTCTTTCTTTATATACATTTTACAATCAGTCCTATCTTCCCACAAATTACTGCCCAAGCTACACAAAACTGAATCACCAACCCCAACGTACTCATCCTATCACAATAACGTCCATCCTCAGGGTGTGGTCACCTCAGTTATTGACAATAATTGGTGTCTGGCTGTCCACTCCATAATCCGAAGGTTCAATAGTCCGAAGATTCTATACTCTGACTAATTTAACTAGAAGCTGGATTAATCGATGAAAAGAATGTGTAAAACTGGGGGCTGGATTGATATGAAAAGAATCATGCGTAAATGGAAGCTGGATGAAAGAATGGTGCAATCCAGCTTCTAGCCAAACAATTCTTTTCAACAATCCAACTACCATTAAAACCGCAATCTTATCACCTATTGACAGGACACCATGCAATCTTCGGACTATTGAACCTTCAGACTATTGTGGAGGCAGTATATTGGAACTGCAGACTGAGAAGGCAGGCCTTTAACTCTGCTTGTCATTGATGGCAAAGGTATATTCCATGCAAGCAACCACAATCAAAGTAGGCGAAAACAGATCATCCTACAAAGTCTAGTGACCATTTAATTATTGGGTTCTGTGTCTATAGTCTGAAGAACCTTCAGACAATGACAAGCAGAGTTAAAGGCCTGCCTTCTCAGTCTGCAGTTCCAATATACTGCCTCCACAATTGCTTGGTATTGAACTGTTGTTCACTCGATATTTTTGTCTGTATGTCCCTCTCTGGGTAGTGGCCTATGTAAATATTCTCTTTGTAACTTTGCGATTTAAGTGTAGTTCAACCTCCCTGGTATAAAGCCTCGCTTAGATTCAGTGGGGAGGTGCCTCTACTGAAGTTAACATTACAACTGTTGCATTTGAAAACCCTTCATGCCTTCAACGAAGCTGTATAAAACCAGTGGCTGGGAATAAGAACTTTTCAAACAGAAGTGTGTTTGCATAAGTTAGTCATCACTGGGCGAACCGTTAACAACGGCAAGATGGTTCTATTGGGGTACATTGTCTGATTAATTTCCTTCTCTATGACTCTCTTGGCAAACCACTTGTTAATCCTAAGTGTTCCAACTGTCTGTGTCAGTCTGAATGGTTATGTATGAGTAACTCTCTCTATCCTGTTGTAAATGTCTGTCTAGCTGTCTGTCTGTCTTGCACTATGTCAGGGCTTGGTCTAGTCAGCCCATCTTTTCTGTTTAAATTCTAAGCCTTTGCTGCACACAAGAACATTATCTGTCTACCTGTCTAGTGCGTTGGGTTACCTGATGCACCTGTCTTTTCATCCCACTGCCAATCAGATGAATAGCAGACTCCTGTGACCCAGACAACAGACAAAGATACAGACAAAGAGACAGACAGAGAGATAAACAAACAGACAGACAGAGAAGCTGCCCATACAATTGAATGTTTTTTGTGGTTGCCTGCTGCAAATTGAATCCCTCCCTGTATTGGAATCCATTTTGGCACCGGGTGTGACCGACTATATCCCTGACTTCAGCAACCTCTTCCACTGCTATCCAAAGTCGATAGCATAGAAAGAATTTGACATCTGGATCACATCAGAAAACCAATAACAGACCAAGCTTGGATCCATTTACCTGTATCTATCCAGCTATGAATTTCATCAAAATATCAACTATCTATCAAAAACTGCAAAATATAAATATGCCAAATGATATTAAAATTGGGTTCCTCTGCTCACGTGTACCTGCAAAGCATCACTTAGGCATCCAACCATGTACACACACCTACACAGTGGTACACCTACATACACACACCACACACATACATATATATATATATAATTTATATGGATTGGGTATTGTTCTTAGTTGGAAGAAGAACTTCCTCTCCTGCTTTAGCATATTCGAATGCAACTTCCTGATTCATGCAGATCCTGGTCTCAGATCTTTTCCTCATAATCCATACAGCAATCATATTTCACTGAGGTCTGTACCTGGGTCTGCATCTTCAGCTGGCTGGGTGGGGAAACAGAAAGCACTTTCAAAAGTCAAAACATGGGTCTGCATCTTCAGAAAAACGGGAAGCACTTTCAAAACACACAAAATCTGTTCATTTTTGTGGCTTATGATTCTAAGCAGAGGTTTTTGAGTTGGCGCTACATGAATGGTCAACATGAGTGAGTGAGAGAGGGAGAAAGAGAGTGAGTAAAGGTGCAAGCTAGTGAGTGTGTGACAGCTGAATCTGGTCTCAGCAGCTAATTTTCACAGACATAAGCGAATCCACGTAGAAGCAACATGTTATCCTACAGCTAGACAAAATTCAGACAGAAGCGGATGGCTGTAGCCTAGGCATCAAGGAATAATATGCTCATGAACAATATAAGCAATTCATCTAATTTATTGACTACTACAATAGACACAGGAAGAGACTGACGTGGGGGGTGGCTAAGCTTACATCCAACCAACAGTTTTTAGGAACATCTAGAATGTATTTATCTAAGTATGCATCAGGACACTTAACATAGCAAATTTTTAGAGTATTGCACAAACGCGTTGCGTCTGGACTCTATTGGCATGATCCCCTAAGCTAGTCTAATGGAAAATAGCATAGTTCGATGCTTAGAATAATTTAAAAAAGAGGAATAACTTCAATTTTGTATAGTAAGTTCCTATACGGTTAATGCTGTTTTGGCACAGATTCCAGACACTGGTTCATTTTATATGCAGCTCGTAGAGTGTCTACGTAGCATACAGGGCAGTCTTCTGAGCTGCATATCATCTGCAATGAAGAGCCGCTGGAAATCTATTTATACGCTAGCAATGTGACGTCATTGATTTGTAATCTCTGATGCCAAGAAAAGAGTTTGCTAAACAAATCAGTTCAAAGCCATTGATCCACTTAGCAAGCTATATCTCCAAGCTGGCAAGCTCCAGGGGAACACACAGAGATCGGCAATTACTGAAGCATTACGAGGGGTTGGGGTTGGCAAAGGACTGGGTCACCAGGTTCATTCATGGTTCGAGTTGCTCCACTAATTATTCTCCACTCTATCCGCTATCAGACAAATCACACTCCATTACTAGGAAGCAGCGGCTAACAGTGGGAGTGGGATGGAAAGAGGGAGAGGGACAGACGGATAGAGAGTGGGATTGAAGGAGAAAGGCAAACAAGGAACTGATAACGGATTTGTGGCTGCAGAAATTAACAGCTCATTTACCTTCATCTCCTGTAATTGCTCGGCTAAAACAGATCAAACTTGCATCTATTACGTGAATGCCTAGACGCTAAGACGAATCCTGGGAGGTAGAACTAGAGCGAGCAAGGCACTTTTATTATGCTCCTATATTTGTCATCTTGCCATTTCTACAGCACCCAAATCACTGATACCATCTTATTCACAGCTGATCAGTCAAAACAAAAAAAATCTGATTGCCTAGGCAATCAGATATGTGTGAAATTGTACTTACTGGTCCATATCAAATAGATTAGAGAGTACTCAAATGATTATGGTGGATTGTGCTTCATGTAATTAAGACAATCTATATTGTATCATCAGTCAGTGAGCTGCATCTAGGGTGTTATAGGCAGTCAACTATTGAGAATTGAAGGGTTGAGAGAGGTAGGGAGAAAAGAGATGAAATCAGAGTATAATATTGAGGTGTCGGCCAGAAGTTTGAAAGGAGTGGAGAGCAAGGTGAGGAGGAAGATGCTGTCAAAGCTGTCAACATCTGACTTTAGTCATCATTTTTGGGTGAGGGCTTATAGGCACTTGCACCCTTCTAATTAGATGCCTGTGTTCCTGTATGAATCTGGCACAACAACACCATCGACGTAACTAAAAGTACAAATACTGTTATTTATATTTACAAAACGACAACTAAGTCAAACTGACCTAACCAAAAACACAAATACTGCTACTGTTAGTGCTTACAAGCTACTACTTCCTAGTTTTAACTATGGCAAAAATAAGCAATTCATTAAAGTTGTGTAAACTGCCAATCTAAACATCAATGGAATAAGACTTTTTAAATATTCAAAACTCAGCCTGGGACTAGGAAAAATTCAACTGGTAAAACTCGGTACTTGGCAAGAAATTCAAACTCGGTTTATCCCTATTCCAAGGTCAGCTTTGCTAAAAAGAGATTGATTGTGTCATTCCTATTATGGCGTTAAGTAATTTGAAGTACTAATATGACCCACGACGCCTTTGACGTCATCCAAAAACCCACATCGATTGTTCGCCATTCACAAAGGTAGAATGAGAATCTATGGGAAATAGAATCTCTTATGACGCACAACAGCTTTCTTATTCTATTGCTACAAATAACAGTCTGGCTATAATATGATCGAAAGAAACCAGTAGAATATGACGTGAATTGAAAGCATGAAAGCTTCAGATGTGTAAAAATACTAGATCAAATACTGATTTTAGAGATATTATTTTGTGTAACTTGTAATGAAAATATCACAGTAAATAAATGGGGAAAAGAGTTGACAGATCAGAGGTAGACAGACTGGCAGATGTTGTGCCAACACTAAAAACTAGACACTTCCTGTTGATATAGGATATCGTTGGCATTAGTGAGAACGGACACAGAAGGATAAGATAGTCATATGAACCCAAGTGTGTAGTCATGCATCAACCTATTTTCGTGTGCGGGGTCTAGGTCAGCTGGTTGTGTGCCCCAGGGATGAGAAGACCTAGCTACCCTATGAAGATCGTTGGCGGTGTTGGCCAGATGCCTTCTTCTGCTGTTTAGTGAATACAATGATAGACGATTTGATCAAGAGCGTAACCAGAGATCTGTGTAAAATATGAAGGCAAATGAGACCAGTGATGATGATGATATAAATAAGACATTTAATCCACATGCACCCCCCTGTGTATGTATATATCAACATACAAGAAGCAAAATTCTGGCACAGGCTAGACCTACTGATACGGGACAAAGGTAATTTCAGATTCAACTAGATCCGTCTTTTCTATATAAAAAGACCCCCATGCATGAATACTTAGATATACATATTTAACGGTTTCCATGCAAAAACATCCAGCAATCACTATTTCTGTGCGTTAAGGTCCTTATGCAGTTACGATACTAATTCTTTGTTTCAAACCTATAATTGTGGAACTGTGCTTGATGTGAATTTGTTACTTGCAACAACATAATATAAATATGAGGTTAATAATAGTAAGTCACAAAGATGGCTTATTTTCCACACGAAAGAATTGGCGTGGTTTGGTTTCGATCAATGTGTTGAGTCAAACATTAACATTAGACGATGTCAGAAGTGAGCCCCAAAGACAACAAATGGTGGAACTTGGTGGAAATATGAAAATGTTGGAACAAGCATAAGAAACTGTCACAAAAGAGCAATGAATCTAGAGGCAAATTAATGCACCATGAATGAAAACCAGTAATGCACCCTAATATAGTTTGTAGCTAACTGGTATCTTCTAATTTTGGTAACAACTAAAAAGTAGTCCAGGTAAGTGGAAAAGATAAACCAGTAATGTTAGGTTTGACTGTCCAAAGTACAGGTAATAGGACAAAAGTTTAAACCTAATTAATAACAATGATCTTGTGATGAATGCAATGAATGAATAAATGAATGACAAAGTTTGAGCCAGACATGTCATTCATTTAATTCATTCATTACAAAAGATTTATATAGCGCCCCTTCAAGGCTACTAACGAGGAGAGCTCCCTACCCAACCCCTAATCAAAGAACGGTCTTAAAGCTGCTATAAAAAATTTGGTCTGTAATCACTAGAACAAGATGCAATAGATGTCTACAAAGTTATGGCACTTCTCACCCATCCATTCCTACTTCACTTCAAGTCATTGTCTCAGTCTGCTAAAAAGAGCAGAACACAAAAAGCTGAATACATGAAGTGTAAGAGGTAAGGTAAGCTCCGAGTCAATGGACATGCACCATTGTAGGTGTGTCCTGACCAGTGAGAGTGTGCTGAATCTTCACTGACAGGTGCCCCTTCTAGACAGGTGCAAATCAATATACCTGGGCATTTCCAGTTAGTCACTAGGCAAACAGTATAACCTCAGCCACTCAAGATCTGATTATGTCATATATAAATATATAAAAATATAGAAAGAGCATGTCAGAGGAAGCTGTCTCTAGTCTGTCTAAGTTTTGTGAAAGCAGGTTCGGATTGGACAAAGGTCTGTCTGGGATTTATGGCCTAGGACTAAATTTAAAAACTACTAACTAGGTGTCTGAAGCATTATGTACTGTGTACACAGGCCCACACAAATCCAGCAAGTTTCACAGATTGTTTGCACAGTTTTCGTAATTTATATAGCAACGGTGTTTAAACTGGTCTTTTGTTTTGGCGTTGAGATACTCGGAAGATGTAAAATTTTACATGACATTACATATAGTTTACTTAATTAATCCGTTCTTTAGACCATCACGATCTTCTAGTACCGCAGTCTAGAACTGCCACAGCTCAACATCATGCCTATGCCTCTGTTGGCCCTTCGCTATGGAACATCCTTCCTGCTGTGACTCGTGCTGCAATCTTATCTAGTAGCACAACTGTTTCTGTTCGTTCTCTCAAGACCTTTCTTTTCTCTAGGGGTTTTTTGCACTGGGAGCGCCTCTGATTAGGTTGTTCTGTGAGAGGCGCTTTATAAATCCGTAAATAGAATATAGTTAAATACACACTTACGGTAGGCCTACACACATTGACATATAGACCTACATCAGACAGTCCTTGGGCTAGGGGAGAATGCATCTACTTAGTGGCTCAGACATGGTCCTGTATAATTGTTTAATTGCAACCACAAGAAAAATGAGAACTGTAGCATTTCTAGACAGAGATTATTCATGGCCAGAGGGGAATATTATTTTAATAATACATAGATAGTCACCTCTAGGATTTCCAGATAATTGCAATACTTTGTTTACAGTGTATAGATAAGTCATCTAGATTTTAGAAATTCTAGATTACAACTTTAAAATTCTAGAAGTTTCAGACAAGGTAATAGTTCCCTTTGAGTAGATAGGGAGGCAAAGAAATAAGAACACTTACAAGCTGTCATGTACAAAGGTCAGTTATGTGCAAACAATGCAATCAGTTAAGGCAATGAGACAACTGGGTACACTTTAGTCATGATGTTCCCAAGTAAAGGCGCTCTTTGCTCTAAAGAGACTGGCCATTTATAAAAGGGCACCGGAGTTGATCATGGCCAACCATGTTGATCATAACCAACCTTCTTGAAGAGTCTCACAGCTCAATCAAATAAGTAACTAAAGTGTGGTTCCTATCATTTGCTGATAATTAATGAATCATGGGGCAATTAATTTACTTAACTATAAGTCATAAACCTTTGATCCCTGTTGAGATTGTCTTTCCTTATAATTACCAGTCATGTTTTACCATTCATTGCATGTAACTCACTTTGCTTTGTCTGATAGAACCAATAAAAATATATGGTTATGGTTATATTAGCAATAACAACCAGTTGAGACAAAACTTATTTCTTCTAATCAATCTATCAGCCTTTTAAAACTCATCCATTCAGATGCAATCAACACATCCTTCCTTCATTAGTCCCTTGATCCAGGTAACTGTAGCTCACTTTGGTGCAGCTGTTAACCATTTAACAACAAGCTGTGCATTGATCTTCAATACATTATAGTACTTGCTTGTTGTTAAAGGGTCAAGTGATATCTGATGTCAATTGCCAAAAGAGGTGAAGAGTTAGGGTAAATATTCTTATATATACATGCTTACGAAATGGTTATAGATATTCTGACCATTGACACAGACAAATTCTTCACTGCTAATGGTGTAAAGACCAAGACTGCGCTGGATAGATAACATATATAAGGTCTGTGTAGGCATATCCACAAATCACTTGGACTAACACAAAGGGGAACACTGAACTTGACAATTACCGAGAACAATGGAGATCACTTATTTGTACCCATTGTCGCCAAATGGCTGGCATCAGGAACTGATGATGATGATGATGAATATTGTAAAGCCCTGTGATCTGTTACACAGTATGTCCTTTTAGAGCTAGACTCAAATTTCCTTGTTCCTTCTACGTTATTCAGTAACAAAAGAACTTACTCTACTCACACTTGTAATCGTTTGAATCAAGCTGGCAAATAAGAATTTCAGTCTGCAGTTAAGCTTTACACTGCCAGATCATTAGAAGTTGTTAATATTTTGCAAAGGTCAAAGTGCATACCTGCCCAGAAGTATCACAAAGTTGGAGACGCATCGGTTTTTCATCAACTCTTACAGTAACTGAAACACCAAAGCAAAAGATTTCATTTAAATCATATATTTGAAGACAATAATTAGATAATTATCCAATTTATTCTTTGAAGTGTATTTGTTTAATGATGAGCGTGTGCTAAAAGGGACTGGAAAGCCAATGCAGCTTATTGTTAAGGTGTTGAGATTGTTTTTTTATTGTAATGTAATTGAACATTTATATAGCGCCTCTACAATATATATACTCATTGCTAGTGATAGTAGTGATTATAGGCTATATCACTCGGTGATCTTATATACCAGTCTATAAACAAAGACAGCATATTTCAGAATATTATTATTATTATTGCTATCATAAAAATCATTATATTAGACATTTATTAAGCACTACTATCTAATGACCAAGCATCCATGAATGGTTCTGTGCAATAGGGGACTCTGTGAAATAGATGGCGCCAGTATCAAATGTGGGTAATCTACATGAGGTAAAATTGTGTGCTTGATGTTGATTGGTTGTTGCGCTGCATGTTCTTCACGAAAAAATAATCTAAAAGTTAGCCAGATTATAAAATTTATGTATTTATCCATAATTGTAATTCTTACGCCAGCCATCGATCGGAACAACATAAATAAACAATGCATGGACAAAATAAAAAAATTTCTTAGACCTATGTGCATACTGGCGCCACCTGTTTCTACTTAAGGAACTGCCCACAGAGTCACCCATTGAGAGTGAAAGGCTTGTTCAAGGCCCTTACACAGTGACCATCTCAGAGGAGGCTTGAACTCATACTCTGCATTACAAGGTAAGTGCTGTGATCAAATATTGACCACCGGTCCCACTACACAATATATAACAACGTAATTTCCATCAAACAACAACAGTGAAGACGTTTTTTTGAACGTGAAAACTTCACAATTAGAGCTAAATACTTCAGTGTCTAAATGCAAACGGTACACGAACTGATTGTCTGGATGTTTACTGGGGTTTGTTGTACCATCAATTGATGATCTATGTAGTAGACATAGTAGACTTCTAGTTCTTTCTGGCTCAAGCACAGATGCCAGTTGAGAGCACTGCTGATTTGAGTTACACTATATACATGCTTGATTACATTACATCACATTAGACACTGGAGCTGTAGAAATTATCATTAATAATAATAATAATATTTAATTGCAGCAATTGATTTGAGATAGACTGGCACCTTCTGGCAGACTTCTCTTGATGTAGTTGAACTCTACTTTGGATAAGTCTGTCTTTAAACTCACAGACTATAGCTTAAAGGACTGCTTCATTGATTATAATTATCAGAACATTAGCCTATTGTGAGACATCCCTGTACTGTCACTGGTCATCATATGGTTCTTCGTTGGTTTGGGTGGTCTGTCACGTACGTCCTAATAAAAAGCAGACAAAAAGTCGACACTTAATAGTCGACTGCGGTTGATAACGATACTTTTCTATAATTGTAAGTCTCTTAATCAGGCTAGAAGTCTACTTCGAAGACTTACCGGTGTAGTTATCGAAAGTGGTCGGCGTGTACATCCCAGGAAGTTTGTTGGCGGAGTAGCTGACCACAAGAGACGTCTTCCCGACGCCTCCATCGCCGACGACGATACACTTGACCATTGGCGACTGGTCATTTGACGAAATACTGACCTCTGATGACGAACCGTCTGCCATCTGATCTGGAAGTGAAGGCATCTGGAGTGCCCTGGAAAACCGCGGCACAACACCCAACTGGATCGTTTTGTAACGGCGGAACAACCTCCTTTACTCAGCTATACGGCCAGTTCAAACTAACGCACAGCGACGGATTACAGCGGTAAAGGTTATGCTATATGGCCCACCGGAGTTATGTAGCTCTAGCATCGACGAGCAGCGACAGAGTGATCTAACCTCCTCGAAATTCAGTTCAGAGGACCTAGTGCTCAGACGTTTAAAGACTTCGCCGTAGCTTATGACCACCAGGCAGAAGAAGCCTTTGATATATATGCCGGACAGTCTAATTAATATTCATCATCAAATATCAATATAAACATACAACGCAGCGGTCCGCAGCCACCAAGCTAGACAGACAGACTGACTGGCTAGAATAATATCGAACTAGACACACACTCACACACATGCCTCCGTTTTATCTGAGAAGGCCTGTGAGATAAATAAATATATGCACATATATACATACACACAAACACACATATTATATACATACATATATGTACTTGTACATATACATAATATACATATCATCATCAAATGTATAATATATATATATATATATAATATATATATATACATATATATATATATGTATATGTGTGCTTTCCTGAGACGCTACTCTTCAATAGGCTGTATACCTGTGCCTCGTCTTAACGCCTAAAGATGAGTGATCTAGCCTAAACCTACGTCTTATAAGACTTATTCAACGCGACGAAGCCTCCCTCCGAGAGCATCGGGGAGGGGGTGTCCATATACCACTGGTCGGGTTGTATTACCCCACCGTTTTCGATGAAATGGAGGACGCGTGCAGACAACAATTATTCGAACCATGATTTTCCACGGGGTCCGTTGTCTTGATTGGGGTAGGAATCTGATTTTGGCACCCACCACATGGTGAGGTCAGCGCATGCAATAAAGCTTATAAACTTATAGAAAGGCATAATGATGATCGTAAATTTACATATATTCATATATATATATATTGTATGTAATATATAATATCATATGACATACAATCGCTATATATATATATATATATATATATATATAATTGTAGTTATCTGAAAATGTGCGCCTGGGTTCGTTTTACAAAATGGAGAGGGGCACGGGTTCGAATCTGCCTCAAGGGAGTCAAAATGGTCACCATGAAGGCCTAGCCTATAGCCTTGTAAGGACAGATTTAGTATTGCATATTGTACGAGGTAGCCATATTATGATGACGAAAAATTAATGATTAATGCCCGTCAGCAATGCTACGGACTCAAAGCGCCAAATAAATGTGGTTACTTATTTATGATAATAACCATAATAAACGATTATAGGCTGTTATTGGCGCTAATGCTTACAATGACTAATACTCACGATGACAACGACGATGAACATGGTAATGATGACGATGGCTAGATATTAAAGCAGATGGCCTTATCTTGGGAGGGTAATACTGTGTCGGAGAGGGTGAAGTGAGCCATAGGGAGGGAGTGGTCATGACGTTTCTGTGAGCTGAGATTGGCAATCGATCGATCGCATTGACGTAGACTATGGTGCATATCAATGATGCCACTCCCATGACATGACATGACATGACGTGGCAGTCATGACATGACTTCTCAGTTCATCCAATTTCCATAAATGCAGCCGATCGACCTCTGATCGACCTATGAGGCCGTGGTCGGAGGTGGCCACAGAGATTGAGGGCCTCTAGCTATCAACAGAGCAGTCACCGCGGCCTTGAAACTATCTTTACAAAGAGCAACTTTTCAGGATTTGGTTGCAACAGATTTGTTTACAGCACCATCGTAGGATAAATGCAGGTCCCCTAAGATCGCCGAGATTCTGAGCATTTTATCCTCTGTCCCCCCTCTCAGTGGGTCTGGCCTTGATGATTATTGCCAAGTTTTCCAACCAAAATTAAAACGGTGATTAAGTACGAAGACACGTCAAAGTCTTTGCCATATTTCAAGTCTTAGCCATATTTCAAAGTCTTGGCCATATTTCAAGTCTTAGCCATATTTCAAAGTCTTGGCCATATTTCAATCTTAGCCACATTTCAAGTCTTAACCATGTTTCATTGTCTCAGCCATATTTCTAGTCTCAGCCATATTTTAAAGTCTTAGAGACTTGGAACCATATTTCACACTCTTAGCCACAGGCGCCGACTTTTAGAAAAGAGGTACTGGTCAAGAATTTTATTCCTATGATTCCGTGATCCAGTTTATCATGCCCTGTGTTTCCTCAAGCTCTTTTCTCAAGCCCTTTCAAATGGCAACAGACTAACAGTTAGTTTATATGAAGGCGTTCTTTGATCTCTAATCTTTTATTAAAAGTGAATAAGTAGGCCACTATGTTTTATTATTTTACGATGAGGAATATTAGAAAATCTCAAGAAGTACTGGACGAAACAATAATCTCGCCCCAGAATCTTGTTGCTTATGCCTACTTAGACGAAATTCCTTGTTGCCTTTGTGGAGTCGGCACCCGAACCCTTACTCCCAATTTCTAAGTCTCAGCCATTATTTGTCGATTTCGTCTGCATTCATGTGTTTGCAGCCATATATGCGTCTGTGTAAGTATTGCGTACATGTCTTTCTATACATGTAAGCGCGTGTATGTAAGTATGTACCTGAACATTTGCATAGCGATTTAGCACCGCTCAAAGTGCTTGGAACATGTCAGCGTATTATATGGCGGTCTAAAAGTTGGCCAAGCTGTTTAACCATGTAGGCCTATTGTTGAAGTAGGCCGACAAGTAGTTTCTATCAGCCCTATACTTGAATGCAAAGTTAGGATAACAGCCTTATTAATAATAGGTGGGCATGTATGCACTACAACTTTAGTCTTCTTCAGGCCTTTAAGGCTAGGCGGCCTAAGCTCAATGGTCTACGTGATGTAAGCACAATTATCAGCCACCAAAGCAGAGTTGTGTCATTTTCACTGGATGGTAAATTTTTCACCGGTTTCCAGATTGCGAGTCTGTGATCTACGATTTGACCCACATCATTATTTTCAATCGGCCGACTGTAAATTACACGGACCGCTCGTTCTATATACCTAGTATCATCAGCGTTGTCTTTATGATAACATGTTTCAAGCACATCCCGTGATTACAAATATTATGTTTATAACTATAATCGTATGTAGGCTATATAGGCCTGCCTGTATATAGGCCTAAAGTATAATATGTGTATAATGTATATATATATATGACATACTTATTTATATATATTAATGACATACTTATAATATAAGTATGTCATTAATATATATTATATATCTACAATATTATATATAAGTATGTCATAAATAAAAATGTCACAGGTTTGCCAACCATTCATACAGTATATATACATATGTGTTTACTATATGTATGTATACTATATATATATATATACTAGAGAGAGAAAAACAGATAGACAGACATACAATGAGCAGACACAGCCATACAGAAACATATAGAGTTAGACACAGACACAGATAGAAGATCAGAGACATCGAGAGAGACAAAGACGGAGAGATTATCTATGCACTGAAGGCCTTCTCGTTCTAAACGTGGCTAAAACTATTTATCAAAATCTGAAAATCGCTTGACCGATTATGATTGATATAATTATTAAACATTTAATTGAAAACCTTGTCTGAGTCTTTATCGACGACGGTCCGATGTGGGTATGCAATGTTCATGTGTGAATTTTATAAGGGGTGTATAAGTATTCCTTTGCAGGTCCATTAGGCATGTGTGCCCTCGCTGGTATACCATATATGACACAATCATCATCATCATCATCGTCGTCGTCATCGTCGTCGTCGTCGTCGTCGTCGTCTTCATCGTCATCGTCATCGTCATCGTCATCGTCATCGTCATCGTCGTCATCATCATAAGAGACATGGACAAACATCATACGTACATATACATGCAATACATGCTTATATATTTAGATAACATGCACACTAGAATATATGCTTACATAGCGCTACATGAAGACAGACAAAAGACAAACAAAAGGTAGGGTGACGAGCCCCATTTTCATAAGGGAAGGGCTGTGTATGCGTGGGGATGACTCTTGAGGCTTATATCACGAGAATGGGTAGTGACGCCGGTGTACTCCTTATCTCATACTTGCTTAGACATATCTTCACCTCCTCCTCTTTCACCCTCCTCCTCTTCCTCCTACTCCTCACTCCATACATACACTGTACATACATACATACATACATACGTACGTACGTACGTACGTACGTATGTATGTATGTACAAGCATTCTTAATCAACATAATCTTACAAGCAATCCTAATCAACATAAACTTACAATTGATCTTAATCAACATAAACTTACGAGCATTCTTAATAAACAAAAACTCACGAGCATTCTTACCATAACTCAAAATGATACTACTGTTTGGGGAACTCACGATGTACATACGTACGTATGTATTATGTATTATGTATGTACGTATTACATTATGTATGTATGTATGTATGTACGTATTACATTATGTATGTATGTATGTATGTATGTATGTACATACGTACATACGTACATACGTACATACGTACATACGTACATACGTACATACGTACATACGTACATACGTACATACGTACATACGTACATACGTACATACATACATACATACATACATACATACATACATACATACATACATACATACATACATATACACACATACTCCTCCTCCTCCTCCTTTTCCTCCTCCTCATTCTCCTCCTCTTTCGTATTTATGCAATACCTGTGTACGAATGAGAGCACGCGTCTGCTGGTAATAATATTGTGAATGGACCTGTTGAACATTAAAATGCTTTTCTGGCCACTGTTTAGTGGGCGTCTTGCACGACCAAGGCTTCTCGCCTTTGACCAAGACAATCAGTTGAATGACCCTCCTCCCCACACACACAAACCTCCCCCTCACACAACCCTCCCATCGCCACACAGCCCTCCCTCCTTACAAGTCAGTGCTTAATGTGATAATGACATCAGGTGTCAGCGAACGTACTTGTGATCTGTAGGTATGGGCGTCCGCAGGTATTTTTCCAGGGGGCGCAAATTTTCAAATATATAGCCTAGTATTTGCTTCGGGAACAAGACAAGACACGTGAAACGCGACTTAGGGGCCTAGATAGACTTTGATGAGCGCTCATTTTAAAGAGTCGACCTTCACAGATCTTGCGAAATTGTCCTATATATACTCAAAAGTGCTCGTCGTCTCAGTTCCTCTGATGATACCCGCCTGGCTCACAAGGACTAGCAGTATAAGTTTCGGTTTAACGACCCGTGTGACAAAAAAGATCAATGGATTCGCATTCCACAGATATGTACTTTTAAACGAGACATGGGGAAAAGCGTCGATTTCGAGAAAATTGACCATGAAAGTTGCGTAATAAAATACTATAATATGCAATTAATTAAAAATCTGTCGATCGTTACAGATGAAACTGCAGATCTATCAAAATATACCAATGACTGTTATTAGACAATAACACCATGCTACACTTCTCCAAGTGTTCATTTTACTTCAAGCTGTCTTGATAAGTAAGAAATATTACCTAGTTGTGGCATACTCACTTATGATGCCTGTTACGTAACAATTAACTATTTCATCTTTTGGCACAAAAAAGTAAAAAAATTAAGATCTGACGCCATGACTTTGAAGTTCAGCATCAGTAAGGTCCAAAACAAACAAAAAATATATTTCTTCATAAAAAGTAATTTTCCTCAAAAAAATTGAAATAACTCCATAATTGGCAATCCCACAAATGGTACCTTTTCTACCAGCTGGTCACGTATACATGTATATAGGCCTTGCCTGGCCTGCTATAACGTATGTGAGTATAACCTAGGCCTAGACCTAGACTGAGCCTCTATAGGCCTACACACACGGAAATACAGCTACTAATAATTATGGTCCTCTGAGTGGATTCCTTGAGGGGGCGCTATAAAATTCCCGATTTAACGAATCAATGAATAATCAAACTGACGTGACGATTACGTCATCCATTATCTCTATCATTGAAGTTGCCATTTGCAGCCATGGACATCCACGTTGATGGACGAATTTCAGAATTTTCCTAAATATCACAGAAATTGCAGTAGTTCATCGAAATTCTTCCGATTTCTGCTGCGCCAATTTCTGTTTCGATGCAATCTTTGTCGATGGGTATGAGGTTAACCCATTTAATTGCTATACATCGAATTTTTATCGAAATTAGCCACTTACAGATCGTTAACGTGGTCTGTTAGAAAACACCTCTAAGTGACACGTTTTTCCAGAGAGACTCGGTAACTTCTTTAGATCGACGATATAATTTATATATATGTATGCATTTGTATTTATTAATTTCTACACAGGCCTAAGTTGTATTTGTATTAATTTAGGCTCCCTAAATTTATTTAAGCTAATTTTAGTTCCTTAATTATTTGAGAATGCTAATGAGACTCGGTGTCTTTCATAGCGCCAGAGCTATTTTTATTTTTACATTTTTGTCTTCATCAAATTATTTGTTGAAATGTTTGTGATTCGGCGACTTCTATAATGCACCTGGCGTCACAATAATATATTAATGTTTCTGTATTTTTTAAATTAAACTTTATTTCTACTTTTCGATGCATCTGAGTAAGCTGGTACGACTAGGTGACTAATTCACGGAGCGTCACTATATAATTTATTGTTCATTAATGCATTTTATTCTAAACATATTTTAATCTGATATAATCTACTCGTTTTCTTGAATTGTAATTGCACATTAAATTTTTCGCTTGAAAGGGAAGACGATTTGCCTCCTTCAAATAGAGAGGGAAAAGGAATCTCTGTTTTCGACTCCCCAACGCTCGAGACCATTCATATATATCCTACCAATTCTTACATATATAGACGTATAGGCCTACCTATCAGATACCTATTCCATGGCTGGGGATGGGGATGAGAATCCCGTTGCTCTGTCGTTGGTTCTCTACATTAAGCTACATATGTACCTCGCTTAATGGTTGGTGCAAGCTGAATCTGTGTTGTAGACTGGTTCCCACATTCCACTGACCCTGCAGACTGGGTGAGACGCTATTCATGGACAACCATTGCCTGATGCCGCAATTAATTCTGGGCAAAAGACGTCGTTCAATCGTCTTCCAACCCAGGGACCAAATGAGGGCAAAGTCGCCGCCATATGCCTATGCCTGGCGAAGTGTCGCCTGTCAACGTAAGCTGTCGCCTGCAGAAATCAAGAGTCGCCGTGCTAAAAGGTGATAGAGATGAGGTCAGAAGCGTTTGGTAATATCCTTGTCTTACGTTACCCTGAGTTTAATTTAAGGGGCTCCGTGGCACCTCCAAATTGACTAATTTAGTAAGTCAATCCTAATTAAGTCGCAGAACACATCGTACAGAATCGAACATCTAAACAGATACTTAAAAATTTAGACACGTAAATTTATGCCAATATGCCTACAGTATTTATGTTGATCTAAGCAAGAAATTTGCTAGTTTATGTTTAATACTATTGCCTGATTTCATTGAAGTAAAACGATTTATCGTTGATTCAAAGTCAATGTCATCTGCAAGATCACATTCGATTGCAATTAATGCCAATCCTGATAGGAGTTCCTTTGTTATTGTTGATCGCAAAACTGATGGACTTCAATGTTCTGAAGCTTCTCTCAGTCGCAGCAGAATGTAACGAGAAGAGTCAGATAAGTTTTACATAGAATTGATAAATTAGAGAGAACTGTCGCCAGCTACATCTAGACTAAAGGTTCTGATCGTCCCTATTGGGTTATATTTAGCAGGAATTTCAACTGATTGAACAGTTTGAACTACCGGTCGGGTCGGCAGTCTCGTGAATTATTATGCGCACTCTCAGTTGTCTGAAACTAGTAAAGACAAACTAATTTGAACTACAGTGCACGATGAAAGATTGACAACGGTTTTTAGAAATTTGAAGCTGCAGCGTATTCCCTTTTCCGCATACAGCTGACATTATAAGTTCTAACTAGGTTAACTGTTGACGAGAGTGTGGGACTACAAAAAGCAAATTGGAACCAGCGCAGTTACTCCTCGTTAAAGTGATAAACGAAGATGTGTTAACTCAAGATTAGATAGAGTCCCCAGTGGCAGTGCTATGCGCCCAGGTGGGGCCAACGGTAACCAAAGGAGTCAGGACTTTCGTCAATCATCTACATACACTTCACAAGATCACACGATGGGCATACGTGCCACTTAATATAGCGCATTTCTGTCCGCTACATCAAAAAGACGCTGCGCGTCTGACTATTTAACTCGTAGCCTATTAATTTATAAGTGCAGCTTAAGATATTTTGAAAGTGTTCGCTGTGCAGAATAAAATTATAAAACATGAACTTACAGAGGTCTAGTGTTCCAAGAGGAAGATCTGAGACATGAGATGAGCTGCGGGATCGAGTTGATGACGGAAGCGCGGCACCTGCATAGCTTCACACACAGATGAGCGCAGCAATCGTTGATCTACTTGGGACATAACGGTCCCTGCAATGTGGTGTTTGTGGGTCCGCTCCAACAGATGAATCTTCTAGTTTATTCTGTCTATAGGCCCTCTAAGGATATAGGCTACTTGAAGTCTGTCATAACGTGTTCTAATAATGATCTTCCTTTGTTCGCTGTGTTTCTTCAGGTGCCTTGTTGATTGAGGCGAGATGGGTTGGAATGAGGCGGGATGCGGTGGATCGAGGCGAGATGGGTGGAATGAATGGGAGATGGGGTGGATGAGGCGAGATGGGACTCAGTATTTTTTATTATTATTTTGTTGTAGTGTATGTTTCGTATTACTGCTGGGCCTCTGGAGTGGTGTAAAAACCCGTAAGCCCATTGTTAAGGCAGTGGGAACTCTGGAGCGGTGTAAAAACCCGTAAACCCAATATTATTATCATTTTAAATTTATCAGTTGTTCTGTGTTAAGCCGAGGGGCGGTGAAATGGAGAGGGTGGTGTGACGGTGGAAGTGGTGGAGGGGATGGGGCAAGGAGAGGGGGTGTGACGGTGGAAGTGAAGTGGGATGGAGACAGGGTGGTGTGACGGTGGAAGAGGTGGCGTGGATGGGGAGAGGGCGGTGTGACGGTGGAAGATGCGGATATGGACTCGAGACAGGGCAGTCGAAGTTGAATCCGATAGAAATTCTACATAGAAAGATGAAGGTCACCCGAAGGTAAGGATTCTACCTTGTATTGTATTTATTATCAATCTTTATTTCACCAAACATTGGCAGCACAGTATTTGTATGTTCGCTTATTTATCAATAGGAGCAGACATGACGAATTGACGATGCTCCTTTACACGTATTTAGATTTAGTTGTTAGAATTTTGATGAGGAACACACATACAGTATATGATAGTTTTATGTATCTAAGAGTTTTGACTTTGAGATAAAAATATTAAATATTATGATCTTAGTCTAGTAGGTCTACGCTGATATAGGCCCATGAGCTTTGAGACGAACTCGTAGGCCCTATTAAATGATTTCTGCAGTCTGTCTGCCTGTCTGAAGTTCAAGCTCTGTATTTCTTTCTTTCAATCTTTCTATCTTTCTCTATCTCTTTCTAAATCAATCAATTCATCCATCTATCTGTCTATTTCGCCCTCTTTATTTTACTCTGGAATTGCCTTTAATTAAACTTAAAGTATGGACGTTTGTTTATATTATTCAGTTATTCATTTTCTTTCTACCTGTCTGTCTCTATCAGTGTCTGTCTGTCCGTCCGTCTGTCTGTCTTTCTCTCTCTGTCTACATAATATGTGTATAAGGCTAAAACACGTGTGGTTTATAAAAATAAGATTATAGGCCTATCATTCGACTAACTTATTAACCTTTTTTTAGTGTTCTTCAACAAAATGGAGATGCTGGAGATCGGGCAAGCGCCTTCAGCCAACCGAGAGATGAATAGCTCGATGCTGCCGAGTCCATCAAACCATATCAATTTAGGATGAATTTTTTCATTGAGACAGCTTTTTTTCAAAACGAACGCTAAAACTCCGGCTTTACCTTACGAAATGTGAGGAATTTAGAACGATAAAGTAGATTACAAATCAACACTTATATTGTGTATCAGATGAGTTGCGTGATGGCTTTATGAAGAAAATGCTTTACGAAGAAAATTGAACTTTGATAAGCCTACTTGTTAATTTGATCTACATATGTAAATATATAGGACTTACTGACTTTAGAAGCGAGAAAACGCAGCGCCTACTGAAACAAATACAGGTAGGACCTACTAATGCTACTTCTACTTCTAGGGATAATATTAATATAAAGCCCGTGTAGGCCTATGGACTGCCCACTTGGGACTAACGTGGGCCCCACATTTGGCCCAGATGCGCATGTTGGATGGAAGGGTAGGTCTACATTGTATGATAATTGAGTAGACTTAAGATAGCGTCTGCATGCTCCAAAGAGTTTAGTTCACTTAAAATCTTTAGTCTCCTCTAGCTACTAGCCTACTATATAGGCCTAGGCCTATGGAGCCTTTATCCTGAAGCAGAGCAGACGCCTGTTTTTACGCAATTCTGTAAAAAATATCAACGTTACTTACATGACATAACAAGCAATCCAGTCAAGGGCTGTAGGCCTAAACTTGTAGGGGCCTAATCATAATGCGGTTTGCCAGTTTGAAGCTAAACTATGTCATTAAGTTTTTTATTATAATTATTATTATCGTTATTATTATTATTATTATTATTATTATTATTTTTATTAATAATAGTAATAGCATTATTATTATTATAATTTTTTTATGCCCTGAGGTACTTCGTTCCCCAGGGACTTAGTAACTACTGCTATGGTGCTGAATCGTTTGTCTGGAGGGTCAGGCCTCGTCTTCTGGGATAGAACAAAAGGTGCTAATTATAATTATTATAATTATTATTATGAGTGCAAATGTAAATACAGACGTATTTCTATCGTAAACGTAATGTGGCCTAGGCAATGGTAATTTGTCAATAAATTGATAAGTACGTGGGATCCTTCGCCACTGACACCAATTTTCAATGGGCACCACTCCATTTCAGATCCCCATCTACTTACGGACTGTGCTGAACCGAGATTAAAATCGCTGAAATAAGCCATTCTCTGCATTCTGAGAACTAACGTTGATAAGGGATCAGAAACTATCAGATATCAGTGTCCATTGGTTACAATTAAATTCAATTTGAAAAGCTAATGGGCACAATTCCCCATATCCACTAACTACTCGGTTGTCTATAGTTTATCTGATACCTGCTAACTAAACTGCAACGGAGGGATGGTTCAGTCTCCATCTAGCGAATGACAATGATAGGGACGGTCAAAAATAGGCCTGTACCTCAGCTCGCTGACAGTATTATTTATGTCTGTACGAAGGGTCTTGACTTCGTCGCTTCTGCGAGACCCTTGAACACTTTTCCCTTCTGTCTTATTCTCTATGTCTCTGTATGTCCGTCTGTCTGTCTGTCTGCCTGTCTGCCTGCCTGCCTGTCTGTCTGTCTGTCTGTCTGTCTGTCTGTCTGTCTGTCTGTCTGTCTGTCTGTCTGTCTCCTTCATTCCATTGATTCATATCGAGTCTTACTCTTCACGCAATCCTCCCTTCCTCGCCGTGAATCTGCTGCTTTTTTCTTTCTTCTTGAAAATTGAACTGTTCAAACTTAAAATCCAAACCATTTCTTACCGGGCAATAATAGGTTTACAACTTGCTTAGTTGTTAATTATTACTAGGCCCGACTATTGGTACTGTGGTGAGAGGAAACATACCATGCTTGAATGTGCTCAGCTTGTAGTAGAACGGTCCATTCACAGAGTCCATTATAAATGACGTAACGACCATTTTAAACTAGGAGCGGTGTTGGACGGAAGGTGACGAAAGGAAGGCGCTTTCCCCATCAAACCGTTGAAAATGGACTGGGTCGTGCCATTGATAGAAAACCTGAAAATCCACACTTACATTCTCCAATGATCGTAGGTCTATAGATGATATGGTGGCAAACGATACTTAATAGGTCAATTAAACCCTGCACTGACTGTCATTTACCGACGGTCTAGAATGACTGAGAAAAGAGGAGGATCTGGTAGAACGGGTTGGCTGGATGGTGAAGCGTTCGCGACGATATGGGCTGGTAATATTAGGCCTATAAGGAGTTGTAGGTTACAGGTAGAAGTAGAACTTTGAGGTGCTCTTGTTCTTGGGTTTCTTGCCAGTGGAGTGATTTGATGATGGAGTTGATATGATGCCTTCTGGTGACAGGATTTCTCAGGCTCTTTTTCGCACACACGTGAAGACCATTCAGTTCGATCGTGGTTTCTTTTTATCAGTTGTGGACAGCCTCTGATGAGTCTTTTTTCAAGTTTTTTAAATAGCACTATATAAATGTTAACTTACCGTCATAGCGTCGTTAATAGCAACTAACCTGAAGAGAAAGGCAGGAAATAAAAATTGGAAGACACACAGAAAAGCAATGAAAAGAAGAAGGAAGATTTGAGATAAATCAAGAAACGGAGAAGGAAAAGAAGGAAAAGAAGGAGGTACGGTACTTGAGGAGAAGTCGGATGAGATAAATTCCCATCAGATGACGTTACAGATCAACTGGTACAAGTGAGAACCAATTTATATTTCGTTTATTTTGCTTCCATCTGATATAACAGTCCAAATGCAAAGTAGTAACCATAGCAAAACGCACACGAACTATAATTACGTTCACGGACAGAGTAATGTGTATAGACAAATTAGACAGACACTTAGAGTGACTTAGAGGGGACTTAGAGGGACTTAGAGGGGACTTAGAGGGACTTAGAGGGACTTAGAGGGACTTAGAGGGACTTAAAGGGACTTAGAGGGACTCGCAGCCATGCAGCCAGACAGACAGAAACAACTACACAGAACGTGTTTTCTTATGACGACGGTGCCTTCATTTTTTCTTTGCTTTGATCCTGTCTGTTTATTACGGCATAATCCTACGTTTTTAATTTGCGGTAAACCATGAACACCCACGCCCCATAACAATACAGACTGTGCAGGCCTACACACCTCAGAACAAGAGTCATTTGTACGAACTTTTGCTTCAAAGTCTGTGAGTTACAATATTATTTCTTTCATCTGTTTAGCTGGACGACATTCGATAAGCTGTAGGCCCTGGAGGATAAAAAGATGTCTGCTAATGAGGCAGTCTTTTTCTATAAGTTTACTTGTCTTCGAGCCTTGCTTGACAAGTTATGTTTTTTCACTCAAATATCGGGTAACGATTTTCGAGAATAGTGTATTGTTAATGCTGTCGAATAACGAGTCGGGACTTTCGAATGGTTTGTTATTGCTGTGCGAATTAACAGTCGCGTATCATCGTTCGTTTGCTCCTTTCTAGTCAGTGCTTAAATTTTTCATCTAGAGGTGCCGGGTCTCCACATATTTAATGATTAAAAACTCAAGCCTAAGTCAGTGGTGAATCTGTAACTGATATAATTGCTATTAGCCATTTGATAAGCATAAAATGTGTTTAAAAAGGCGCGCAGGGTTAATTTTTTAAAGAAAATATGTAGGCCTATTTAGGAAAGTGGATCTTATCTCTATTTTGTGGCGGATTTCATGGTTGAGATGGTGGATCTCACATCCAAACTTCCGGATCTCAAATCCGGCGAGAAACAGCTGTATTTAACCACTGGCAACAACAGTCCTAAAAGACAGATAGAACGGCGATGGAATGACCCGAGGGAGGCAGCGTTACTTCTGATGAAGCTCATTCCACGTTAAAGGGCCCACTTCCTGTCTGTTGCTGCGAGGTCGCAACGTACATACATTAGCTCGTCAAGATGATCTAATAGTGGCGCCATTTCGCTATTTTCTTGAAGGGGGTGAAAGCTGTAGAAACTAGATTTTCACCACAATCAACAATCATTATGATACAATATGCGGTATATTATTATGTAGCAGTCGTGAGAATGAGACTAAAGCTGCTCTTTTTAAGAGCAGCTTTAAATTACACCAAAATAACTAAATGTCCTGGTGACATAATTTTAAGGTGAACTTCCAGCGCCAACACTTTATTCAAATAAGTTACTAGTAGCGATGGGCCTACGTCACAAGGTGCGCGGCCGCAGTAGATGCGACCAATATTAGATAGCCCAAACACAGGCGCTCAGCACAGCATCTAGTCCGACAGTCAAGACCTCTCTACGGTAGACTCTGCTACGTACCGTACTCTACTACTGCTGCCTCTTGAGTCTGGATCCTGCATCGCAATGCAGATCGGTACCTTAAACCACGCTTTGGGTCTTGCATTTCGCGTTGATGAGTCACTCAATTGCCGACTTTTGAACAAATTTAAACAACCAGGCACGCCATGAAACCATCCTCATGCGTGAGAAACACAAACAGCAAGCACACGTTGGGGGGGGGGGGTGGTCCCCTTAGCTCCCAATGGCGTCACTGTGATCTCGTCTCGCAAATCTCTAGATTGACTAATTATCTAATTACTATGCTCCTCACCAGCGCCAAACATAGTGACCCACACGGCGTTGTGGGGGCGTTGCGACGACGGTGGCGCAAATGCGTTAGCCCATCAAGATGATCTTGCCTTGCAAATCTCGGGTATAGAACTTCTTAAATATTGTGCTCTTCAGGTGTGCACTAAACATAGTGTCCAACACAGCGTGGTTATATACAATAGGCCGTGACAATTGTGTATCAATTAGTTTTCGTCCGAGGAAGGCACGCATCAATTGTGAAATAAATTTCTTGCCGTTCTTCCTTTAAAGTCTTCACATGTCTCAGTGGTAGACCTAGGTTTACGCAGGGTAAGTTTTTTCTGATAACGATTTGTTGAGCAACGATATCTATGTATATCTTTTGTAAATATGTATATACAATTTAGAAATGAGTATCATATATATAATAATTGTGCCTAGCTCGAATATATATACATATAATACGTATATATATATATCTCAATCTGATTACGCTTAGTTTGGCGCGCCATCGTTTGCTGCCTTGAGCTGAAGTTAAGCATTGGATGTTGCAAAGCGAGGAATTTATGATTGACAACGATTATATTTTCCAGTTAAGTGTTAGGCTCAATTGTGAGTTTAAATTAAAATTCTGGTCTTTGTCTTTGACCGTTGCAATAATTAGCAAAGGTATTGGTTGCCCTCCTACTTTGATCTAGACTTGTTGGATCATGACTTTTACGGCTGCGCTCTTTCCTCGTCTCGCAATGCTTAATCTCGTGGCTGCGAGTCAGAAACGAATAAAACTTGTAACAGTGTAGCTCGAGACTAATGCAACGCCAAGGCCACACCATTATAGTGTTGAAAATTAAATAAAAATTTCGGGCATTCACAGCTAACTCGACGACGAAGCTGTACAGAACCACACACACGCACCGACACCCATACACCTACTAACCACACACACACAAACACACAGATATACAATATATATATATAATTTATATACGTATTATATAATAGGCATACATGGAAGTTGTTGATTTCTTCGTAACCATGACTAAATACAAACGCTCATGCGAACACATTTCTTGCGAGGACTTTGATCGCGTGTATAGATTGTAGGGCAGCTT